>JAHNEJ010003643.1:0-19998 GCA_022559845.1 Amorphophallus konjac | reverse complement strand
AGCTAGAACCAATCAAGGAGAGCTGCTTCCCACGTCCATCTACTTCCAAAGTCCAGGGAGTATCGGTTTCAAGGGTTTAATTCAGTCAAGTCATTGTTCTTAGTGCTTTTCCCTCTTCTAAGCAATGATAGCATTGTCCCTCTCCATCTCCCACGTTCTTTCATCAGTTGCATTCATTTAAAACATCCTCCTATCTTTTAAAATGCCCAGAGGGGTTTAAAAAACCAATCTCCCCGGTATTTCCCTCTCCTTTTGCATGTTCATAAGTTCTTTGGATTAATGATACTACTTTGTGAAAGGGCTAATCTGGGTTATTTTTCTTGTGTCTTCCACTCTTTTGCAGGTTTACAGATTCCTTAGCGCGAGGCCCAAGCTCTCTGGCCGGTTGGAAAGCTTGGAGATCAAAAGATTCCCAATCTTATTCTGCATAAGCTCTGACGGTCTATCACATGCGCGTTAAAGTGTTGTAGCGGTCTATCGTGAGACCGTTGTAGACACGCCAAAATTGACGCTATGTTAATCAAAACTCATGTCACCACGTTGACGCCCCAAATTGAACTTCAATATGTCTATAATATGAGGTTTTTCTATTTTTGTGTGTGTTTTTGATTTATTCTTGTATTTTTGTGATTCGCGACTTCATTGAGGGCGTTATTTAATTAACAGCCTTGCTTAAGGCGCATTCTTAAGAAAGGACGACCGATAGTCACGGCGTCAATTCCTTGTATTTTCTGGTTTCAAAATAAAAATGAAATTATAAATTAACGTCCTTCCTCAGGGCGTGTTTTCAATTAACGCCTTTCTCTCAGGCGTTTTCTCATGATTTTCAAAGAAAGAATGTTTTATTTCCAAAATTAAATCCAGGAAGAAACGCCTTTGACCTGGGTCGTGTTTTTGATTCACGCCTTGAGGTAGGTCGTCAATTTCAAATTGACGCCCTTTGGTAGGTCGTGTTTCAGCCTTTCGTGTCTTTCTTAAACTCCTCTTTCCTGAAGAGTTCCCTGCCTCCGATGGTCACCTTGCTCGATCTGGGAACTAGAGTCTTGCCTTTGTTAACCATTGCCCGTTCTTATCTTCCTAAATTTGTGGTTATCTTCAACTTGAACCCTATATAAAGGAGCTCTGGTCGATCTTGTGTGGGTTAACAACAACGAGTAACGTGCTGACCATTAGAGAAAGTTACAGATATACGAGAGAAAGAAGCAGAGAGCAGTTTTAACTTTGTGCGTGCAGAGAAGAGTCTTTCTCTTCCCTCTGTGCGATCTCTTCCCTCTGCTTCCTCCTGCTGTTTCAGGCGAACCAAAGCTTCACCGTGATTCTTCCCCTTTACTGTTTACAGGGACAGCATAAGGGGTCTTTCTTCTGTTTGTTTTGCTTTGTTTTGCATCACATCATCCATACCATCTGTCGCACGGTTTTCTTCCTTGCATTAGTATTGCATCCTTTTCCTTCCCTAACTCTTAGGGGTTTTAAAACAAACAAAAAAAAGATGCGCATGTTTTGTTCTCTCTTCATCATCACATCATCTATTTGGGATTGATACTATATGCTCTTGGCTGATCCACTTCTATTTGCTTGTTTCTTTGTCTTTCGCAAGGGTAATCAACAAGAAAAACCCCCTTCGTCGGCCGGCCGATAGAAGGAGGAGGAAGGAATTCACAATTCATCCCGCATCCCACTTTTCACCAGGTACTCGTGATCTTCTTTGATTCTTATTGAGGTAACCCCTCTAGCGATCACTCTCCTTTATAGCACCACGTGCTTTCTTTTGGCTTTATTATCATCTCCCATGTTTATTTCTCTCCCAATATTATTATTCTTGCTTTTTCTCCATGAGTAGATTTATCACGATCTACAAATTGGCGATCACGGTGGGACTTCCACTATTTTTCTATTGATTACCCTCTCCTATTGGCACCCACGTGTGCCCTTTCCCCTTTGGCACCCACGCGTGCCCTTTCCCCTTTGGCACCCACGTGTGCCCTTTCCCTTTGGTACCCACGGTACCCCTCCTTTGTGCCCCACGGGCACCCTCCACTGTGCACACTGCACACTCCCCGGGATCAGCTGAATTAACGCCTCACCCAGAGGCGCGTTTCATTTTAACGCCTTCCTCCAGGGCGTCTGCTTTCTGTTTAACGGCTTCTTCGAAGGCGTCTTTCATCATATTTCCTGCTTTTATTACGCTGTCTGTGAATTCACGCCCTTCTCCAGGGCGTCCCTTTATTGCATAGCGCCTCCCATCAAGGCGCGTTTTCACATTTGACGCCCTCACCCAGAGGCGTCCTTTTCACATATAGCGCCTCACACTAAGGCGTGTTTTTCTCACTGCTGCCTGTTGGCTCCCACAGTGATTCACGACAGTCACCCTGTCGTCTCTTTCATTAATAGCGACCGTTCCCAGGTCGTCTCTTTCCTGTGTTTTTACAGAACCCTGCTGTCTGTGCTTATTCGTGCTGCATTGATTCTTATATTGATTATTTGGCTATATTGCTGTGATCTGCTCATATTGCCTTGCATCTTGTGGCATTTGGTTGAGAGATCTCCTCTCTCTACACTAGGATCCCACACACCTCTCTTGGAATCGAGACAACCCTCTATTGAGCATTCCGTCTCTTTGGACCGGAAATCCCTTTTCCAAGACCTCCGTAAGTCCCCGCACCTGTGGATTCCCTCACGGACGCCGGGCTGGTTGTACCCTTGAAGTACCCGGAGTATAGAAAACCTATCGTTGGTGAAGAGAGAGAAAGAACCTAGTTGACCCGGAGGTCACACTTGGATTCAAACTAGGTTTCACTTTGCAAAGAGAGTGAATTATTCTGCAAATTAATCCACTCTAATCCAAACAAACACTAAAATCTTGCGTTCATCTCAACTTGGTTGCATAAACTTGCTTGGGTTGATTTGTTAAGCTTGTTTGGATTGAGTGGTTTTTGTCCGGTAGTTCCTTTATAAAGCTCTCTCTTTTAAACCATGAAACTCCGTTCAGGTAAGATCATCAACATGGCAAGCTACGGGTACACTTATGATGATGTGGAAGAAAATATCTTTGGACAATCTTATGAGGTCCCCCACCAAGATTTCATCTATCATGAGGGGAATTACCCTCCTCCTCATTCTCATTATCCACAAGTTCATGTGGTTGACACCACTTCCCAAGAGGTTGAGCCCTCCTCTCAGGCTTTACCTTCCAATACCTCGGGGAATTCTTCCCCATCCATTAATGTCACCGATTTAATTCAAGCTTTGTCTCAGTTAGATGATTCCCAGCGGCAGGCTGTCCAGGCCGCTTTGAAGGGGAAGTCCGTTCCCTCTTCCTCCTCCAATCCCCCTCCGGCCGTGAGTGGCCATCACATTGTTAATGACCAGGCGGTCTTGCATAAACCTCCTTCCCGTCCACCAACGCCCGCTGCGGCCATGCCGGCCCAACAGGCGAGCTACTCTGCGGTTAGGCACCAATTTCTCCAACCTCCTCAAATTCTACGGACGCCTATACCGCATTCTTTTGTTCAAAATCCGGCCCCAGTCGAGTCCGACACCAATGCTCTACTACTTCAGAAGTTGGCCAGCATGGAAGAGCAACTGAAAAAGGTCACTACGGCCAAGAATGCACCAGAGATCTCGCTCCCTACGTTGCCAGTTTTTCACTTGCCGCCATCTGAGATGCCGAATTTTCGGCGATATAATGGCACTGGCAATCCTTTTATTCATCTGAAGGATTTTATGTACGAGACCTCTTTCTGGCAAGACAACAAGGCCTCTTTGGCCTATTTATTCAGGAGATCTTTAGAGGGGCCAGCCCTTGAATGCTTCTATTCGTTGGATCCTGCTGATGCCAGCGACTTTGATATTGTTCAGAAGAAGTTCCTGCAGAAGTATAGGGACCGGGTCGGGCCCTCCCTCTCAGTCACAGATCTGGTTGCAGAAAAAATGAAGCCCGAGGAGGACTTCATCATATTTGCTGATAGGTGGCGTTCAATGGCCGAGAAGTTGAAAGACACTTTGGCGGAACAAGAACAAGTTAAGATGATAATTTCCAATGCAACTCCTCAGTTCCGGCACATACTGGCCATGAACATATTAACAACCATGGAGGAGCTCTATGAAAGAGCTCGTTATATTCAGACACAGATGAAGGATTCACCAATTATGGGCATGTTTGAGCCGAAGCCACGGCTATTTAAGAAAACCACAAATGTCAACAACAACGGGCCCACGACTGAGGGCACTATTGCAAATGAGCAGGTTGGCGTAGTTGGCCACCCCCACCACCAAGCTAACCCACGACCTAACCCACCTCCACAACAAAACCCCCATTTCAACTCCACTCCACAACACCAATTCGCACCTCAACACTCTTTTGCTTCACCGCAAAACCAAGCACACCGCGCTGACCCTCCAGCTCCGCAACAGTACCACCAGGTACCACCACCTACCAGCTATGGCCAACAACAACAACAACGGAGACCACCACTTGGCCCCAAAAGGGACCACTACCCTCCACTACCAGAAAGTCTCCCGGATATTTTCAATGCTTTAATGGCCGCCAACTTGCTCGTGTTACCGAGGGAAAGAACAGCGTGGCCCGCTAATGTTGACACATCTCGTTACTGTGCTTTCCATCGCTCCCCTGGTCACAACATTGATCGTTGCTTCCACTTCAGAGACTACATTTATGATTTGAATGACCAGGGCGGCATCAATTGGGATGAGATGAGGCAGTTTATCGCCACCATGAAAGAAAGAAGGCCTCCTCGGCAGCAACAGGCTCAGCAGCCGCCGCGACCAGCTCCACAGCAGCAACAGCAAGCTCCAGCGCCTCAGCAGGATATGGGGATCGTCCACAATCCATTACCGGAGCACCCGCCTAACCAACACGTGAACCCTGTCACGTCTCTCCCGAGGTGGAAAGAGGGCAGGGATGGTATGAAGAAAACACCTCTGTCGGGGCATTTCATCACAATCAAAATCAACCTCTGCGCCTTTTGCGCACTCTCCCTCCTTCCTCTACCCCTCAATTGGGCCGTTCTCTCTTACGCCCCGTTAATCCACCTCCTCCCACCAATTCTCCAACCTTGCCAGCCCGATCTCTCCTTACCCGTTTACCACCTCCACAGCCTACCACACAGCAAACTTCTCCATCCACCACTAACCCTTCACTTTCACCATCTAGGCCACTCCTTATCCGCTCATCGCCAACGCTCACTGCACCCGCCACCACTACTCCTTCACCGGTAAGGATTCCCCCACCATCGGTTCCCCCACCTTTTGTACCCAGACCTCTCCTCATTCCACCACCCAACTCTCCTCGCATTCGGGTATCCCTTTCTACTCCTACGCCTCCTGCGGGGGCATCTTTGTCAAACTCTTCATCAATGCCCCCTACAGGGACTCCCTCTGCAAACACCCCTCCACCACTTATCAACACCAACACACCCTCCTCTTCTTCTAATCCTCCTCCCACACTTGCTCCGACAGAGGCACGTCAAGGCGTGGCACCGCTCCGCAGTGGACGGATGTTCCACCGTATTTTCCCTCATAGAGAGCAAGAGCCCGTGCAGGGGCAGAATGAACAGGAACAAGAACAAGAGTCAGTGCCGGGCATTGAATATGATTTGTTGAAGCAGTTGGACCAAACTCCAGCAAGAATTTCAATTTTAGAATTGATTAAAAGGTCCACCACTCATCAGCTAGCCTTGAAGGAATATCTGCAAAAAGTCATGGTCAATGAAGACATCCCAGTTGAGCAGATAGTCACAGTTTTAACGCCCGCTAGCAGTCAGCCGGCGATTACTTTCCATGAACATGAGTTGGCACCACTCCCAGCGAGAAAGTACGCTCTATGCATCACGGTTGATATCAATAAAGTGGCTGTTAAGCAGTGTTTGGTGGATACTGGTGCATCTATCAATGTGTTGCCACCTAGCACTTTGAAGTTGTGTGGCATTCCTGAAAACCAAATTCGGCCATCTACTATCACAGTCACTGCATATGATAATACCAAGAAGCCTCCTCTAGGCATGATTACCTTAAAAGTCAGTTTGGGTCCAGCCACCATTACAACAGATTTTCATATTTTGGACATGGATCCGACATTTAATGACATTTTGGGCCGCCCCTACATTCAACAACTCGATGCGGTGCCATCAACAAATCATCAGTGCCTCAAGTTCCCACATAAGGGCCGCATGATCAAAGTCACCAGTATGCCAATTCTGCCAGAGGAAGATATACATGTGGCTTCATCAGTTCCTTCTATTTGGCCTGCCAATAAGCCATTGTTATCAGTGCTGGACATCCCTCACCCAAGGCCAATGCCAATGCCGGTTACGACGATTGCTATGACACCCCTACCTTCCAAGGGGAAGAAGAAGAAAAGCATGATAAATACCCCTGGCTGGAATATTCTAATGAAAATGGGGTATCAAAACGGCAAAGGCCTAGGTGTCAAGCTCCAAGGCAGGATTAGGCCCGTTAAGCCTCAGAAATTGATTGCACGAGGCGGCCTCGGTTACAAAGGGCCGGGCAAAAATGAAGATGAACCATGGGCAGTTATGACATCCACATTGAAGACAGATCGCCAGCCGCTCACTTGGACATTGAAGACACATTTTGTCACAGGTGGCTTTCAAAATAATGAGCAGACTACAATAATCACTTCCACGCTAGACTGTCAAGATGTTCATGCTAGACAGTTTGCTCGTCATATTGCCCCGCTGGCCACTTACAAAGCCCTGGAGTCCTTAAGGCCTGATAAAAGAAGGAAAATGGATGATCCGGAATGTGACTGGTACAGGTGGTTTGATATGAATGATATCACTATTTCCTTGAGCCGCCTCTTTATGCCGACTGATCCGGAATGGCCGCCACTAATACATGAATTGATTGAAATGCCGGCTGCAATTACAGATAAGAGGCAGTTGCTGAGTGATTACACAGACACTGGGAGCCAGATATTCCATTTGAAGAAGGTTTCACGGTGGACAGGCTGTGGGCCGGCCTCTTTTCCCTCACTTCCATGCATCCGTCTCTTCTTGCTTCCTTACATTCTCACTGGTTTGGTCGCGTGCCGAGACCGCCACCGATTATGATCAATTTCTCTCCAAGTTCAATCCAAGTTTCTCTCCCGATTCCTCCTTTGCTCCTCGAGCAATTCTCCAGACTCTCCATTACGCCCCCGCGTGGGCCATCACTGATTCAATCTTTCTCCAAACTTTCAATCTCCACTCCTCCTGTTGATCTCCCTTCACATTGTTTTCTTCTAGAAAAGGAAAATAAAAATAAGGATAAAAATAAAAATGAAAAAAAATATCGAAATTCCAACTTTCCAGTCCTCCATCTCGTTGAGGAGACTTCTTATCTCTTTTCTGAGTGTGTCCCGACCCAGGGGCCACTCTTCCATGATTCATTGATAAATCCTTTCTCCCCCTCTGGTGAGGGGTCTTCATCTGTACCTCCTTCTGTATCCACTTTTTCACCTCCTTCTTTCCCTTCTACTGATCAAGCTAGTTGCTCCTCCTCTTCTTCTAATAAAGTTCTTGGGGTAGATTTCATAAGAAATCCAAGGGTAAGCAGATTCCGCATAGATTTTTGTTTGAGTTAGCTATCAGATGCCGTGCTTGTTTAGTCATCTCGGAATTTGTAGAGGATCCGATTATCCTGCCAGAGTTGGAATATGAGGATGCTAATGTTTCTTATGAGGGTTTAGGTGTCTACGAGATCATGAATGATGAAGACCCTATTGAAGAGGGGGATGAAAGTTATGAAGGATATGAGGACGAGGCTGATGCCTTTGCCAGTGGCATGAAAGATTCGACGAACCATCAGCCTCTGTAGAAGAGCCTACCAAAGAAATTAATTTGGGTACCGAGGAAGACCCTAGAATTGTCCTCATCAGCAAGAATTTGCCGCCCTCCGAAGAGGAGGCACTTATTTTGGTTCTTCAAGAATACAAGGACACGTTCGCATGGAGTTATGAGGATATGCCTGGATTAGACCCTGCGCTCGTTGAACACCGCCTTACACTTAAGCCAGGGTCTGTCCCGGTCAAGCAACGGTTGAGGCGTTTCCACCCTAATATGGCTTTGAAGATGAAAGAAGAGGTCGACAAACTCCATAAGGCTAGATTTGTTAGAGTTGTCCTCTACCCCAACTGGGTGGCTAACATCGTCCCGGTCATGAAGAAAGATGGAAAGGTTCGGATTTGTATAGACTTCCGGGACCTCAACCGTGCGTGTCCTAAAGATGACTTCCCCCTCCCTCATATTGATGTTCTAATCGATAATACGGCAGGATTTGAGACTCTCTCTTTCATGGATGGCTTTTCAGGCTACAATCAGATTCGCCTAGCTGAGGAAGATCAAGAGAAAACATCATTCACTACACCGTGGGGCACATACTGTTATGTGGTCATGCCTTTTGGACTCAAGAATGCCGGAGCCACCTACCAGAGGGCTATGATGGCGATTTTTCATGACATGATTCATATTTATATTGAGGTATATGTGGATGATCTGGTAGTGAAATCAAGAACAAGGATTGAGCATCCTGGGGTTCTAGCTAAGGTCCTGCAAAGATCACGAGAATACCAATTGAAGATGAACCCCAAGAAGTGCGTGTTTGGCGTTTCATCTGGGAAGTTGCTTGGTTTCATTGTTAGCAAGAGGGGAATTGAAGTTGATCCCAACAAGGCAAAGGCCATTAGAGATATGCCTCCTCCCAAGAATCTGAAGGAAGTTCGAGGATTAATCGGGAGGTTGCAATTTATTCGCCGCTTCGTCTCCCAGCACTCACAACGATGCATGCCGTTTTACGAGCTTACTAAGCCGGGAGTCAAGTTTAATTGGGATGACAAATGTCAGGCAGCCTTTGACGGATTAAAGGATTATTTGGCCAATCCTCCTGTCCTGAGGCCGCCGATTCCAGGCAAACCACTCATTCTCTATGTCTCGGTCCTGGATGACTCTGTAGGTGCTGTCCTAGCTCAAGTGGATGAAGAAGGTAAGGAGAGGGCAGCATACTATTTGTCTAAACTTCTAAACCCGTGTGAGCAGAGGTACTCAGCCATGGAGAAGACTTGTGCAGCTTTGGTCTGGGTAGTTCAGAAATTAAAACACTATTTCTTAGCTCACGAGGTTCAACTCATTGCTCGCATGAATCCGATTAAATTACTGCTTGAAAAATCTGTCCTTACTGATCGATTAGCACGCTGGCAAAGCTTCCTTTCTCAGTTTGATATCACTTACATTCAACAGAAAGCTATCAAAGGCTACGCCATTGCCGAACATCTTGCTCATCACCCTCTACCTCGCTTTGATCCTGTCAATTCGGAGTTTCCAGATGAGGAACTGATGTCCATCAATCAACCCCATGATCCTATGTGGACATTACATTTTGATGGAGCTCTAAATTCCAAGGAAGAGGGATCGGCATGGTTCTTTTAACACCAGAAGGGGTCACCATCCCGTTTGCTGCTCGGCTCACTTTCCCTGTCACAAACAAATAGCTGAGTATGAGGCTCTTTTGGCCGGTCTTCAAACCGCTCATCGATATGGTGTTACTCATTTGCGAATTGTGGGTGATAGTCAGCTTATTCTGCGCCAGGTGCTTGTCAAGTGCCGCACTATCAATCCTAAGCTTAAACCCTACCAGGAACTTGCTTCAGCTTATGCCAAACTCTTCACCAAGTTAATCTTCGTGCATGTTCCTCGTAGCCAGAACATCTTAGCCGACGCTCTTGCCTCTTTGGCCTCTGCTTTGGTCTTCCCTCCTGAGCGTGATTTTCACGTTCCTCTTATTCATCAGCGTGACACTCCAGCTATTAAGGATCGTGCATTCTCGATGTTAGGATAAGGTGCTTGAGAAGGACAGGCAGAAGGAAGCTCTTAAAGGCAAAGAGGTCATGCTTTTGGACTGGGAAGAAGAGTTGGCTGACGAAGAGAAGCCTTGGTATTATGAGATTGCCAGATATTGCAATGATCAGTCTTATCCCGAGGAAGCCACTGTGGAAGAGAAGAAAGCAATTAGAAGAGTGGCTCAGCGTTATGTTTTGATTGGAGGTGTGCTCTACAGAAGAGGGCTCACAGGTGTTTTGTTAAGGTGCCTCGACGATGATGAATCTTGGAAGGTTGTGGAAGAGGCGCATTCTGGAGTGTGTGGTGGTCATGTGAACAGCCAGATGCTAGCTAAGAAGATTCTTAGGCTAGGTTTCTATTGGCCCACTCTAGAAGAGGATTGTTCCATTATGTTCGTAGGTGTGTTAAGTGCCAGCTGCACGCCGACAAAATTCATTCTCCTGCTTCTTCACTCCATCCTATGTCCTCCCCATGGCCTTTCTCCATGTGGGCTTTTGATATCATTGGACCTCTTGGTGATTCGAACCTCCTGACCAAGCAAAAGTCGTTCATCCTGACGGCAACGGAATACTTCACCAAGTGGGCGGAAGCATAAGCTTACGTGGAGATCAAAGCATCAATTGTCTGTAAGTTCATAATGAAGAACATCATCGCAAGGTTCGGCATCCCAAGCACCATCGTCACCGATAATGGACCCTAATTTATTTCTCAAGAGCTCAAGGATCTCTGCAATAGGTATAGCATTGCATTGCATCATTCTTCCCCCTATTATCCGCAGGGCAATGGTCAAGCAGAGGCAACTAACAAAACTTTGATCAAAATTGTTAAAAAGACGTGTGAGGCTAATAACTTTTTGGATTTGCCGGACAAGCTAGTTGAAGCTCTCTGGGCCTATCGCACTTCCATTCGTACCCCCACTAGGCAAACCCCTTTCGCCCTTACTTATGGAATGGAGGCGGTAGTCCCTTACGAGATTCTCATTCCCTCTCTGAGAGTACAATTTGACAAGGAACTCTCTATTGATGAGCGTCGTGATTCACTCCTTGCTCAATTGGAACTCCTAGATGAGAAGCGTCTGGTCGCCGCTGAGCATGCGCGTGTTTATCAGAACAGGCTCTCACGTTTTTATCAAAAGAAGGTAATTGAGAGAAAATTTAAAGTCGGTGAGATGGTAATCAAGAGAATTTTTGTAAAACCTGGAGGCCCCCGCTCAAAACTCCAACCAAATTGGGAAGGACCGTTCGTCATAAAAGAGGTTTATCCGGGCAATGCTTATAAACTGATTAATGCTGAAGGAGAAGAGTTAACTCACCCTTGGAATGGTTTGTATCTTAAGAAATACTACCCTTGATTCAAAAATCCAAAAAATATATATATAGAATGTTTTCAAAATCCAAAAAAATGAAAATTGATTCAAAAATCCAAAACAAAGTGGAATATTTCCAAAAAAAAGTAAATAAAAAAATAAAAATTCTCCAAAATTAAAATATAAAAAAATCAAAATAAAAAAAATGAAAAGCTTTCAAAATTGGTGCCATGGCACACGAAGGATCAAGGTCCGAAAGGTCAAAATTCAGAATTCATTCATCAGTCTTGTTAACCTAAAATTGGGTCGACACCCGCACACACTACACGCTTATTCTTGAACTCAAGCAGTGCAAGATCCGATGGAAGTCAAAACCTGACTAAAGGTGAAGATAATACCCATTCTTTTCTTCTGCGGCCCATAAGGAGGAAGGGAGACCTCGGGGTAGACCCGCCAAGCCTATCTGCCACCCTAGTAGGTGGAAGTCAGGGCCCAAAGGGAGCAAATGCCACAAAAGCCCAAGTACAATTAGGTTGTTCATCAATGCAAGTCAATTTCAAAGTGAAAGTCAAGTGGTTAAAAGAAAAGCATGTCAAGAGGGCAAAGTCCCCGCAAGGAAAACCTTGGGCGTATGCGTGCAATATAAAAGAGGCAAAAAGGCAACAAAATTTCCCTACGCCAAAGACCGAACCCCAACAGGCATAGGGTAGGGGAGGTAACTTTACCTCGAGCATCTCAGAATCCCTTATGGGCTTCCCTTATATTTTCTTCCATCCTTTCTATGTGGTAAGTCATGAACTGGCAGGATGGTCAAGACGGACTTAGGAAATTGCACTGTACGAAATCTCGAATACAAGTCAACTATGATCACGTCGACCCCTTTTAATTACTCAAGAAAGGTTAATGAATTTTAGATGGTGACCGTGTAGGACCGTTGGTCTTGATAGCCTTGTCAACCCATTTTTGCAGAATAATTCAATTAACGCCTTTGTCTAAGGCTTGTTCAAGTTAATTAACGCCTTCGATAAAGGCGCTTTTTATAGAATTAATGTCTTGTTTAGGTCGTCTCTTTACAAATAACGTCCCTGCGCAGGTCGTTACTTTCTCAAAAAATCAAATTCCCTTTTCAAATTCACGCCGTCTTCTAGGGCGTCTTTTATGTGAATCACGACCTACTCTAAGGCGCGTTTTTCAGAAAAATAACAAAAAAAATATAAATAAGTGAAAAAAAATGCATTCTCCAAGTATGCTTGCATTTCTGCATGGGCATCTTTATTTATGGTTGGCATATGCGTGCTTGCATGTTGCATCTCCCCGTTATCAGTTATTTCATTTACCTTATTCAATTAAAGGCTTGGCCCCTTGACCCGTCATTAAGGTCAAAATATTGATACCCCTTGCTTATTGAGCAAGGGGCCAAGTCGAACAGATGAATTAACCTGTTTGTTCAAAGTGTGGATTACAGTTGCGGGAACAGGGCAAAGCGAAGCAAAAATGAAGAACGTGGAAAGAGAAAAGTACACAAACACAAGTCCACAACCACACAAAGTGCTCAGGTAAACAAAAGCTCAAATCTCATATATATATATATCTCATGTACAGGTGTGAAGGTGGAGGGGTACAAGTAAGTCTCTCAGCTCTCGCCTCCACCCTCCTCTCTCCTGCTCTCAACCTCACCCTCGGCATCCCGAGGTGGTGCTGGTGGGGGGGCATGGAGCCCCGTGAAGCCGCTGGACCTCGAGCCTGGTCCCCTGTCTCACTCCTCGGTCGAAAAGAGGAGCCCGCCATGTAAGAGGAGCCGCCCAAGCTGAACCCTGCCGCTCGCGCCCGCTCCCGGCCTCGCTGCAGACGCTCCTCCGACACTCGAAGCCGCTCCTGAGAAAGGACTAGCTGAGTCCTCAGGTCCGCCAGCTCCTCGTGCTCACGAGCACGCTCCTCGCGCTCCCGGGCCCGCTCCCTCCTCTCCAGCTCGAGGGCGACCCGTAACTCTGCCACATCCTGAGGCAGCTCCTCCCGACGCCTCAAGGTCCTCTCTAGCTCTAAGATCCGCTGATCGCGGATCGCCAACTCGGTACGTACCGCCTGAAGCTGAGTAGCCTGCAAACAGGTAAACAAATCATCAATTCCACAATTAATGCAATGATTCAGTAATCTAGCAATTCAAGCAACACATGATTGAACCACTCACCTGTGTGCTCGTCACATGGAAGCCCTCATCAACGCAAGCAAGCGCGGCTCGGAGCTCCTCAGTCTGCAAAACAACTTCATCAGTACACAATGCTATATATAATCAATATTTGAATGAGGTTTGAGTTTAGAATTTACCCGTGAGGCGAGGTCGCGCTCTGCTGCCTCAGCCCGTGCCTCTGCTCCTGCCAGCTGCTTTGCCAGTGCAGTCGCCTCTGCACTGGGTCCCCTCGAGCTAGAGGCCTCCCCTGGATCTCTCCTCACTGCTCCCTGCTGGGCACGCTGCATTCATTAAGATCGTCAGTGGCTAATCATCAATAATTCAACAAAAAAACACATTTGCATATAGAAATAATTTAAACACTCACCAGGGTCTCTAAGTCTGCCCGCGTGGCAGCTAGCTGGTCCACCAGGCTGTATAGGTAGGCCTGTGCATCCATCGCTGCAATATCACGCGCGTCCTGCATTCATTACACATTAGTTGCATAATAGATATACATAAGCATTTGCATTTAAAATAATTGCATTCATACGTACCCCTAGGACCCTCATCTGTGGCCGTCCGGCGTAAACCTCCCAGTAGCGCCGGAGGTACTCGGAGCTGTCAGTCGCCCGAGAGGTGACTCTGGTCCCGCCTCGCTGCCAGTCGGCGTACTGCTCCTCGAACCGCACTCTCCAGTCGATCGCCTTTGTGCGACCGCGTGTCTTCTTCCCGATCCCTCGTGGCTCCCCGACCTCTACCCACTCCTGGTGTAGGCCCAGGGTCCTCATCACCAACCTAAGCCGTAACGGCTCGATCTCGCTCAAGCAGTGAACCCAAAGCTCACGCTCAAAGCGAGGACGGCCCGCTACGACCCACGGCTGGTCGTCGTCCGTCATACCCTCATAGGGTCTCCATCGCACCTGCATCCATAAACATGCATATCATCATCATTCCATCATAATCATAATAAATTCAAATAAATACAAAAAAAATGCATTCATACATACCAGCGAGGGAGGGAAGTCGCGGAACTCTCTCCGCAGAACCCACAACTCGTAGCCGAGTGGGGCGCCGAAAACTACTGGCAGCCAGCGCCGTGCTAGAGGGAAAGCACCCTCACTTCCTGGCCGTGGGTCAGCACGCCCCATGGGCATGTATAGATGGCTCCAAACCTACATCCATGCATAGCATTAGTGAGGTATTCACATGCATAAAAAAAGAAAAGAAAAAGAAAAAAATGCATACTTGAAGAAAAGGTGAGAAACCACTGACGGTAGTCTCTCGTCCTATCCCCGTGGACAGGTCGGCCATCATGTGCGCCAGCAGCGTAGCTCCCCAGGCGTACTTGCCAACTCCCTCTAAATCCTCGAGGATGCCCAAGAATCGGCAGTTGATGACGTCTCCCTTCGTCCCCAGCAATAGCCTCCCTAGTAGCAGCAGTAGAAACCTCCTCAGGTCAAGGTCTGCTCTCTCCCTGTCTGCCGGGTCCTGGCAGTAGACCGCCCTAGCCCCGTCAGTCAGCCTCTGCGAGAACTGCTCTAGGGTCTCCCCGGACCTATGCCTAGCATCCCCTAAGCCCATCACCGAAGTCAAGTCTGTGCGGAAAATAGTCCTACACTCGCTGGGTGTCTCATAGACCATCTCCAATCCTAGCAACCTCTGGGTAAGCTCGGTGTAGTCTGGTAAGGTGATCCCGCTCACAGCCTCTCCGTCTACCCTCAACCCTATAATCCTGGCTACATCCTCCAGGGTAGGAACCATATGCCCCCAGGGCATCAGGAATGCCCGGCTAGTCCTGTCCCATCTCTCCCGTAGAACCTGGATAAGTGGTAGGTCTGACCTAACTGGCTCTATGGATAGAAAGGCCCCAAACCCCATGGCATCTACCCTCGCTCTCTGAAACTCAGGGAGGCCCTGGTATGCTGCCCGGACCATGACCCAGGAGATGCGCGTCCTCATCAACCCCTGCATAAATAAGGAAAGAAATTTTGGCTTTGATTATTCATGTGGAAGTTCATTTAATTGCCTTGGATTGAGTTTTGAGTGTTGATTTAATTAACGACCATCCTCAGGTCGTGGCTTACTTAATTGGCGCCCCTGAGAGGGGCGTGGTTCTTAACCGAGCATTGAATTAACGACCTACCATGGGTCGTTGTTTATCTAAGAGGCGCCCCTGTGCAGGGCGTGGTTTTGAGGTTATTTCTAAATTCCTAAAGATTTTCTTAATTGACGCCCATCCCAGGGTCGTCTTCTGATTATGTCACGCCCCTGTGTGGGACGTTTTTCAAAAAAATGGGTTTTTCAATTTAATCAGGAATTAATGAATTGACGACCGCTGGTTTGGTCGTCCTTTGTTGAATTAACGCCCTGGTAGAGGGCGTTGTTTTCAGGGTTTTTAGAAAATGAAATAAAAATAACAGCATGCGAAACAATTCATGGAAAAATGTTTAAAATAATGGGAGCATGGAAATAGTTGGAGATTAACAGCATGATATAAAAAAATATGAATTTAAATGGACGACATGCTTTAGGGCATGTTTTCATGAGGTTAATTATTTTGCAGAAAATAAAATGAATTAATGTCCCTGGCTTGGGCGTCTTCTATTAAATCCCGCCCTTACTGGGGGTGTCTCTTTTCTGAGTTATAGGGGTTTTTACCCGAGGGCTATGGAAATTACAGAAAAAATGAAAATAAAATTAAAAAAAATAGAAATTGGGTTGGGGGCCTACCTTGCGGTGCTTTGGCTCTGCCCGGTTGGGGGCATGGATGACGTGGCCGCCGGAGTTGGCCGGGGCGTGGGACGACGGCCCTCGGTTGTTCTTCTTCATTTCTTTCTTCTTCTTCCTCGTCTTGTCCTTCTTCATTTCCTTCACCTTCTTCCTCGCCTTCTCCATCTTCTCTGTCTTCACCGTCGCCTTCTTGTTCTTCTCCGGCTTCGTCACCGTGCTCCGCCGCCGGTGGATCCCCTTCGGCCATCACCGGAGGAGCTTCCTCCTCGGCGTGGGCATCCTCGCCTAGATCAACAACCTCGGGGGCGGCCACCCGCTGCCGCTTGTGAGCGCCACCGCCGCCATCGTTCAAGGCTAGGGTGAGAATGGGAGAGAGTGAGAAAGATAGAGAGAGGGAGAACGAGGGTTGCGGTTAGGGTTGCAGAAGGGGGAAAGAAAGAGAAGAAAGAGAAAATAGGACGAAGGAAGAAGAAGAAAGGAGGGAAAGGAAAGTTGAACGGTCAAAAAGAAGTAACGCCCTAAGGAGGGGCGTGTTTTGTGAAAGTGACGACCACAGGTGAAGGCGTGTTTTGATAATGGACGACGTTGCTTGAGGCGTTATTTTGTTATGCATGGGGAATGATAACCGTCGTCAGACGCATTCAATGGGGATTGATTGATGTGAGAGGAGTAATTATTACTATTTTTTATTAACGTCTGAGCTCAAGGCGTTATTTTGATGAAACGTGGCTTTTCTGAGGGCGTTACTTTTGGAATTTCAACGAATATATTTTGGGGATTTGAATCAATTAACGCCCTGGTTTAGGTCGTTATTCAGTTAACGCCCATCGGTAGAGGCATCCATTTTAAGAGAGGGGGCAATGGGAGGCGACCTATGTTGAGGCGTCACTTTATGAATTAATGACGTTGCTTGAGTCGTTATTTGCAACAGAATCACAGGCTTTTGGAGGATTTGATCAGAAACGCAGTGATATGGCTCAATCAGAAAAATATTATTGATTCATTTGAAAGAAAGATTACATTGCAATTAATGAGCCACTTTGGGCCTCAGTTTTCTCAAAGCAGTTACATAAGACTTCCATTCATCTCTGTTTTCTTCTAAATTTTCCACAGGCTGGTGTGCTTTATTGATCTTCCACAGAGCTTGGATAGTGGTTGTTTCTTCTCCATCCTCATTGCTGCCAAGGTCCCGTGTCTTGATCGGAGGGAGATGAGATGGATCTTCGAATACTTGCCGTGGAAGCCCGAGTTGAGGAAGGCACCGGTGTGAGTTATATAGCACGAATTCTGAAGCGCCTATGAGTCGAAGGTCCGTGCCGGGGGAGAATCTTGCACGGAGTTCTTGAGTCTTGAGTATTCCTGGGGCGCAAGTGAAGAGGTTCTTTGGCATCACTTTGAGGTGTTCCCTCCATTCCGCTCTCTTCTTGATCTGAGGAATCCGGTTCGTTACCCTATTGCTTATCCCAAGTGAGCCGGTCATGTAAGAGAGTGGGCTTTTTGAGAAGATTCTTGAGGATTGTTGGGCCTCATCACATGGATCAAACTTGAAGTGGAGGTCTACCCAACTAGAGAGTGCTAGCATGCATCCGTAGATGGGTCTTCCCATCGCCGCCGAGGTAAGCCCACTATAGAGATAGGCTAGGATAGCCAGTCCAACTCTCTCTCCCTCCCATAGGCTCACCACGGCGCTTAATTGGGCCTCCTCTAGGAAATCCTCTGTGGATGGGAATAAGAGTGCTCCTGCTAAGCATACCACGAAGGCCTTGGTCACCCGTTCGATTTCTTCTTCCTCTTTAGCTTGATCCGCTCTCTTGTACACCCAAGAGGCTAGCTTTAGAAGGTTGATTCCCTTGGTGACCTTGATTTGATTCACTAGGTTTGGACTAGGTATCAATGTGGTTAATAGTTCATGTGAGGAGATTGGTTTTGACATGATGGCCATCTTTTCCTCATCCCCTTGCTTCATCCTCTTCAAGCCCAAGATCAATTCTAATTCTTCTAATAGGATGGTGGCTTCAAAGGTTGAAAAGAGAAAGGTATGAGTGGAAGGGTGCCATATTTCAATTAGAGCTCCTATGGCAGCCCAATCTAAGTGGATTTGATCATAGTGTTTGGCATGAGTTACTAAGCCTAGTAGATGCCATCTAGACACATAGACCCTCATATCTGACGAAAATTTGGAGAGAATAAGAGACAGCCACTTAATCTTTGTGAATCTCCTGGCACCTGGGACATTTGGATAGTCCTGAGGAAGAAGAAAAGAGAAAAAACAGAGACAGACGTGAGCATACAGAAGAAATATGAAGAAGCAGTTTGAAAGAGCAGTAGTTCGGAGAAGATATAAAAGAAGGAACATAGAATCAATCTTTACCTGATTCATGGCGATTCTACTGCTGATATGCCCATTAATCTCAGTTAATCTGGGAGTTGAGGACTTTGATCTCTTAATTGCCCTTTCCATCTCCGGTTTGCGAAAAGAACACGAACAGCAGAAGAAGCAGCAGAAGAAACAGAGCTCCGAAGGATTGCTTTGATTGATTTGAGGAAGTGCCTTCCCTTTATAGAAGTCCGGAGGGTCTTAAGGCTGTTCGGAGTTAGAAAGTTTATGGCTATTAGGACTGGGTTTAGCTTTCGAGTTGGAAACTGAAGCATGTGCTTAATTAACGTCTTCTGTTGGGGCGTCAATTGTTGAATTGACGACCTGACAGAAGTCATTTTTTATTTCACGCCCTTGAGTGGGTCGTTTTCTTCTTGAACTCTCGGTGCATTTAACGCCTCTGTGGAAGGCGTGTTTTAGCTTTTGACGCCTTGATGTTAGGCGCCTTTCATGCTTTTGACGCCATGCACTCCAGTCGTGATTTTATTTTGCTCACATGTTTGGTTCCTCTGTATGCTTTAATGAACTTAAGTGCTATTGTTTTTGGAATTGATTTTAATTGAGCACTTATGATCATATCTTGAGGATTATTTCTGGTCATTTTTATGAGGGCTAATGAATTTTTAAGTGCAGAAGAGTGCAGGGTTCGAGATGCTTGGATCCCCGTGCGAGTAACATCATTCCGTTCTTGTATCTCTTTCCTGTAAGCATTACTACTATATGGTATTCTACGCTATTATAGCATATCAAGGACCTTGTGGTTCTGATAAACCTGGAATTTGAGTTCCCCTTCATCAAAAATAGTGATAATTCCAGGGGAGTTTTGATCACACGGATAGGCCGTTGAGTCATTAAAGGTCTGGGACGACGGTTCCACTTTCTAGGTTGATGCGCGGACAAATGGGCTTCGGCTTAGTGTCAGCTCAGAGATTTGGATTCTTGACCAAATCTAGATGGCTTAACAATATTATCCTTGATTATTTTCTATTCTTAGTTTATTTTAATCTTTTCTTTTAGCCCAGCATGCATCATGTAGGATTTTGAGATTCATGCTGAAAATCTTCATATTATGGCAATAATGAAGGTCACTCGCTCATGATTGAGTTGACATGAGATATTCCACTCCAAATTTAGTACTTTATTCTTTTTAAGTCGCTCAGGCTAGTTCCTTGAAAATGTCCCTTTGCTGGGTCTCCATCTCAATTCCCTTTATTTTTCTGCAAATCCACCTTGGTTGCAGCACGTCCACATTGGCTGGTAACCACTCTCCAATGGTGTCTCCCTGTCGTGCCCGCGTGCACATTTTATTTATTTAGTTTAATCTCCTTTATCCAGCAAATTGATGCTTCCTTGGAATTACTCGAAGTTTTTTTCGTTCAGAATCTTGGAAAGATTTTCCATGCTTTGTCTGAGGCGTGTCTCATCACACCTTGGCGTCTACTTATCAGTTCGCTCCACTTCATTCCGTTTGTTGCACTTTCTCTCCATTCCGTCTCACTCCCTTGCAAAGCAGACGCCAAGGCGGGGCAGCTGTAGACACGTCAAAACTGACGCTTTTGAT
>JAHNEJ010001562.1:0-325840 GCA_022559845.1 Amorphophallus konjac | reverse complement strand
CCTTGGTGACATTGTTCCTTTTGGAGGAGCATTCAGCTACATCCTCTTGTTTATCTTGGTATAGATTAATCAGGGCCTTTTTCCTTTTGAGTCAGCAATCCCAGTTACGGTTTTTATTTGGAATTCCTTTTTAGCCGTAGGATTGTATCCTAACCTTCTTTTTGAAAGTTTACTTTTATTCCCAAGACAGCATTTAAGTTTTCTTGACCTTGAGTCATTTTTTCCAAGGTCTCCTGTTTGTTTTTCAGGTCACTCTTAATTCTTTCTATTTCTCTCAGGAGTTGGTTGTTTTCTTCCTTGAGTGAATTGTTTCTTTCTTGACTTAACTTAGTTTCCTGTTCATATTCTTGAGTTTTTAGTTTTAGCTCATCGATAGTGTTTTTCAGAACCTCATTTTCTTCTGTTAACCCTTTGACATTTCTTCATCTAACTCGTATTGATTCAGCTTGTTTTTCAAGGTGGTGATTTCTAATTCTAGTTCAGTTCTGTTGGCAACTTGGTTGCTGTCATTATTGACCTGATTAAGCTTTTCTTCAACGTCTTATTTTCCTTTCTAATTCTTTCATATGCATCAAGTAGGTCTGAGTAGACTTCTTCCCAATCTGAGCTAGAGAAATCTTGAAACGGAGGGATTACCTCAAGGTCGCTGCTGTCTCCTTTGGCCATCAGGCAGATGTTTCCTTCTTCTTCCTCGGAGGTTGTTTCCTCCTCACTGCTTTCCTCCTCTTCGCTCCATGTGCTTATCATTGCTTTTGGATGCTTGCCTTTCACTTGAGGCTTGATTTCTTAGAGCTTCTGGACATTCAGCCTTTATGTGTCCTGGTTTCCTGCAGTTGTAACAAACAAGTTTGTTAGAAGAAGTTTTATTTTTGTCAAACTTAAGCTGATTTGATTTTCTTACCATGCCCGTAGGATTCCTGAATCTCTTACCTTCCTTCCGTAGAAACCTTTTGAATTTTCTTGTTAGCATGGCTAACTCTCCAGTGTCCTCACCTGTGCTAGATGAGTTATCAGTGTCAGATAATTGAGAGGTGCTTACTTTAGTTTTCAGGGCGAGTTGCTTCTTCTTCTTGCCCTCGTCTTCCGTTCTTTTCAGATTAACTTCATAGGCCATTAGGGAACCTATTAATTCATCTACAGTCATGGTGGTGAGGTTCTTTGAGTCCTCAATTACTGTGGCCTTGGTATGCCACATGGGAGTGAGGGATCTTAGGATCTTCCTCACTAATTCCTGTTGCGTGTAGGTTTTCCCTAGACTCTTTAAACTATTAGTTAACTGCACTAGTCTAGCATACATTTCAGAGATGTTTTCGTCAGTTTTCATTCTAAACATTTCATATTCTAAAACTAGCATGTTTGCTTTTGACTCTCTTACCTCCGAAGTGCCTTCATAAATGACTACAAGGCGATCCCACATTTCCTTGGCCGTTGCACATTGTGAAACTCTTGAGAATTCCGTGGGATGAAGTGCGCACTGCATTACGTTCATGGCTCCCCAGTTAATGGTTGACTTTCTGACCTGTTCTCTGGTCCAGGTGTCCTCGTCGTCGGGCAGCTCGTAGGGTCCTCGGCTTACTACTCTCCACATCTCATGATCTTGTACTCTCAAGAATACCTGCATACGATTTTTCCAGTATGAGAAATCATTTCCATCAAAATATGGTGGTCTAGTTACTGAGTGTCCCTCAGCCATTAGACTTCTAGAGTTCAGTCCGCTAGGTTTCTCCTGGTTGTTAGACCACATTTTTGGAGAACCTGCTCTGATACCACGTGTTGGATACGGACTGAATAGATCTAGAGGGGGGGTGAATAGATCTTTCCCCCCTTTTCTGATAATTTACTAACTATCGACCAGATGAGCTACTGATAATTAATGAATTATAGAACTAATGCGGATAGTAAAGATGCAAGCATACGTATAGGAAATCAAACACACACAAGCACACCACAAGAGAGGATTTTTAAGGTGGTTCAGTCTCTTCCTGAGACTTACATCCACCCCTTGCTTAACTCAAGCAAGGCTTCACTATGAGAATCTCTGATCTCAACCAAAACACAGCTGACACACAGCTTGTACCTGCTGACACACAGCTTGACTCTGCTGCCTCACAGCTTGACAATAATTGTAATCAGAAATGAAAAGATGATAAGAACAGGTGATGAAAGACAGGACTGAATATTGGCGTGTGTAGAAGAATAGGTGTTCAGCCTGGGACTTGATCACGCTTATGAAGAAGCCTAGACTCCCTGTTGATCTTCCAGTCAGTTGCCTTCGATTGTTCTGCTGCTGGAGATCGCACAGTCGTGAGCTAAGTCTTCCTTCTGCAGCAACGAGATTGCCTTTAACCTTTCTGCAGATTTTTGATTGGTGGAGAGCTCCTTCTTCCTCTTCTGTGTGTATCTTCCTTGGCTTCTATTCCGTGCTCTCTCGCTGCTTCCTTGTTCGTGATTAGTTGCCTTATATTCTTCATACAGCTCTTTTTATTTTCAAGAATAAAGTTCTTCCTGCTCAATTTTCAGATCGAGCGCCAATCTGCTAGAAAATAGGGATCGGTTTAAATCCAATCGTTAGAACGAGTTTGACCACTTCTAAGCAAGTTTGTTTCCTTGATTCCCGTGCGGAATCTTATCTCCTGAGCAGCCCAACAACCTGCAACAACCATCTGCAGGTTTTAAGGAACCAAAACAGAATTCGGTTAGAGTTCGGTTTTGGACGATATAAAACCCGTGGTCGACCATGACCCTGTCGCTGGTCGACAATGGGCAGTCCCCAGACGGCCGGTTCTTCTGGCTGAAACTCACGTCGCCCGTTGGTCGACCACAGCCTGGTCGCTGGTCGACAGGGGGCAGTTTCCAGATGGCCAGCAGTTCTGTCTGTTGCTTCTGTCTTTTCTGTGGTCGACCAGAGGCGGGGCTTTGGTCGACAGCCAAGGTGCTTCCAGAAGACAGATGATCTGATGCTTTTCTGGTTGAGTTCGTTGGTCGACCATAGCTTCTTCAGTGGTCGACAAACAGTCTTTCACGCTTATACTGATTTGTTGATTCCACTTGGATTTCAGTGAACCTGAAATTTGCTTAACTTATAAGATTTGACTTGAAGTTCCAAATGTATATAAAAGCATATTTGTCATCATCAAATGGGCATTAATTCAATGCACTATCTTTACAAAAATAACCAAACCATTTGCTTTAAGAAACAAGATAGAACTTAGATTAGTCAAACATATCCTATTGTCATCATCAAAACCAAGGGATGCACAACACCTGGGTCCTTCAGCGGCACAGCCCTTGGCCCTCCAGTGGCACGCCCTTGGGTCCTTCAGCGGCACAGCCTTTTGGCCCTTCAGCGGTACACCCCTGGGCCTTCACCGGCACGCCGCTGGCCCCTCTCAGCGGCACACCCCCAAGAGCCTTCAGCGGCACACCCCCAGGGAGCGCCAGCGGCACACCCTCCAGGGTCCTCCAGCGGCACACTCCCGTGGAGCCCTTCGACGGCACACCATGGCAAGCCCCAACGGCACGGCCATTTGCCCCTCCAGCGGCACACCCTTTTGGCCCTCCTGCGGCACACTTCTTGAGCCCGCCAGCGGTACAACGTGAAGGCATTTCAACGGCCGAACGACGTGACGCCCATGCCCTGCGTATCCTTGGCGCACAGTGGGTTGCCCGAGGTGTCGGCCGGAGGTTGGGCCACGTTGCCTACTTCTCCTGCCACCCAGGACAAGGGAGTCAACTCCCATTAAATGCACTTCGGACGCTTCCCGCCTCCGGACGCTTCCGCCGTGGAGGATATAAAAACCCCTCTCCTTCGACAGACACGGGGGAGGCAGAGGCAGAAGAGAAGAAGAGAAAGAGAAGAAGAAGAGAAGGACAGGAAGAGAGGAAGAGAGGGGAGAGGCCCCGCCGCTCCGCCCACCACTGCCGTCTGTGCGAAAAGAGAAGAAGAAGAAGAGGAGCATGCCGCCTCGATCACCACCGCCTGAGCGAGGAGAAAGAAGAAGAGAAGAGGAGAAGAGAAGAAGAGAAGAAAGAGGAGGAGGGGGTGGCTCTGGCGTCCCCCCCTCCCTGCTGCTCCGTCCGCCACCGTCCGCGCGAAGAGAAAGAGAAGAAGACAGAAGAGAAGAGGAGAAGAATAGTGGGTGGAGAGAGGGAGTGAAGTCCGGGAGGGGAGGAGTCCACGCTCCGTTCTCCCCCCACTGTATTTCCTTTTTCTTCTTTCTTTCCTTTCATTTTTTGTTTTTGCCGTCGTTGCAATGTATTAGCCCCCTCGGGGCACTCCTCTTGTGAGGATAAAAGTAGAAGGCTTGCGAACGTCTTCTCGGACGTCTCTCCAATGTGTGTCTTCCGTGTTTACATCCTTCGGTGTTTCACGCCCCTTTCTTTTTTCCCTTCTTTAGGGTTTACTTCTTGCCGAGCGTTTTCGCTTTCGTTCACCCCAGTCGTGGCTCCAACGGCACACCCTGATTGTGCCTCCAACGGTACACCCAATTGTGCCTCCAACGGCACACCCAGTCGTGCCTTCAACGGCACACCCTGATTGTGCCTCCAACGGCATGCCCAGCTGTGCCTTCAGCGGCACACCCCAGCCTTCAATGATACGCCCCCCTTTGAACCCTTCGCCGGCACACCCCCATCGGGCCTTCGCCGGTGCACTCTTCAACACCCTTCGCCGGGACGGCCTTGGCTGCCTTCCCCCGGCACGCCTATGATAGCCCTCGCCGGTACGCCCCTTTGGGCCTTCCTTCATGGCCTTCACTGCCATACCTTTAGCCTCCCTGGCCGAGCACACTTGCCCCTCCTTCTTGCCCGGTGCATACCCCTTAGCCAGTCCTAGAATAGTCTTCCACTCACCGTTGCCTCTGAGTTTTCTGAAGTTTTATTAAAGGTGTTGCCGCTCTCGGGCGCCCACCTCCAGTTGTCGGGTTCCGCCACTCCATGTGGGCGCGTTCCCTGTATCTCCCTTACGCTCGGGTCAAGGGAGGTGCTGCCGAATTTTTGTTAGAAATAATAACATGTTAAAAAGATAAAAAAAACAACAACAACAAATAAATAAAAAAGAGAACAACGGTAAAACGCTTTAACCAAAGCAAAGGGACCGCAACCAACTCAAAGAGAACCAAATCGAACGACAACTAAACAACTTGAACACTCATCCTCATGGGAGAAAGAATGGAAGTTAATCAAGAGAAGAAAAGAAGAAACCCATGCAAACTTAATAAAATCAGGAAAGAAGAAAAGAAAAGCCTTAAAAGAAATGGAGGAGGAGTGGGCTCCCCATGCCCTTCGCCGGTACGCCCCTCTGGCCACCCTTGGCCGGCACGCCCTTCGCCGGTACACCCTACAGCGCCCTTCGCTGGCACGCCCCAGCCCAGCTTCCCCCGGCACGCATCGTTTGGCCTTTCGCCGACACGCTCCCCCTACGCTCAGCGGCAAACCCGCTCCAACCCTTCTGCGGTACGCCCTCAAGCTCCTTCGACGGCACGCTCCCGTGACCCCTTCGCCGGCACGCTCTCCCCTGTTCAACCCTTCACTGGCACGCTCGGCCAGGCCCTCCGCCGGCACACCTAAGGCTCCTTCACCGGTACGCCTCCCATAGCCACCACACCTGCCCCTTCGCCGGCACCCTTGGCCAAGCCCTTCCCCGGTACACCTCCCGCGAACCTTCAGCGGCGCACTCCCTATCAGCCCTCCAGCGGCGCACCCTATCAACCCTTCAACGGCACACCTCCTTGGCTCCTCACCGGCACACTCCTCCACCGTCTCATTCTTCCCCTCGCCGGTAGACCCTATTAGCCCTCCAGCGGCATGTCCTATCAGCCCCCAGCGGCACACCCCATCAACCCTTCAACAACACACCTTCCCGGCCCTTCAGCGGCACACTCTTTTCACCCTCCGAAGTGGAACACAATCTATAGACTTTGAGTTGGCCAACGTACAGACTTTGGGCTGGCCAATGTACAGACTTTGAACTACAGCCAAGGGCCAATGTATAGACTTTGGGCTGCCTAATGTACAGACTTTGAGCTGCAAGGAATAGACTTTGAGCTGCAGCCAATGAACAATGTATAGACTTTGAGTTGGCCAACGTACAGACTTTGGGCTGGCCAATGTATAAACTTCGAACTACAGCTAATGAATAATGTATAGACTTTGAACTGGCCAATGTACAGACTTTGAGCTGCAGCCAATGGCCAACGTATAGACTTTGACCTGCAGCCAATGAACAATGTATAGACTTTGAGCTAGCCAATGTACAGACTTTGAGCTGGCCAATGTATAGACTCTGAACTGCAGCCAATGGACAATGTATAGACTTTGAACTGCAGCCAATGAATAATGTACAGACTTTGAGCTGGCCAATGTATAGACTTTGAGCTGGCCAATGTATAGACTTTGAGCTGCAGCCAATGAGCAACGTACAAACTCTGAGCTGAAGGATGTATAGACTTTGTGTGTTGGTTGAATAGACAATGTATAGACTTTGGGTGGCAGCAAATGGACAGTGTACAGACTCTGCGCGTGTGCTAGCAAACGTTGTACAGACTTCGAGTCAGCCCGGCACGCCTGCCAACTCCCTCCCTGGCACACTCTCTTGGCGCTTCTCCGGCACCCTCCTTCGCCGATACACTCTCCTAGCCCCTCTCCGGTACGCTCTCCCAGCCTTCGCCGGTACACCCCTTTCTGCCCCCAACGGCCCACTTTTCCTCCCAAAATAAATATATATAAATATGTCATGATAATGATAATGATAATAATGATAATAAATTAATAAAAATCATGATAAATAAATAAACCTGAATATATATATATATGAGAAATAAACAAAAAATGTGAAATAATAATAATAATAGTAAAAAAAGGAAAGGGAAGATATAATAGTAATAATAATAAATAAAATGGAGAAACCATCCAGAATAAATACATAAAAGGGAAATAAGCAATAATATATATATATGCACATAATTTAAAGTCCAGATAAAGAAAATGGTAAAATCTATGTTGCAGCCACGTCTCCCCCGTGACCCGATACTAAAGGAACAACGATGTCGCCCTTCTAGGTTGGGACCGAGTCTTGGGAATTATCCCGAAATGGTCATGGCCTGACCTCGCCTCGGGCTGACATTCCGATTAAACCATACTCGTTCCTCAGGCCGGATCCCTTCCGAGCCACTACTAAAATTGCCGCACGTTCGGCAAACATTTGAACGGGTTCGCCTTGGTTTTCGCCGCGTTTCTATTATGGACCTATGTCTGAATATGAAAAGACCCGTGAGCAACCAACATGGCCGACGGCTCCTACCCCGACATGGTCGTGACCCAGTATTGCTCCGGGCCGATAGCTCGTCAAATCGGATTCACTCTATCGGGATTCGTTCCCGCCCTTTCATTGAAATTGCCGTAAACTCGGCATACATTTGCACGGGGTCGTTCCTATCCACGTCGCACCTTCAATATGGACCCTTGTCCGAATATCAAGTGGTCCGCAAGTGACCGACAGAAATCTGAATAGAACGAGATGGCTCATGTCATCCCTGGACCCTATATACGGGAATATCAATAAGGCCTTTGTGGGCTGTGCTTGGACCTCGGGTCCGTCCTGATTATGGTCATTGTCTGACCCACACCCTCGGCCTATAGCTCGCTTCCTTCGAACATGTTTTGGTTTTGGAATCTAGTCTCGGGACTCTTCCCCGTTGCCCTCCAGCACCAGGAACATTAACGATGCCCACGCAAGCCCCGTTTAGACCGCGGGAGGCGCCCCCGGTATGGTCCCGACTCGATCTCGCACCGGACCAATAAATTCGCGAGTTTCCTGCTACACTAATCGAGATTTAACCGAATGTTTTCAGTGTCTCGGAATAATGTATTTGCCGTATCACAGCATACATATGTTCCAGGTCCTCCTGCGACGATTATGATACTCTCAAGCCGGACACCCTTCCGAATATTAAATGGTCACCCGAATGACCGACACGTTTCAGACGTCCGCTTCCCTAGACACAGGGCTTTTCAGCCGATTCTAGGGATATTCCCTCGTTGCCCCTTGGCACCGAAAATATTAATGATGCTCATGTGAGCCAGACTTCGACCGCGGGGGGCCCACCGCAGTATGGTCGCAGCTTGATCTTGCACCGGGCCAACAGACTTATTGGTTTCTGACCGCTCTAACCGAGATTTAGCCGAACGTTTTCCGTTCTTCTGAACAATAAATTTACCGTATCCCGGCATACATATGCTCCAGCTTTCCCATGACGATCGCGCTTTTCTCAAGCCGGACATTCGTCTGAACATTAAATGGTCAGTACACGACCGACATGACCGCGAATGGTTTTCTTCTTGCCCTCGTGTGAGGATTTCAATACCTCGTAATAGACCTTCCATGCAATTGATTTCTTGGCCATGAGGGCCTGAATCTCGGCGATTAATTAAGGGTGTTCCCTCGTATGGGGGATATAAATGACGCCACGACCTTTATGGCGCGGCGGGTTTTGGTCCCGACACGAACAACACAATCGTCTGACGAAGTCAGATCGAGCTCACCATGGGCTCTTCGGAGCCTCAACAAATTGTCACTTCGGTGACTGGCACGCCCACGCACTTAATAGATGAATCAACCATTCCCGAATAGACGAGCATAATAGACGAACGAAATGTGCGTCCACATGGACCCATGACGTCTGTTCCCCATTAGGCAAATGGTCAACTGGGCAGTGTCGGATGCAGCGGCACGGGTGGTCTCCTGGGTACCGTCACATGCTCCTGGCATTTCTGACAAGACTTGGCATACTTGCAGCAGCCGTCAAACATCGTCGGCTAATAGTAGCCGAGCTTCTTTATTTCAATCTTCATTTTTGGTCCTGCCTGATGTGCACCAGCTGTTTCGGCGTGAACCTCTTTCATGACTTCCCAAGCTTCTTCGGTGGATAGGCATCGAAGGAGCACCTTCTGTTTGGCATCCGCCATAATTCGGAAAAGGATCGCATTTCGGACCTCGTAAGAGTCCTTTGTTCTGATTAACTTGATCTTCTCTTCCATTTGCCTGGATAGTTGCTGGTGTTTGAACCACTGCATAAGGGGGTACCTCCAGTCGGGTAAGCTGACGGCTTCCGCTGTGGCGACCTCAAGTTCTTCTTCTTCTGCCTCTTCGATCATGCTCGGCAATTGACGCTGATTTACCACCCGGATGCTGAGGGATCCATCTGGCGGGACTGTCAGTGAACTTGCCAATTTTTCCAGTGCATCGGTTTGTGCATTTTCTCCCCTGGCGACGTGGCCTATCTCAATGAGGTTTAACTCCTCCATGAGCCGTTTCGCCTTAGCATGGTAATGGAGTAGTTCGGGTTTTCGGACGTCAAACTGTCCTTGGACTTGCTTGACGACTAGTAATGAATCGCCAAATACTTGTAGCATTTTAATCCCCATTTGCAAAGTGACTTGGAGACCGATGATCAGAGCTTCATACTCTGCCTTTATTCAGGTCGCGGAAGTCCATGCAGATCCTGATCTGTCCATTCTTCTTCTTCATCGGCACAATGTTGGCCAACCAAGTGGTGTATTGGTTTTCAGCTACAAAATCGACATCTATGAGCTTGTCGACTTCTTTGCAAATATGGTTTATTAATTCCGGCCTCATGCACCGGGGGGACTGCTTCATCGGCTCCACCTTGGGATCAATTGCCAGAATATGTTGGGTCACACCGGGGCTTAGGCCAGGCATCTCCTTGTAGTTCCAGGAAAAACAGTCCCGAAATTCTTGCAGCAACTTGACATATTGTTCCCTCTCCTGTGGAGGAAGAAGGACACTTAGAAAGGTCGGCCTGGGGTCGCTTTCCGCGCCTAGGTTAATTTCAATAAGTCCATCTACTGTGGCCTAGCCGCCATCTTCAATTTTCGGCGGCGTCGATAGTAGGTCGATGAAATCCTGGTCTTCACCATCTTCTGCTTCAAGGACACCATAAGCATCTTCTTGTTGCACCTCGTTGGGCAATGATGCTTTGCTTGTATCCCCCTCCTTCTGGCTTGTTGGCTGCGGCTTCGAGGGGTCCTCCTACGCGGAGAAGTAAAGGACTTCTCCGGGGTCTTCTTGGTAATTATCATAGACGGCTCCTGTAGGGGCCGAGGTGATTGGTTGCCACACTGGGGGCTGGTCCTCTGCCGGCGGATGAGGTTGTTCATGCTCAACTACATCTTTAAAAATCTGGTGCTGAACTGACACCATGTAGACACTTCTTTCGTGGCCACCTGTCACATGGGGGCATGATGAAGCCACCACATAATCTCCCATTCTGAGCTCATCTCTCTCAATCAGATCATGAGCAATGTCCTTGAAGACGTAGCAGTCTTTGATAGGGTGACCCAGTATTTGGTGATAGGGGCAAAACAGGGGGTCGCCACTTCTGCAGGCATCTTGTGGTCTCTTAGACCTCCGGAGAGAGACCTTGCCATAATGACAGGCCCAGTCAAAAATCCCTCGGGTCTTGCTCTTCGGGAAAGAGTAAGGCCTTTGCATCCTCTCTTGTAGTGTGAGATTTCGCTCGGTCGATCGTCCGACTGGAGAAATAGCTGCATCCCATGCCTCCTTCTTCAAGTGCATGGGGGCGTTCGAGATGGTGTTCGGGGACTGGTGCATGCCGATGTTCTGCTGGCGGAAGATGCCCCCGATTAAGTCAGACACTAGTGCGGTCACTTCAGCCAACCGAGCCTTCAACATCTCAATCTCCCGCTGCTGTTGGTAACACAGGGCAAACAGGGCAGAGTCGCACCGAGGGGGCCCTGGAGTGTGACTCGCTTCCCCGTCCTTTACATCAATGTTGGACGAGGGCAATGACGCCCTGTTGTTGTAGCTATTCGAGGTCGGTCCCTCAGAGGAGGGCGAGACCTTCCCCTTGTTCCTACAGGGAGGTGGATTCCATAGGAATACTTCTTCGTCTTGATCTTCATCGGCCGGGGGCGTAGGATGCTGACGGCCTTTGACTTCATGTGGGCCTACATTGCCTGCAGGGCCATTGCCGTTTAGAGCCGAGACCGATATCAAATCGGCTTCATAGGAGTCTTCTATTCAAAAGTTCAAACCCGGGTGTCGGGTGATCTGCAACAACCTCCGGTCCAGGTTTGGCGGGTTCCACATTTTCTTGAACATTTCTTTCCGACTGGAGAGCTGGCAAAAGGGGATCCCTTATTTTCTGGTCATTTCGGCTATACGGTCGGTTATGTAAGGGAGTCTCGTGATCGGGACGAGCGGATCGTGCAGCTCATTGGAGAGTCTACAATCATCGTCCCCTCTGATCGGGTGCTCTTCAGCTACATAGAAGATGGTAGGCGGCCCCCCGGGATTAGGCACCTCGAAGGTCCTTAATGGTTCGACCACCTGGCAGTCAGCTTCTGTGAGGGGCTTGGTGATCCCAGGTGGGACCCTGACATCCTCCAGCAAGTCTTCGAGGTATGGCATCCTCAGTGTAGGATATATGAGAAGGGGAGTGGCCTCGAATGCCCCTTCTGCTTCAGAGACAAATGGCACCTGAGGGGGAGCCACATAGCCCGGCGGTGGTGGAGGGAACCAGCTGTCAGGCTCTGCTTTCTTCTTTCCTTTGTCTTGAGTGACTTGGAGAGCTTGCTTCGGCTTCTCCAAATACAAAGTGGCGTCCGACAAGTGACATTCAAATACTTCGAAAGGGTGGAGGTCAGCAAAGATTCTCTCCTCTTTCCCGTTGCCAGGGTACTTGATGCATTGGTGTAGAGTGGATGGCACCACCCTATTTTGATGTAGCCAAGGTCGGCCAAGCAATGCCTTGTAGGAGGTGTTGGAGTTGATTATATGGAACTAGTCCTTGGTTGTGAAGCCATCGAGGGAGAGGTTGAACTCTGTGACCCCCATGGGGAGCTCGCACTTCTGGTTGAAACCGGCAATCTTGACGTTCCTGACCTCGACCAGGTGTATGTCAAATTAATGTTTCTGGTACACTCGATAGGGGAGTATGTTCACTGCTACCCCAGGGTCAACCAAGACTCTGTTGATGGGATGCCCATTCAATTACCCCTTCATGTAGAGTGGCATGTTGTGACTGCAGGTGGGCAGAAGCATGTCCTCTTCTGTAAAGGCCACAGCCACTTCAGGTGACATTTCTACAAGGCAGGCTTCAACATATGCCGGCGTCTGGAGCGCGGTGATGACAGCTTGCCATGTCTCTTCATCTAGAGATAGAATCTCCCAGACGGTAAACCTGGCTGGGATCTTCTTCAGGTGCTTGACTATTCTGTTGCCAGCTCGGACCTCGAGCAACTTCATTTCCTCAGCTCTACTGTGCCTGCCCCCACTCTGGGCCTGGGAAGCCGGCTCAGCGGGTGCCTCCTCCACTGGGTCAGATGCCGCTTGAGCTTGTGGGGCCTGTTGGGTCACCTCTTTTTCTTGCATGAACTCAGCAAGATTCGGGGCGTTATCGGGCTCTTCTCTTGGCCGAGGAGGAATTACCGCAGATGGAGCTGAGGGGCCGCCTACCCCTTTAGCCGGCTGGGACTCGCGGGGGCATGACTGTCTTCCCCTCTGAGTCGTAAGAAATTCAATAAATGAAGGGGCGCCCTGGCCACCTGGTTCTCCGGGGTAGAGGCCTGATGGAGGGGGGATCTCCATGCCTTGGACACTAGGCTCGGGGATGTGATATGGTTGTTCTCCCCTAAGCAGGATGTTGTGGTTGGCCTGAGGAGGGCGTCCCCACTTCCTTCCCGACCGGGTGTCATGTTGGGAAGTGGATGCTTCGGCCTTATTCACCTCCGACGGCTCGACGGGCACTTCTTGTTCTTCCTCTCCCAAGGAGAGGGCTGTGTCAAATAATGCTGAGAGGGTGTTGCAAGAAAGGACGACCCCACTCTTTTTCTTATTTCTGGGTCTTCTCTTCTTCTTTTTCTTCTTTTCCTCGGTGGTTGGCAGTCGCTCTTGGGGAAGCTCACCCCACAAGAGAGGTTCTTCCTTCGTCTCGGCTTCTGCTTCAGGATCGGAGCTAGTTCGAGTGACTCGAACTCCTCCCAAGGGACATACTCTTTCAGCTCCACGGGCTGGATCTTAGACTGTTCATAGTCTTCAAGCCCATCAATAATAGCCTAGAGTCTTTCGACTGCCGGGCTGGTCTCCTTATGCACCCGCATCGGGATGTGCTTTTTCTTGTTGTGAGTAGGGCGCCTCATGACTAGCCGGGGAGCCGTGTCATGCCAAACGGGTGTCACCGGTGGCGGTGCTGGTCGGGATGTAACACCCCTTCTGTGAACCTCCTGAGTGGGCCGGGGAACTTGTCTTCTTCTTCTATTATTCGTCGGTGCGGCCTGCCAATCTCCTTGGTCCTGGGCTGGTGCCATGACGAAGGCTTCATACGTGGCACTTGTACTGGCCTCCGCCCATTCTTCAGGCAGCTGCTGGTATAAAGATACCATGTTGACAGTGGTGCCGAGGTTCGGCATCTCGTGTGGCTGCGGAGGATCCACCTTGTGCTCCCCCATGTCCAGCTCTCCCTTCTTGATCAAGGACTCAATAACATCCTTGAAGATGTAACACTCCTCGATAGTATGCCCAAGCATCTGGTGGTGCGAGCTGAAACGAGGATCATCCTTCTTCTTCAAGTCACCAGGCCTCTTTGGTTCTGGCAATGTGATTTTATTGTACCTGGTGGCCCATTCAAACAGGACCCGAGACTTATCTTGAGGAAAAGAATACAACTTATTCCTCATTTTCTCCCGCAGGGAGGGGCCTTCCCGCCGTTCAGTAGACCTGGGCGGAGGAGGGTTGGCTGTCTCTCTGGCTTTCTCTTTCTGCTTCTCGAAAGCTTCGAAGTCCAAGGTGTGAACTTCTGGCGGTGTGGGTCTTTTCTCGACCTGTCTGGCCCTCTGGCTCGATGCAGCTGGAGCAAAAGAGTACCGAGCAAGGAATGCCTTAATCTCTGCCACTATATTGTTCAGACGGTCAAATGACCTTACCTCAGCACCGATCATCCTCTCAAGGATTTCTTTCTTCAGATTTTGTTTACAAATTTGCACTGCGTCCTCCTGATGCGGCGGACGTCTGCATCTCATGTTGAGGTTCCTCCATCTCTTTATGTAGTCGAGTGCCGACTCATCATTTCTTTGTCTTGTGGCATAAAGCTCTGCCACGGTCACTTCCCGTTCAGCTATGTAGAATCTTTCTTTGAATTTCTTCTGCATATCAGGCCAGTCTGCAATGGACCCGATGGGCAGGCTCGAGTACCATTCAAAAGCGAGCCCGATAAGTGTCGAGCCAAAGAATTTGAGGAGATAAGCTTCATCCGCCGCTAAGTCCCCCATAACATTCACATAGTAGGCAATGTGCTCCCTGGGAGACCCTTGCCCATTAAATTTCTCAAACTTCGGCGGCTTGGTGATACCGGCCGGCAGCCTCCTAGCACATAATGTGCCGGGTAAGGTACCCAGTATACGCCGAATGGCGTGTGATCACCATCGCTCCGTTCCGCCAACTTCATATCTATCATTTGTTCGAGCATCAGTCTTCTCACTGTTGCCGGGTAGACCGGACTTGGGTAGAAATGGGCCGGTTGCGCCAGCGGCGTTGTTAACACTGTCGTATGAGGTGCAATAGTGGACCCCTGGAATGGCAAGCTCGGTGGCGGGGCCGGTGTGGCATACTGTGGCTGATGCAGGGGTATGCCCCCAGTGTAGCTGGGCATCGGGGGAGACACCATCACCTGCGGAGAAGCTTCCGAGGCCTGACCGTTGCCCCTAGGAGTCTCTGGCAATGCTTCAATCTTCCCGCATGTCGAGGGCTGAGCATGTCTCTCAATCAATTATTTTCTTAGCAACTCAATCTCCCGCTGATATTGCTGCATCATGTGCAATACAGCGGGGTCATTCATGGAAAGGCTAGAGGTGCCTCCCCTTTCTTTGGCCGGCGCCTCTTTGGATGACGTGGATGGTCCTCCTGAGGTGCCTTCCGTAATAACATTGGCGGCCAAGGCCATGGAAGGCTCTCCATAGTCAGCTTCTTCAGTGTGGACTTGTGTCCTCTCAGTTGCAGCTTTCCCTCTTCTGGTAAGAGGTCCCGACCTTGTGGCGAGTCTGGCCATTTCTTCAGGCTCGGTCGGTAAGGCCCCGTACCGGCCAAATACTCTTGCCATGTTGCAAGTATAAACCCTTAGGTCTCTGCCTCTTCTTGTCGCCCTTCTCGACGGCCTACCCGGGAAGACCAGTCTGTCAAAGACTGATCTCCGTGGCTTCACTTCTTCCTTCAGCGCGCACTACAAGAAAATCTATAGCCACGAATTTTACCTACGCTTATGAAACACGTAGGTATAAGTGACATATTCTGACGTTTTTAAATTAACGTTGGTAAATTTCCTTCGTTTTATTATAGCGTAGCTATATGTTCATGTTATTCCGACGGTTTTAAAATGAATGTAGGAAAAGATAATATATAACGACGTTTCGTTTATAAACGTGAGAATAGAGCCTATCAATGGTTTCACATTTTTCAAACGTAACAATAAGTCGATTGAAAAAAAATAAAAAAATAGAAGAGCGTCGCAATAGGCTTGAGCTCGATGGCGGCAAAAATGCCGCCCGAGCTTTTATGTCGATGGACGCGCGCTTCCCCCTCCTCTTCCTCCGCCACCCCATCCCCCGATTCCTTCTTCATTCTCTTTCCCACTAAAACTCTAAGTGCGCTCTCCATCGGCCTAACCCGCCACCGCTGCCTGCTCGCCGCCGGACCACCTCTCCCGCCCTCCTTCCCCACTATAGTAGCTCCCTCTGCTTCAGCATGTGAACAGGACCACGGCCACCGCGACTCCCCAGAGCTGCCATCGCCTCCCGCCTACCCTCCACCCCAAAGGACGACAACATCAGTCCTATCGACACCACTGCGGGCTACATCCACATCACCTCCAACGTGCTCGCTCTATTCCCCCTTTCTTTTTCCTATAAATGCGCGCCACCCGCCAGCCCCATCGCCGACCGCTGGGATCCCTGCCACACCTTCCTCTTTTTCTTCCACCACTTGTTACCCCCTTCCTCTTCTTCTTCCGCACATATTTGCTCCCAGACCCTGCAACCAGCTACTGTCAACCCCAACCCCCCTCACCCTCGGCCATTCTCCTTCAGCCTGCTGCCCCCTTCCTGCAGCGTCGACCCCATCAGCCTCCTGCCAGCACGACCCCATCAACCACTCACGTGCTTCCCACGCAGCTCCCCATCCAGTGTGGTAGTCTTCGAGCTACTCCGAAAAGGTATTTACATTTTTTTGACATGATTTTTTAAGCAAATATCCTTGCTATGTTGCTCCTGTGGTATAAATGTGGTATTTGCTTTATTATTTTTCTATTTAGCCACGATTTTTTTTGTAAAGGACTATTTTTCTGTTTCGCCAGGGAAAGGAGATTACTCTGTCGATCATATTAAGCTAAAGCTTTGGTAATCTTCTATCCCATTTCTACTGTGATTGTGTAGTCCACACTACCTGCTCATACCCAGCCACAGCTCCCCATCCGGTGTGGTTGTCTTCAAGCTACTCCGGAAAGTTATTTAGATTTTTGTTGACATGATTTTTGAAACAAATATCCTTACTATGTTGCTCGTGTGGTATAAATGTCGTATTTTCTTTACTATTTTTCTATTTAGCCATGATTTTTTTTGTAAATGACTATTTTTCTATTTAGCAGGGGATAGGAGATTACTCTCTTGGTCATATTAAGCTAAAGCTTTGGTAATATTCTATCCCATTTCTATTTTTCAGTGGCGGATGTTGTTATTTGTTGTTTAGTGAGCTAGAGAGAAAAAACATTCTTTAAGAACTTTGCTTTTCTTTCGAAGCACTTCCCTTTTCTTTTGTTTTGTCGAGTCCTGATCCTCATAGGGAGTCTGGTCTATCGGCTGGAAACCAGTAATCTTCCCCTCAGGGAAAACTTCTGGTGTAACAATGCCACAGACCATGACTCTGATATGGCGTTTTACTCTATTCATCATCATTTATATTTTATATACATGCATGCACACAATGGTTGAAAAAGAGCTTGAATTGAATATGGATCATGTGCACTGATGTTTATCTGTGTTTACTAAATACTTTTTGTCTTTAATTACAAGTGAGAGGACAATGGATTGGGGGTGGATGGACGCTTCAAGGTATTTGTTGTAGATAAATAAACTTATGTTATGTTTGCTTTGGAATGGATAATTAGCTGACATCCTTTTTACATGTTTACTTCTTTAAGGGATGCAAAAGAATACTATGACGGTGTTGATGAGTTTATTTAGTTTGCATTTGGGATTGTACCGGGTACTCAGACAATCAAATGCCCATGTATACGTTGTGCATGTGTTGACAGATGGGATAAGGAGACTGTAAGACAACACTTATACTTGAATGGAGTTATCAAGGATAAAGAGTTTTGGAGATTTCATGGTGAGACTAAGGCTTGACAGTTAAAAAATGATGTTCGTGATAGGGGCATGCATGACATGCTACATGATGCATTTGGGCCAACCTTTGAAAATAAGGGTGGTGTAGGGGAAAATGAAGGTGCAATGAATGTCGATGATAATGCTAGAATGTTCTATAAGTTAATTAGAGATGCTGAAACACCTTTATTCCCTGGTTGTACAAAACACACCAAGCTTTCTTTTATTATTCAAATGTTCAACATTAAGTGCATGGGTGGATGGAGTGACCCTTCTTTTGAATTGATGTTGAAGTTGTTGAAAGAGATTCTTCCGGATGGTGAAGTGTTGCCAAATTCATTGTATGAGACGAAAAAATTTATCAGTGACTTGGGCTATGGGTATGAGAAGATAGACTCATGTCCCAATGATTGTATATTGTATTGGAAAGAAAATAAAGATTTACATATCATAAGTGTGGTGAAAGCAGATGGAAATGTGATGTAAAAATTAATAATGATGAAGAAATGAAATAAAAAGTACCAAGAAAGCTCCTCCGTCACTTTCCCCTCATTCCAAGATTGCAAAGGATGTAAATGTGTTCAAAATCTGCTCTTAACATGAGATGGCATGGCGAAGAACGTCGTGAAGATGGCATTTTGCATCATCCTGCTGATTCAACTTGTTGGAAGACATTGGATGCTATAGATGACTTCGGATTGGAGGTCAGAAATGTACAATTGGGTCTGGGCAATGATGGTTTCAATCCTTATAGCACAATGTCGATCAGTCATAGCACTTGGCCCGTTCTTCTGATGCCATATAATTTGCCACCTTGGGAATGCATGAAAAGTCCAAACATATTCCTATCTTTACTCATCTCTGGTCCGAAGGCACCTGGTAATGATATAGATGTATATTTGCAGCCACTAATAGAGGAATTGCAGGTATTGTGGCATGGAGTTGATACTTTTGATGCTTTGACTGGTCAAATGTTCCGAATGTGTGCTGCAATATTGTGGACTATCAATGATTTCCCAGCACCTGTTTGGATGGAGTACCAAAGGTCGATTGGCTTGTCCTATCTGTAATAAGCACACTTTCTCATCGTGGCTTCCAGCAAGTGGGAAGCATTTTTATCATAGCCATCGTAGATGGTTACAACAAGATCATAAGTTTCGATCAATGTATCGCATGTTTGATGGAAAACAAGAATGGGGTAAAAGTCCTAAGCGACTATCGAGGGATGAATTGTTACACCAAATAGAAGGGCTCTCTTTTACGTTAGGGAAGGCTTCAAGTGTAGCATTGAAGGGGAAAAGGCACCCATTGAAGAAGACAAGGGTGCAGAGAAAGAGAAGCCAATCATGTAAGGAGCACAATGACACTGAGATTGGCAAATATTTAAATTGGAAGAAGCGTTCTATTTTTTTGATTTACCTTATTGGAAGTTTCTATTGCTGCAACATAATCTCGATGTCATGCATGTGGAGAAGAATGTTTGTGATAGTATTGTTGGTACACTATTAGGACTTGATGGTAAGAATAAAGATGGACTCAAGGCACGACAAGACCTAGAACTTATGGGCATTAGGTCATCACTTCACCCACGTTCTGCTGGTCCAACAAAGACATTGCTCCCACCAGCACGTTTCACATTAAGCAAAGCTGAGAAGGTGACCATTTGTAATGTTCTCAAGAGTGTGAAAGTCCCTGAAGGCTATGCCTCTAATATGTCAAAGCATGTGGATGAGAAGAATGCAAAGATCTGGGGTTTAAAGAGCCATGATTGTCATGTGCTCTTGCAACAACTACTTCCAGTGGCTATTCGAGGAATGACATAAAGGGAAGTGAGTTCTGCACTAACTGAAGTGTGTAATTTCTTTGTGGATTTGTGCTCAAAGAGTTCATCAGTAGATGATTTTTATCGCCTTGGAGAACGGATTGTAGTCACACTATGTCATCTTGTGATGATCTTCCTTCCCAGTTTCTTTGATATCATGACACATTTACTTATTCATTTACCAGAAGAAGCTAGACTTGGTGGGCCAGTGTATTATCGATGGATGTATCCCATTGAGAGGTATGAACAATACTATTGACTCTTCTAAGACTTTCACTCCTTTTGATGATAAAAATTTGATTTGTTATTTGCTAGATATTTAGCGCGGCTAAAGTCATATGTGCGCAATAGGGCACGGCCAGATCGAGGGTTACATTGCTGAGGGATATTTAGCTGAAGAGACGCTTACTTTTGCATCTAGATATTTGTCTGATGATGGGGAGACGTGGTTTAATAGGCCCAGACGGAATGAGGATGCCTATGTCAATGACAATGATGATGATGGATGGGATATCTTCTTAGATGTAGGCCGTCCATTAGGTGTAGGGATTCATGTTAACCTTCACAAGGAAGACATATGTCAGGCACACTGGTATGTTTTATTCAATTGTGATGCGCTAGCTCCTTATAGAGAGTAAGTATTATTCTATTTTCTTGTTACATTCTATGAGCAACTGCACACACTTGAATGTACATTGGTTACTTGACATGTAGAGAACATCTTTCACAAATTCGGAGTAAACACCCTCGAGCAACTGAGATGGAAATAGAAAGCGAGTGGAACAAAAAACTTCCAATTGGTTTAAGAAAAGGTAAAACCACGCATGTGTAATAGATGTTGGTGGCTGTGTATGTATTCTAATGCTTGTGCTTTCACTTAATGCACAGGTACAAAGATTGTAAGTGGAAATGGGTAACCTTTTGTCTCCAAAATTCCGCTGGCTGAAAGACGGACCACTTTCTGTAGCAAATGTATTTCATACCTATTTAATTAATGGGTTTCGCTTCCACACTCAACAAGTTGAGCAACATAAAAGAACTTACAATAGTGGTGTTGTGCTGTCTGCTATAACCTCAAGCTTTGCAAGCTCCAGCGACAAAAAACCTATTCAGGGAGACGTCACTTACTATGGGTTTTTGAATGAAATTGTGCAGTTGGATTATTATGGTGAAATGAAAATTGTACTATTTAAGTGCGACTGGATTGATGTTAGGAGGGGGGTGAAAGAAGATAGGGGATTCACTTTGATTAATCCAACACAATTGTTGAGAACAACAGAGCCTTTTGTGTTAGCATCCCAAGCAGAGCAATTTTTGTATGTTGAAGATCCTAAAGACAATGGTTGGTTTGTTGTTCAGAAAGCACAGTCGAGAGATTTGTTTGATGTCCATGGTGGGCAATGCACTGATGCAGGGGTGATTTTAGATATTCAAGTCACACGGCCTTACCTTGAGGATGACAATGTTGATGACAAGAACGTATGTTGGGAGAGAAATGATGTAGAATATCTGGCATTCATAAAGAAGATGTATGGGACTACATACAGGTAACACTGTATTGATAATACATTTTTATGTTCCTTCGACTAATTCTTTTATCCTCATTAATCCTATTTGGATATTTATAATCAATTATGTAATTTTAATTTTTGAATAGAGGAAGTATGATATACCAAAAGAGGCAAGGAGGTGGGTCCTGAAGGACCTTGCAAGTAAATGGCGCTATTGGAAGTATAGAGTGCGCAAACTGTATTACAAAAGAGGTGAAAAGGCAACCGATCAAGTCTTCCCAAATGCATCACGCATTAATGAGGAACAATGGAAAGGGGTAGTTTCTTTGTGGTCAACTACACAGTGGCAGGTTTGATTCAAATGCATTGTCCGTATGCTTTGAGGTCAGCTAACTCTATTATTCAATTGATTACAAAAAATGAGTGTAATGAACACAAAATGCAAGGTTTCTCAAAAGTGGGTCCAATGTACTGGGACACGCTCCCTTGCAGACATTTCTGAGGAGGCGATTTGTGGTTTATTTGTTAGGGGATTTTGTAGGGATCTTTTCCTTACATTATGTATGTGATACTATTGACACCTCATTTTTGTTTGTTATAGCATGAGAGACATGGGCTGCACTTGCTGATTTGTTCATCAAAACACACAAGCGTAAGGATGGGGCCCCAATAAATGAGGCGGCTAGTCATGTCATTGTAAGTTTATCTTGACATATTATGCTTAGAACACATTTTCATATGATTTTTGATGTTTGCCGTATTTTAAATTCTCTTCACCCATTTTTATTAGGAAAAAATGGGGATGTTAAAGACTTCCCAAACTTCAAGTTCAATGACAAGTGATGCCCATCAAGTTGCTACACAATATGATGTTTACTCCCAAGTTCTCGGTAAGGAGAGGTCAAGCCGTGTGCGTGGTGTGGGTACAGGTCCCACACCATCTTCATTATGGGGGAAAGATACAAAGGAATCTCTTAGGGCGGAGAACAAAATGTTGGTGGATAGAATGAGGGATTTGGAGTCGACAGTAGAAGTAAAGCTAGCAAGGATGGAAGAATTGATAAGAACATCGCAGGTACATTATATCGCTTAAAATACTTGAGAATACTTTTATTACTTACTAATTTTGATCCTCATCTCCTTTTAGAGTCATGGCAACAAGTATGAATCATCTCCACATGTGCCTGCATCATCTGCTGTCAGTGCCTATGATGAATTTGGTGCAACATCTGACATGCAAAATGCTAACACCCTTGACGATCCAACAAAGGTAAAGACATTATATTGCTACCATAGAATATGTTTGATGTACTATGCATAAAGTGTCAAGTATGTATTTCATATTGGTTTTTGGGTGTTTGGAATGCAAGGAGCATATGTGCCGACATCTCATGACTCATTTTTAATTTCTGGGAGCACATGTGTCCCTCATGTGGTGTGTCAATGGGTGATGCACTCATAATTTTTATATAATAACTATGTGAGCGTCATATTTTGTATGAATTATGTATGATAATACTCACCCAAGTGGATATATTTTGTGTTATGTTTAGTTGCCAGGTCGCAAAGTGATCTTGCTAGACCTCGAGGGACAACATGTGGCAGTTGGCATGGTCATGTGCATCAACGAAGAAAAGGTCGTCATGGGAAGGAAAATTGGATCTGTGTATTGTGAAGTCTCTGTGCAGTATGCTCGCCATCCAGACACATCATTGTTTGTGAAGGATCAGAATAGAAAAAGAATGAAAGATGCTGTTGGGAGTCACATCTTGTGGCTCAAGGACTATGTAAGATCATTTCTAAATATACACTGCCATGTCTTTTGATCTTATTTTGAATTACTGCAAACTTGACTATCATCTTCTCTCTTTTTCAGGTGTTGGTCCAGATGTGATACTTGTCAGCAATCTATTTTTTCAACATCCTTAGTTATTTCTGACGTAACCTTGTGTATGTTCTAGGTGGATTTAAAAGGAATGACTTTTTGGGCTACTCTATGTCATTCTTATACAAGATAGTTAAATACCTTTTTTGGGTTAATGTTGCATTGTATGTTATATTTTATTCTTGCACACATCACTTGCATGGATGGATGGCTCTCTACTTTAGATATTTGTGATTGACGAATCTGTGTGAATGGTCTCCTACTATTTTTCTCTTTCTCTTTTGGCTATTTAGATAATGCATGCATTTGGAACCTTTGGAATGATCTTGGAATTCATATATGGCTGATTGATTCATTATTTGATATGTGAGCTTATGAAGTATTTGGATTAGAGATGTGTGAATTACCTGTACCTGTGACTGCAAAGTTAATATACTAATTTGTAAGTTGATTTATATTGTCATGTGTGCAAATATGCCTTGAAGTTGGCTCACTCACATGCATTGAATTAATTCTTCATAAGAGAGCTTGAGCTGTAGATGAATTGAATAATTGGTGGAAAAGTGTTGTGTATCTCATTTGCATTAACAGAAAATTAACATGAATTTGAGCTTTTTAAAGTGCATGTTTAATTATGTCCACCAATCCTTGAAACTATGGTAAGATCTTATTTTTACTAAATTCTTATGTGGCTAGATAGCCCAGATTGGAGTTAATGCATTGGTATAGTTTTTGGGCTTTATTTCACTTCATAAATGCGTTTTATGGTTTTACTCTGCAAGTTTGTGGCCCAATGTTGTTTGAGTCTGTACACTTTTTGTTGTATAAGTCAGTGCAATAACTGTGAATGTGCATAGTCAGTGCATGTGCATAGTCGGTGCATTTTTTGTTTTACTCAATACAGGTCGGTGCAACATGTGCATAGAGGTTGGTCGGTGCAGGTTGTTCACAAGTGCAGGTCGGTGCAATATATATATATCTCGGTGCAATACATAGTCGGTCCAATCTCGGTGCAGATTGGAGTTAATGCATTGGTATAGTTTTTGGGCTTTATTTCACTTCATAAATGCGTTTTCTGGTTTTACTCTGCAAGTTTGTCGCCCAATGTTGTTTGAGTCTGTACACTTTTTGTTGTATAAGTCGGTGCAATAACTGTGCATGTGCATAGTCGGTGCATGTGCATAGTCGGTGCATTTTTTGTTTTACTCAATACAGGTCGGTGCAACATGTGCATAGAGGTTGGTCGGTGCAGGTTGTTCACAAGTGCAGGTCGGTGCAATATATATATATCTCAGTGCAATGTTTTGCTGCTGCACCCATGGGTCAGTGCATGTGCTTGATAAAGTCAGTGCAAGCACATTGTTTCACAAGGTCGGTGCAGTTCATAGGTCCTGTATTTTTTTATATACTAACTCTTTCAATGTGAGATTCATGCAGGAATTATATTAATGTACAGGTATGATTGCACAATGAGTATATAAAAAAACAAAAGAACAATATATGTTTTCTTCTCAAGGGTCGACACTTTTCACCATGTATACTATTTTCTTCTCAAAATAGCTCTGGGCATGATAGCATAACAAGGGGCTCTGAATGCATGGACTTTTCTACCTTACACGAGGCTTTGGATCCATCTTGTTCTGAGGAGTCTGTTTACATTCGTAATCGTTTGTTTATGGGGGTATGTATGGCTGCCCGGCCTGTCTGCAGTCACATTGGAAAACATGCCATGTCTGAACTCAAGTTTGTGGCCCGATGAAGCTGTATGTTGTAAAAATAACGTGAAAATGTATATCCTCTCATAATTGTTCTACTTAGGCAATCTAGAGGCCTTTGTCTTACTTGGAGAACTTCGTTCCAGGTTCATTGGTCACATTTCAAGGGATGCCTTTTAATGTTTTACATGTGTCAGTTCTAAGATGGACAGGTCCAAACTTGATGGTCCTGTCTTGGCCTCACTCAATTTGGCTTGTCGGCCTAGCCTGCCTCTGAAACATAGTAAAGGGAAAAATTCATCTAAATGGGCTCCTTGTTTTGTAAGCCAGTAGCACTTAGTAAATGGGCAAATTATATGCATGTTATGTAAGCTATGTTTGTTCAAAGATTGCTCATGTCATCAAATTTTAGTTCAATTCCTCATACATAAAAACTGTGCCAACATCAATATCTGATACTCATTTAATCAATACTCAATGTAGCACCCTGATGGAATGAATGTCATTTTCTTAAAGCATACATGCCTGCATGTGTTTTGATTTTGAACTCTACTGTCATGTGGCATATCCTACAAAGCAGAGTACGAGTGATCAGATTCATGGACTTGTTTGAGGTGTGGGCAGAATTTTAAATTTTCATTCTCTAGTTGTCATTTTGGGCTGTCCATCAAGCAAAAAATATCTTTTCTTGTTGTTGTGGTTTTGACTCAATTTGGATATTCATACGGGAATCTCACATTTATATATATAGAGGTATCCATCATCTCAATGCTTAGGTTTTGGGTTGAGATTGTACCTCCAACACTAGTCATATTATTAGCTTGATTGACTATTCTATTTTTGATGGATGAATGTTGACTAATTTACCTTAACATTGAAAAGCATTTCTATTGTTGATGTCATTATCTTTTTTAATTATCTGATTAATTTTTCTCTATCGATTCCATGTTTAGATTTCTTCAATCATGATCTTTCTTTTGAGCTTATTTCACTTTGGCTTGTAACTATGAAAATATGTATTTGCTTAATGTTTTTAGGGAGACATGGATTGTATGACAAGCCAGCAGCTTGTGGATTTCATACATGAATACATAAATGTGGTATGTGTTGCATTTTATGTAACTCTAATACCAATCTATGTCCACTTGAGGCTACAAATAATAAGGAAATAATCATACCATGTTAATTATCCAAATTCTACCAAATTTTGCACTGGTGCACCTTGAGATTTGTTTCTGAGTAGAAGCCAAAATTGTCTAATGATTTTCCCATCAGATGATTTTTTACCATCAAATATGTGGGAATGGCTCTTGACAGGTGTTTAGCACCATCAACAGCCAGTGGTGAAGGTTGTGACAATATGACCATGATCTTGGTGCACTTTAAGAAATCGATTAACATGAGCTCTGGTGAAACTAACCAGCCATCAGAGACCATACCTCTATAATGCAGGTAGTGCTCCCCCCTCTCTCTCACATATCTTTTCTAGTTAGTTGGTGAATTATGGAGGTTGAGGACAAAACAAAAGTTACTGGCAAGGTGGAGAATGATATGTTGTTTTTTTGCTTGTCAATTGTAGGGGCATGCATCAATCCATGACAGGGCCACACCCCAACAGAGCTTGCGAAGTAGACCCATTATAAGTGTCCACTCCATCTGGGCATGCTCTACATTAATCTGGAAAAAAATGCAACTTACCTCCATTGTGTGTAAATGGGTGACATACCGTTATAGGTTTTGGATGTGTTACATTTTTTTCCATGACAGCATTTAAGGTATTTTTTAGGTATGTTAGTTAATTGACTTAGTTGGGTTCTTTTTCAGGTTACTACGGCTAGGGCTAAAAGGGTATATCGTGAAAGGATAGGGAAACCAGAATGTTGAGGATATGGATTTGGCCATTCGAGCAAGCCTTAAGGGTCAGAAATTTATGTATGTCAATGATGGTAAAGAAAAATGATAACCAAAAGAGGCCTCTCTTTATGCCAAAAGTATATAATTTTTATTACATAAGTAGTTTACCAATATGTCAACAAGGGACAGACATTCTGGTTGACTCTTGCTTCTCTTCTTGAAATGGGTTATCAGGTGAGGTTTGGTGTTCTGGAAGGTGGAGCCTATGGTGTTTCTCAATCTCATAAGAGGGCGTTCATTAGGGCTGCTTCACCAGAAGAAATGCTTCCTGAATGGCTCCACCCTATGCATGTCTTTTCAGCTCCTGAACTTAAAATTTCTTTACCTGGAGGTGTGCAATATGCTACTGTTAGGAGCACTGGTATGTCCAGACTCTTCAAGGTAGCATGGTGCTGAATTCTGCCTTTTTGCACTTGAGTCTTCTCTTTTCTAATTTATTCCTTTCTGCATGTATGCCCAAGATGCACACCCTAATACATAGGAATGCTAATATAGTCAATTTCGTATGTAGTTCTGGGGCCACCTAAAGCACACTAGTAGAAAAAGCGGGATTAGAGACGGAATTTTCAGACGGAACTTATCCGTCTGAATATAAGTCTAAAATTATAGACGAATCTAAAATATTGAAGCTATGCGACGGATATGTTTATCATCTGAATATAAGTCTGAAATTACAGACGGTAATAAAGTCAGTCTGAAATCAGTCTGTAATTTCAGACAGAAAAACTTTCCATTTGAAATCTGTCTGAGACAGTCTTTTCCCCCCTCGAGAAACCCTTCCCCCCTTCCCCCCCATCTCCCTCTAGCTCACTCTTTTTCCCCCTTCCCAGTCGCCGGAGCTCGCAGTCCCCGCCATTCCCGCGCCATCCTCGCCGTCGCCGGAGCTCGCTCTCCCCGCCAGTCCCGCGCTATCCTCGCCATCACCGGAGCTTACTATCCCCGCTAGTCCCGCGCCATCCTCGTCGTCGCCCTCGTCGCCGGAGCTCGCTCTCCCCACCAGTCCCGCGCCATCCTCGCCGTCCTCGTCGTCGCCCTCGTCGGTCCAGTAAGCCCTCTCCCTCTCTCTCTCCAACTCCCCCTCTCCCTCTCACTCTTCTCTAGAGGTCGCCGACCATCGCCCATGGTGCTATTGTCTTTTTTTTTCATCCTGGAGGGGTTCCGGTGAGGGGGGTTTTGGTGGCAGGGGGTGGCGGGGGAGGTTGGTCTGAGAGGGGGAGGGGCCAGCAAGGGGGGGGGTGGAGCTCGGTGGGATGGGGAGCTCGGTGGGAGGGGCATCCGAGAGGGTTCCTGTGGGGGGGGGGGGGGAACTCAGTGGGAGCAGGAGGGGGGGTGGGAGGGGGGGAGGAGGGGGAGCTCTGTGGGAGGGGGGTGGAGCTCGGTGGGACGGGGAGCTCGGTGGGAGGGGGGAGGGGCATCCGAGAGGGTTCCAGTGGGGGGGGGAGCTCGGTGGGAGCAGGAGGGGGGTGGGAGGGGGGGGAGGAGGGTGAGCTCTGTGGGAGGGGGGGGAGCTCGGTGGGAGCTGGAGGGGGGGCTCGGTGGGAGGGTGGGTGCTCGGTGGGAGCAGGAGGGGGGGTGGGAGGGGGGGGAGGAGGGGGAGCTCTGTGGGAGGGGGGGAGCTCTGTGGGAGGGCAATGATGTAGTAAAAGCCCCACCGGAGTTGACCTGTGCAGCACCAACTCGTACAACATGATCAGTTCTAGAATCTACATTATCTTGTATCTCGATCTTTTGTTCCCTTATGCTCGGAACCTCATGAACGATGCTAGGAACATGAGAACATTAGAATGAAATCTGGTGATGACTATTGGTAGATCTAAAATAGAAATTGAATGCTTCAACTAATTCTAACCAAGAAACTGAAGGTCTTGAAGCAAGAAGACTCCCAAACCAGTCCAAAGCTTTGCCCCGAAGGTGAAAAGAAGGCGTATCTACCCTATGACCTACTGGGGTATGATGAAAAGAAAAATAAGCATTTACTTCTTTCACACACACAGAGGGATCATAGCTACCATCATAGATTGGGAAGCTAAGTGAATCAGACGAATAAGGATGAAAAGAAGAACAAGAAACATTCTTCGTAGAGTCCAGAACATGGGAACCTGAAAGATGAATCGTAGAGTCCAATATGGAAGAGCAAACAAGGGGAATGAGATTTGCTATTGATTTCTCCTAGCAGTGAACAACCCCTGCCTTGGCATCGAGAAAAGGGGGAAAGAAAGGAATGAAGGAAATGCATCAGGTGAAAATAAGAGGTGAAGATTAAAAGGAAAGAGCTGGTTAGATGGGCCTTGATGAATCTGCGCCTAGCATACATGGACCAGAGAGAAGACCCATGAACAATGTTCCAAAGGGTTTTGATTGCCAAAGAAGTCTGAACCCACTGTAGATCTCTGATTCCCAGACCTCCCTCTAACTTAGGTCTCTGGATATCTGACCATGCTACCCAATGCCTGCGTTTGGTGCCTTTCTCTCCATACCAAAAAAAAAATTGCACATAGCCGATCAATGAAACTGATCACCTTCTTTGGGATAAAAGTGACTTAGGAAAGGAAAACTGGCATACTATATAGGACTGAGTCAATCAATACGGCTCCACCAGCTTGAGATAGAAATTTTGACTGCCAGCCTTCCAATTTTAGCTGCACCCTTGTTAGGAAACGCAATACCTTCAGAGATGGACAACCAGCAGAGGAGGAAGAAGAAAGGAGAAAGAAAAAATCAATAACAAGAACACACAATGATTTTTTACTTGGTTTGGAGGCAAGATGCCTTCCTACATCCACGGCCGTAGCAGTAATCCACTAATAATCTGACGGCTCCATTACAATACAAAGAGAGAGTTTACCCTTTTATACTAGGAGATTAGGGCATCATTAATCAGGAGATTAAGGACAACAATGCTCCTGACTAAACATAAATCCTCTTCCGGGGTACATTAGACGTGCATGCTCGCCTGTCTCCAAGGATGCCCTCCTGAGACCGAGTATGTCCTCCAGCGACTGTAGATGCTCCCCCACCATTAGTCAGGTCATGCATTGCCCAAAGAACCAGGTCGGCACAAACAGTATGTCGGTCGACCGGCTCCGAGTGACATCGAAATGCCTTGAACCAGCAATGCATGCTCCTCTGACACTAGTGATGCTCTCCAGAGGCAATGGATGCCCTCCAGAGATAGCAATGCACATACCGCTAGAACCTAGACAGCATATGCTCCCCTGCCACCGAGGGATACATTCTTGAGGCCATAGATGCTCCACTGCGGTTGAAAGTGATCCCATTTGAACCTTGTCTTATGATGATAAGAAGATATAGAGAAATGGAATGACCACATATCTGAAGTAGTACATATATACAAAGATGTGGATAAATACATTGAAATCAGAATTCTCTATAGCAATAGGTAAATACTCAAAAAATTTGTTTTGTGATTTAAAACTTTATGGATTTTAATTGCATGTAAATATATTTTTAAATCTGATTTTAATAGAAATTTGATGTTAATTTGACTCAAAAATGTAGATTGTTTAGCTTCGATGTTCTTCATTTGAAAAATTGTATAATTTGGGTGTTATTTAATTTGATATATGCATAATGATACTTGCGTTGTTATTTCATTTTATGTTATATAAATGCATGGGGTATTCCCTGTGAGCTAAGGTGCGTGGGTGCGACCTAACATTACACGCACCTCAGGAGAGCGCGTTAAAACCGTGTCAATGTGCCTTCCCGTTCAAGACTTTGGGATTGATGTGTATGTTCTCATTTGTTTATGAGAATGTATATATCTACCTCAAAGTCTTAAATTATCCCTTTTGGACAGTCTGTGAATGTTTGATCGCACTTAGGTAGTCATTTACTATATGTGTTTGTATGATTTGTTGAGAATTTCGGTTGCGTCTCTTCACTCTTCTCTGATATACCATTATTGATTTTGAGTGTTTTCTTAACCACTTACTTGTAAGTGTTTAAGAAAATTTTAAAATCAATAAATATTTTTGGTATATCGGAGAAGTGTGGGGAGATGATGTCGAAATTTTTAGCAAATCGTGCAGCACATATAGTAAGTGATTGTGCGATCAAACCTTCATGGATGGGTTAAAAAGTGATAATCTAATTAATATTCCTCTTCCAACTGCAAATGGTCTATGATGAACGATGTGAGGAAATGGTCGGGTGTAATATCATGAGTAATGATTTGAAAGTTAGGATGTGTATTGTCATTTATTGGGTGCAGGTAAAATGTCGACAGATCGTTCATGGATGCATCGTAGAATAGTTGACCGGGTGGTGTCAGATGACTTTAAGCATGGGGTTGAGAGTTTCATTCAATTTGCATTGGGGAATCCAAATGCAGCAATAGATCACGACGGTCACATTCGATGCCCTTGTTCAAGTTGTAGAAACTTGAGGTGGCGTTCAACATGGGATGTGCAACATCATTTGTACACGAAAGGGTTCGTGGATGGTTATACGAATTGGACGTGTCATGGTGAGTAATTCTTGAGGTATGAGCCCGATAATATTACAGGCACAAGTGGGTACGTGGATATGGTTGTAGATGCTGATGGTCCTAGTTTTAATGTTCATGAGGAAGCACCGAATAAGACAGCCGGAAGATTTTATGAACTACTTAGGAATGCTGATGAGCCGCTATGGGATGGTTGTGAAAAGAACACTCGATTGTCTGTAGTGTCACAGTTGTTGAACTTGAAATCTGAATTTCACATCAGTGAGACTTATTTTGACCGTCTCCTCCTCTTGATCAAGAGTATGTTGCCTCGAGACGAGAAGTTGCCAGAAACTTTTTACCGTGCAAAAAAGATGGTCAATGACTTAGGACTTGGATATGTGAAAATAGATGCATGTCCGAATCATTGTATGTTATATTACAAAGACGATGTAGATAAGATATCATGTTCCATTTGTGGCCATGACAGATTCAAACCTAAGGGGGGGGTCAATTCAAAGGCAAAAGATGTACCTTACAAGGCGTTGCGATACTTCCCTCTTGTGTCTAGGCTGCAAAAGCTGTATATGTCCTCAAAGACGGCTCGACATATGACATGGCACACCGAAAGAGTATGTCGTGCCGATGATATAATCAGTCATCCTGCCGATGGTGAAGCTTGGACTCACTTTAGTCATACTCATCTTACCTTTTCAAGGGAGTCACTTAATGTTCGATTGGGTTTATGCACAGATGGTTTAATCTATTCGGTGGTTTAGTGGCATCTTATTCTTGCTGGCCAATGTTCATAACACCGTACAACCTTCCACCGCACATGTCCATGAAGCGAGAAAATCTATTTTTGTCCTTAGTAATTCCTGGTCTAAAAAGTCCCGGGAAAAATTTGGACATATATCTCAGGCCGTTGATTGATGAGCTTAAATTTTTATGGACTGATGGAGTTGTTACTTATGTTGCATATAGGAAGCACAATTTTATAATGAAGGCTGCACTGATCTGGACAATAAGTGACTTCCCTGTATATGGAATGCTATCTGGTTGGAGCACACATGGGAGGTTAGCATGTCCTTACTGTATGGATGATACCAAATCATTTGTATTGAAACATGGTGGGAAAGCATGCTGGTTTGATTGCCATCGGCGGTTGCTACCAAGTGACCATCCTTTTCAAAGGCAAAAAGACTCGTTTAAAAAAATATTATTGAAATGGGTGAAGCTGACTTGCAACGGGTGTCTGGTCTACATATGACGTCACAGGTGCATAATTTACCAGATGTAGTACAATTGTCTGGTAGCACACGGTAACTCCATAGTTTTGGAAAGGATCACAACTGGAATAAGAAAAGTATTTTTTGGGAATTACCTTATTGGTCAACTCTTCTTGTACGACACAATCTGGATGTCATGCATACCGAGAAGAATTTTTTTGATAATGTGTTCAATACGATCATGAATGTTAAAGGGAAAACAACGGACAACGCCAAAGCACGTATGGATTTAAAGATGCTTTGTAAACGTCCAGAACTGGAACTACAGAACGTAAATGGCAAAACTGTGCAGCCTAAAGTAACTTACGTGCTTCATGATACACATATCAAGGAAGTGTGCCAGTGGTTGAAACAGTTGAGATTCCCAGATGGATATGCATCCAACATAGCCCGTTGTGTGAATGTTAATGAGGGGAAAATATATGGTATGAAAAGTCACGACTGTCATGTGTTCATGGAGAGGCTACTGCCCATTGCATTTCGTGATTTGTTGCCAAAGCAGATATGGGGAGCACTAGCTGAGATGAGTCAATTTTTCAAGATTTTTTGTACATCAGAACTCAGACTTCGGGATGTACAAACTATCAAAGAAAAAGTTGTCACAACCGTTTACAAGCTAGAGAAGATATTTCCTCTGGCATTCTTTGATTCGATGGAGCACCTGGTCGTTCATTTGCCATATGAGACTATCGTCGGAGGGCCGGTACAATTTTGATAGATGTATCCATTTGAGAGGTATGTGACAATTTTTGTTAACTTACAAGTCATCCATGGCCGGTACATATCGTTGCCATCTGACTTGTTGTTGTAGGTGCATGCATGAATTAAAAATGAAAGTTCGCAACAAGGCACAGGTGGAGGGTTCGATTGCTGAGGCATACATTCTTGAAGAAATTTCGAACTTTTGTTCTATGTACTTTGAGCCAGAGATTCAAACTCGTCGTACTCGACCTCCACGTAATGATGATGGGGGAGTGGATGAATCGTCCGATCGGCTCTCCATATTTAAACATCCTGGACGTGCGTTCGGATGTTGCTTGACTCGCACGCTCGAAGATAGAGAGTTGCACGCCACTGAGATATATATTCTTTTGAATTACCTTGAGATTGAACCTTATGTTGAGTAAGTTCTTAACTCACATTTCCAGCAAGTCCATAAGTTGTTCATCCTTCTTCTGCAGTTCATTTAAAGTAGTAGTGCATTTATATTGCAGGTAATTTGATTCAGAATTAGCTGAAACATGCCCAAATATCCAGGACGTGGAGATTGAAAAAGAACGCGAGAAGTTTTTTGCCAAATGGCTGAGAAACCGAGTTAGTGTCATCATTGAATATATATGTTTGTATTTATGTATGTTGAGGTAATTATTATTATTTTAACTACTCTAATTTGAATATAGGTTGAGCAAGGTCTCATTACTGATCAAAGAGTACAACAGATAAGTTATGGCCCCTCGAACTAGACACGTGCCTATCCAGGATATATTGTGAATGGATACAAATTTCATACAAGGGATTATGGGCGAAGTAAGTCTACGATGAACAACGGCGTATCTGTGAAGGGAAGTTTATACAATGAAGTGGAATTAGACTACTATGGTATTCTTGAAGAAGTCTTAGAACTTCAGTATTTGGGACAAGACAATCATGTATACATATTTAAGTGTCAATGGTTTTGGAGAGGGGGATTTCTGTAGCCCACCCAAAGAGCAACCCAACTAGACCCAACAGGGTCCAACGAGGCAGGCCCACCCGGGTGACAGCCCACAGGGCCCACTCAGGGGAGAAAAGCCCAATAAGAAAACACTCGTGGAATCAACTCTCCCCGGCGGCCTCTAGGCTCGGAGGGCCCGAGTGATGGTCAGGTCATAAGGAAGGTCCGGCGCATGCCGTTTCCCCACCCGGGAGAGACAGACATTAGCCGACCTATCCGACCCCTCTTCCACCGAGCTATGCTCATCACCCGGACAGGGCGGGCGTTTCAGGAGCTTGGCCAGACCAAACATCATCCGTTCAAGAGTCCCCAACGGATAGGGGAGCCAGGAAACCGCCGGACTTCAAGGCGATAACGTCCCCACGATAAGGCCATGAAAGCCCACGTCAAGGACGTAACCCCCGCCGGAGACCCCTCAGCTTGCTGGACTCCTGAAGGCGGCACACTATTTAAACCAGGGCTACCCTCCGACAGAAGAAGAGAGCCATCCAGGTACTCATAGACCCAAACTCCTGAGCAATCCGCTTCACCCTCTGGTGGAGAGGAATCTCGCGCGCTAGCTTTCTCCTCCCCATTATTGCTTCCACCATAGCTCTACTGACTTAGCCATCGGAGGGTTTTACCCCAGGGAAGCCCCCTGGGCCCTCTGATACGTTTCCCTGTCTTGCAGTTCATCTTCAGGTGATCCACAGCCCGCTCAGGATACAAGCGCGAGATTTCGCCTCTTCATCTGGCGCCGTCTGTGGGAAACGCACGAAGAGCCGAGATGGTGAGAAGAAGCTCAGGGAGGAGATCCGCCGTCGAGAAGGGCAAGGCCGTGGTGGCGGCAGGAGATGGCCCCTCTAGGGCCTCACAGAACCCTCCCTCCAACGCCAGCGTCCCCACCAACGGACCGCCGCCCCCTCCGACGACGACGGGGGTACCCCCCAACGGTGGCGACGAGGTCTTCCAGGCCCTCAATAAGAAGCTTGACGTCCTCGTGGAGCTCATGAGGGCCCAGGCGGCAAGGGATGCCAGGTCCCGCGCCCCGTCCGGGAGCCCCCCCCGAAGTGCGTCCCAGCATACCGCTGGGGGCCGCTTCACCCTCCGCGGTCAGCAGCTCATCCGCAACAACGTGGGAGGACCCTCGCAAGCTCCGCCCCCGGAGCAAGAGGCTTCCTCCACGCCCAGAAAAGGGAAACAGGGGGCGAGGCCTCCACGCCCGAGCGCCGGCGGTCCTGAGGATCGCCACGACGCTCCCCCCAGTCCCACGGCACGACCACAGCCGGAACTTTCCCTCCGGCTGAGGGACTTCGAAAGACGTTTTGCAGAGCAAGAGCGCGCCCTCCGCGCCCTGCAGAAAACCTCTTTCCCGGAGGATGAGGAGAAATCCCCTTTCTCCGAATACATCTTGAAGGCAGAGGTGTCTCCCAGAACCTCCATTCCGACCTTCAAGCTCTATGATGGCCAGGGCGACCCAGCCGACCACTACGACAGCTTCGACGCCCTGGTGACTCTGCATGGAACACCGGATCCTATTAAATGCCGAGCCTTTGCGGCCACTCTGGTCCAAGGCGCTCAGGCATGGTTCCGGGCCCTCGCCCCTGGGTCCATCCGGGACTTCAGGCAATTCGGGCGAGTCTTCAAGGAGAGCTTCGCCGGAAGCGCCCCCCCAAGGTCAGTAGCGGGGCTCCTGGCCCTCAAACAGGCGCAAGGGGAAAGGCTCCGGGCTTATGTCCACCGATTTAAATCGGAAGCCCTCAGAATTCCCCGCCTGGATGTGGCCTCGGCCACAACCGCTCTGACCGGGGGCACCCGGGACGAGAACCTCCGCCGCGAACTTGTCCTCCACCCTCCCTCGACCCTTGCCGAGCTAGTGACTCTGGCACTGCGCCACGCCGAGTGCGAAGAAGTACTCAGCGCCTGCCGAGACACAACCGGCTCGGGTCGGGAGGGGGACAAGAAGCGAGCCTCCGAGCCAAACCCTGGCTCGGGCAAGAAGCGCGATCGGGAAGGAGAGCGCAAGAGGAAGTATGAGCGGTACACCCCGCTGACCGCACCAGTCTACGAGATCTACGAAGACATCAAAGACTCGGGACTCCTCCGCCGGCCCGAACCGATGAGGTCGAAGAACCGCAAGCGCGACAGGCATTGCCTGTTCCACGGCGACCACGGGCACCATACCGGCGACTGCCACCAGCTCCAGGACGAGATCGAGCGTCTCATCCGTCAGGGGCACCTGGCCCGGTTTTCAGCCGGGCGCAAAGAAGACCGGGACGCCGCCGAGGAGATCGACAACGCCCCCCGAGGGGTCCACATCAACGTCATCTCCGGAGGAACGGCGTCGGGCGGCGACACCAGCCGAGGAAGGAAGCGTCATGCTGAGCGGGCCAGCCAGGTCTTAGAACCCTCCAGCGGCCCGCCGAGGGAGCCCCAGGTCATAGTCTTCTCCGACCAAGACCTGGAAGGGCTGAAGACCCCGCATGATGATGCCCTCGTTATCTCGGCCACAATAAACCATTGTAACGTAGATAGAATTCTGGTTGACAATGGGAGCGCCCCCGATGTATTATCTTACGACTGTTTCCTTAAGATGGGGGAAGACCCATCCAAGCTCCGCCCGATCCGAACACCCCTTTGCGGGTTTAACGGCCTAGCCACCTACCCCGAGGGAGCCCTAAGCCTGCCGGTCACCATCGGCACCCCACCCAAAACCGTTACGGTCATGGTGGACTTCATAGTGATTAAGGGTATGATAGCGTACAACGCCATTTTCGGCCGGAAAATCCTCAGCCGGATAAAGGCCGTACCATCTACCTATCACCAGAAAATGAAGTTTCCCACCAAAAATGGGTTGGGGGAAGTCCGAGGTAACCAGGCCACGGCCAGAAGGTGCTACAACATCTCGGTGGAAGCCTCAAGGCCGGACGGGGGAGACAAGGGCCCCAAGGGAATCGAAGGGAAGACCGTAACCGCCGAGCCCGGTGGCGAATTGCTAACGGTATTCCTAAACGATGACCCGGCCCTCGGAGTAAGGATCGGAGCCGACCTACCACCCATGGAACAGCAGCAATACAAGAAATTCCTTTCTGAGTACGTTCAGATCTTTGCTTGGTCCGATGATCAACTCCCTGGCATACCAGAGAAGACCGTGATGCACAAGCTCAGCCTCGACCCTACCGTGAGGCCCGTACAACAAAGGAGAAGGAAGCATGCGCCCGAGAAACAGGCGATCATCAAGGCGCAGGTCACCAAGGGACAAGAGACAGGCCTCTTCAGACCAGTCCTGTACCCTACGTGGCTAGCCAATGTCGTCCTGGTGCCAAAAACTACAGGCAAATGGCGAATGTGCGTGGACTTCACCGATCTGAATAAGGCTACCCCCAAGGACTGCTATCCGCTACCGAGCATCGACCAATTGGTTGATTCAACCTCGGGCAACGAGATACTCAGTTTCCTGGATGCCTATTCAGGTTATCACCAGATCAGAATGAACCCAGAAGATGTCGAGAAGACCGCCTTCATCACCGACTGCGGCGTGTACTGCTACACCCGGATGCCTTTCGGGTTGAAGAACGCCGGAGCCACATATCAGCGACTGGTAAATCACATGTTCGAGGGACAGCTGGGTCGGAACGTCGAGGCTTACATTGACGACATGCTCGTCAAGACCCCCAAGGCCCAAGACCACTTCACCGACCTTGCCGAAACCTTCGGCACCCTCCTGAAGTACAACATGAAGCTCAACCCCGCCAAGTGCGCCTTTGGAGTAAAATCCGGGAAGTTCCTGGGTTTCCTGGTCACTCAGCGCGGGATCGAAGCCAACCCCGACAAAGTCCAGGCCATCCTGGACATGCGCCCGCCCACATGCATCAAAGACGTTCAGCGTCTGGCAGGGCGTGTGGCCGCTCTCAGCCGCTTCCTGTCCCGTGCGGCCGAACGATGCTTGCCCTTCTTCAAACTGATGAGGGGACCCAAGCTAGCGTCTGCTACGTTCGCATGGGATGAGGAGTGCCAGACAGCGTTCGCCGAGCTTAAAAAGTTCCTGGCTTCGCCACCAGTGCTCTCCAAGCCCGCCCCAGGCGAAGTCCTGCTGCTCTACCTCTCGGCGACGCCATCCACGGTCAGCTCGGTCCTAGTCAGAAATGACTCGGGAATCGAAAGACCAGTCTACTACACCAGCAAGGTGCTCAATGAGGCCGAACGGAGGTACCCCGCAACCGAGAAACTCGTGCTAGCGTTGGTTACCTCCGCAAGGCGCCTCCGCCCCTACTTCCAGGGGCACCCCATCACCGTGCTAACCGGCGAGCCGTTGAAGAAGATTCTGGCCCACCCCGAGGCCTCAGGGCGACTCGTCAGATGGGCCATTATGCTCGGGGCCTACGACATCTCGTACCGGCCGCGATCAGCAATCAAAGGCCAAGCGCTCGCCGACTTCATTGCCGAAAGCACCATCCCCGCCGAGGACAGGCCTCCGACCACGACCGGGCCAACCTGGGAACTGTTCGTCGATGGATCGTCCAATTCGGCAGGCAGCGGTGCGGGGATACTCCTGAGGTCCCCCGAAGGGATAGAGCTACAGTACGCCTTGAAATTCAACTTTCAGGCATCCAACAACGCTTCTGAGTACGAGGCCCTTATCTCGGGAGCGCGCATGGCCCGACGGCTGGGGGTCGAGCGAGTCAGGATCCACACCGACTCTCAACTAGTCGCAGGTCAGGTCAACGGCGAGTATGAAGCTCGGGAGGCACCCATGATCAAATACCTTCAGTTGGTCCGGAGCCTGGCCCAACAGTTCGAGGAATTTGGGGTAGTCCAGATAGCTCGGGAGCAAAACTCTCGGGCGGACGCCCTCTCTCGATTGGCCTCCTCCCTAGACCCGGAAGGTACACGATCGGTCCTCCTAGAAGAGCTAGAGCGCCCGAGCATTGACACGGAGCTCCTCGCTGTTGACTCGGCCACTCTAAGTGACTGGCGCTCCCCCTACCTGTCCTGGCTACAAGACTCCCAAGGGCCCTCCGACCCTCAAGAAGCCCGCCGAATGAAGTATCAAGCTCGGCGCTTCGTCGTCTTCGACAACACTCTCTACCGAAGATCGTTCTCCGGTCCCCTCCTGAAGTGCCTCGGTCCCGACGAGGCAAGCCGAGCCATCCAAGAGATTCATGAAGGCCTGTGCGGAGCGCACTCAGGGGCAAGGTCGCTGGCCAGAATCCTGTTACGACAGGGGTACTGGTGGCCCACCCTGCAGCGCGACTGCTCGGCCTATGTTCAACAGTGCGACCGATGCCAGCGGTTCGACCACTTGGTCCATCAGCCGGCTACGGAACTTGTCACCCTAGCCGAGCCTTACCCTTTCGCTCGGTGGGGAATCGATATCCTTGGGCCATTCCCAACCGCCCAGTCCCAGAAGAAGTTCATCATCGTCGCCATCGACTACTTCACCAAGTGGATCGAGGCCGAGGCTACGGCGAGGATCACCGAGACAGTCGTTTGGGGCTTTGTTTGGAAATCGATCATTTGTCGCTTTGGCATCCCCCGAGTGATAGTAAGCGATAACGGTCGGCAGTTCGACTCTCGGTACTTCGAGATAGATGTGCCGACCTAAATATCCGCAACCACTTCACTTCGGTCGCCCACCCTCAGGCCAACGGGCTGGTTGAAAATGCCAACAAGACCATCTTGAAAGGCATAAAAACCAGACTCGGCAAGGCTAAGGGTAGCTGGCTCGAGGAATTGCCTAGCGTATTATGGTCGCACCGAACAACCCCCAGGACGGCAACCGGTGAAAGCCCTTTTCAGTTGGTATATGGCACCGAAGCCGTCGTTCCATTGGAGATCGCCAATCCGTCTCTCCGAGTGATCAGCTTCTCACTCGAGGCAAACGGGCAAAAATTGCTCGAGAACCTCGACCTAGCAGACGAACTCCGAGAGATCGCGAACGTCCGGGCAACGGAGTACCAGCGCCGCCTCACTCGATACTACAACGCCAAGGTCCGGGACAGACGTTTCCAACCGGGGGACTTCGTCCTCAGGAAAGCCGAAGCCTCTCGACCACTAGAGGCGGCGGGCAAGCTATCCCCCAACTGGGAAGGCCCCTACCGAGTGGTCGAGACGCTCGGAAAAGGTGCGTACAGGTTAGCGACAATGGAAGGGGAACCTATTCCTCGGACATGGAACGCAGCCGCACTACGCAAATTCTATTTTTGAAATTGTACAGCAAGATGGACGGAATAAATCCCTTTTCTTTTCATTCCAAACCATTGGTACATCAGATAGGCAAATGCCAGTACATCACATAGCAAAAAGCAAAAATCCGTCTAACACCGCCTCAAGGGGTCATCGCTCGGCTGACTCGGTCTTGATCTCCTCGCGTCCAGCCACTGACTCTGCCTCGTGCGGAAACTGGCTCGGGCAAGAGGTGGTCAAGCCAGTTGCCTCGGGTGGCCCGTGACAAAGGTGACAGAGGGATTGCAGGAGGAAGGCCACCTTTAAACGTTGAGGAAGGCTACCTCCCAAGTTGGCAACAACCAGGAAAAAGGAGCGCCGTGAAGGCCTCCCCCCTTCCAAACTGCCAACTCCTTGGAAGGAAGGAGAGAGCAAGCAGCCCCCGAAGAGTGAAAGAAATGAAGAGCAGAAGAGGGAGAAAGAGGCTGCAGACGGAGGAAGGCTTCGGTGAGGAGGGAGCTTGATACGCCTCCTCCCCTCACACGGAGGGAAGTAACGGCGGGCTCCCCTGATGCCCCCATCCGTCCTCCGCCTCGGCGTCCACCCGGAAGCCACGCTGGAACTGAGAAAGGGCAAGAACCGTGCTTTCACACGTCGAAGCCCTCTCCAGATCTGCGCGGCGACCGTCGGACCCGTCTCGTGCACGCGCGGCGACCGTGGGATCCGTTCAACATTACAGGGCAGCGGGAGCTCGCCGCTCCCCGTCGTCGGCGGCGTCACCCTCCGAAGGATCCTCCATGCTCCGAATACAAGGGCACAACGCACAGTGAAGAGGAAGGAGCGAGGAAAGACTGTTAGAGAAAATCCCAAGCAGTGAAGAGGAAAGGGCGCCTTTCGGTCCTTCTTATAGGCCAAAGGAGGCTACACGCCTTAAATGACCCCCCCCTCCTCGGAAACACGCCAAAGGATTTCTCCCCTAAACAGTCACCTCCAACTCCTCGTCCCCCGCCCTAGCGGGATTCACGAAGCGGCCTGACATTCAAAGCATGAGGAAACGGAAAGACGCCCCGTCAAAAGCCTACCAAAACTGCATGCGAATACCACGCAGGGCATATCGGCACCTCCCAACCACTCAAGATCCGCCAACCAAATCACGGCAAGGATGGTACTCAAACAGAGCAAGTCATTTATTATCACACCAAAAGGAAACCCTCTACAAAGAGGGAAGAAAGACAAAAAGGGAAGGAGGCAAAGTACATCAGGCCTCGGGCCCACTTTGACATTCGGGAACGGCGGAAGGAGACGCGTCACCCCCGGCGCCTTCGGTGACGGCCGGCTCGGACACTGACCTCGCCTGTGCGAGAACTGTCCCGGTCGTGAGCCCTCCCGAAACGCCCGGAGTCGGTGACCCCGATGGAGGCGACCCCTCCGAATCTCCCCCGACCGACGAGGAAGAGCTGGAAACCGACTCATCCGAGTCATAACACTGGCCGAAGGGGAACTCGATCGCGGAGTTTTGCTCATCGGCGTAGTCCACCGCCCGGCGATAGCCTTGCTTGAACCCCTTTCGAGCACCCCGGCGTAATGCTACCTCGTAGTAGGGTAGGGCGGCTTTCATCAGGTCGGCCGAGTAAGCATCCGAGCTCCTGTAACGCTCGATTGCCTCCGCCTCGACCTGCCCCGCCCTTCCGACAAGCTCGACCCGAGCCCGCTCCGCCTCGGCCGCGCGCTCCTCTGCCCGGGCCCGGTCCGCCTCAGCCTCAGCTCGGAGACGCTCCGCCACCTCCGCCCGATCTAGCAGCTCGGCGCGTTCGAGCTCCCAGCGGTTGTCTAGCTCGAGGCGACGCAGACGCTCCTCCTCAAGGAATCGGCTTGTCCTCTCGAGAGACTCTCGGGTCTTGGCGAGCTGTTCGGCCAGCACCCCGGCTTCCAGTCGGCTCGCCCGCGCCACCTCCCGGAACGCGGAGAACTCCTGCCGGAGCCCCTCATGCTCCCCCTTGAGTCGGGCCAGTTTCCTCTCGCAGCCCCCAAGGGTCCAGGCAAGTTCCGACCGCTCCGCCTCCGTCCGGGCGTGCGCCTCCGCCATCAAAGCCGCCGACCGAGCTATGACCAGGCCGCCCTCCATCAAGACATCAAGGATCCCGGGGGGGGGGGGGGGTATTGCGCCTTTCTCCCCCCTTCGTCCTTGCGGCAATCGACCGGCAGACCCGATACAGGTCGCCCGTAATGCCGAGCCTTTCCAAGGGCTCCGACAGAGGGGACCGCTCCGCCCGGGGCACCCCGCCAGAAGACTCCGCTCGAGTGACGGAACCAACCGCCTCTCGCGCCACGGTCGGTTGGGGTTGCGACGCCTCCCCAGGCGAACCCCCAACCTCGACCGGCGCCGCGGGACCGACCGCACCGGGAGCTCCAAACACCTGGGGCTGCAACGCCCTAGCGGGCGAACCCCCAGCCCTGCCTGTCTCGGCCCGCACCTCGCCGACCGAGACATCCCCGCCTTCGGCCAATCCCCCGGCCTCGGCGCCAGCTACTTCGACATCGGCCCCCTCTGCCTCCGTGGGGGGGAGAGCCGACCCATCGCCGCCCTCTGATGGGCCCCCGGTCTCCTCGGCCCCCTCTCGCCTGGCAGGTGGGGGAGCTGGCCCCAAGGGGTCGGCCCCATCTTGCCCCCGAGAGGGGAGCGCCGCCGAGCCGGAGTCGCCCCCGGCGGTAGGAGGAAGACCGGCCTTCTTGGCCCGTTTCTTGGCCTTCACGGCCTCCCGCAACTTTCCCGCCATGGGATCCTTGCGCTTCGTACCAGTCGGCCGTGAAGACCCCGCGGGAGCCACCCCCTTGCCCTTATCTCGGGCTTGGGCGCAACTCGCAGAAGCATCTGGTTCATCGGCCGCCGAGTCATCTCCCAGATCAATGACCTCAGCAGTTTCCTCCAGAGGTTCCCGCCTAACGTCTGCCACAAAGGGAGAAGACCCGGTCAGGAGAAAAAAGTAACTACCATCCCAGGAGAAGAGCCTCGAGAGCGGTACCTTTCGACGTCAACCGCGTAAGCAGGCACCGTTCGATGTTCTCCGGCGTCACCAGCTCCTCGGTCGACTGACGGTTACCCAGCAGACGAGCGGCCTGCCGCTCCACGTGGGGAGGGAACTCCTCTGGGCGAGGGGGGAGATTCGGATGAAAATTGGGCGAGATCGGACATCTCTAAAACTCGTCCGTCGCCTCCGCCTTCACCCAAAAGAATTGGGTCTTCCACCCCTTGTGCGAGGAGTCCTTCGCAGCGAGGGAGATGCAACTCATGTTCCTCCTTGCCTGGATGAAGTAAAAGCCCTTCCCCGCCGACGGGTGCGCTTTCAACTCGAAAAAATAATGAAAGAGGTCCAAGGAAGGAAAAATGTCGTGCTGACGACAGAGAATCCGAAAGGCGGAAAGAAGGAGATATGAGTTGGCCACCAACTGAATAGGCGCCAACTGGAAAAACTCGAGAAGCTGGAGTACAAGAGGCTCGAAGGGAAGGCGGAACCCACTCTTCCAGGCCAGAAGGAAAGTGCAAATGTGCCCCGTACGGCTGTCCAGACTCGTCTCATACGGGGCGGCGGCAGCAAAGCTGTACCTGAGAGGCAAGCGAAAGCGATGCTCCAGTTTCCTCACCTCGGCCTCCCCCAACTCACTACAGTTGGAGACGGGCTCCCGCCTCACCTGCCCGATTTCCAGAGGCAGACCAGCCATCAAGCCGGAAGATGATCCCTCGTGCGAGCTCGAAGACTCCGGAGGGGAAGGAAGTTGCCGGACCGCCTCTGCGGTTATCCTCGCCAACTCCTCAAACGCCGCCGCAAGGCTCTGCGCCTCCACTGTGCCCTCACGGCGCATCAAGGAGCCCCAGAAACAAAGAAACTAAGGAAAGCCCAAAACCCTGAGAAGCCTAGAACGACGAACAGTGCCCAACGCCTATAAAACCCTGGAGGGAGGAGGCACGCCGTTCTGTGCTCTGAGAAAAGGGGGGCCCCTTCAGTTCAAATCCGTCAGGATCATCATTACGGGCCCAGGCGACCACTATACGTGGCTCCATCACGCCAACAGAATTCCGCCCACCTGAGCCACGCCGGTCCAAAGCCTCAAAAACTACTCGACCGAGCCTCCATGGCTCGGGAGTAGGAGGGGGACAAGTGGAGAGGGGGATTTCTGTAGCCCACCCAAAGAGCAGCCCAACTAGACCCAACAGGGTCCAACGAGGCAGGCCCACCCGGGTGACAGCCCACAGGGCCCACTCAGGGAAGAAAAGCCCAATAAGAAAACACTCGAGGAATCAACTCTCCCCGGCGGCCTCTAGGCTCGGAGGGCCCGAGTGATGGTCAGGTCATAAGGAAGGTCCGGCCCAAGCCGTTTCCCCACCCGGGAGAGACAGGCATTAGCCGACCTATCCGACCCCTCTTCCACCGAGCTATGCTCATCACCCGGACAGGGCGGGCGTTTCAGGAGCTCGGCCAGACCAAACATCATCCGTTCAAGAGTCCCCAACGGATAGGGGAGCCAGGAAACCGCCGGACTTCAAGGCGATAATGTCCCCACGATAAGGCCATGAAAGCCCACGTCAAGGACGTAACCCCCGCCGGAGACCCCTCAGCTTGCTGGACTCCTGAAGGCGGCACACTATTTAAACCAGGGCTACCCTCCGACGGAAGAAGAGAGCCATCCAGGTACTCATAGACCCAAACTCCTGAGCAATCTGCTTCACCCTCTGGTGGAGAGGAATCTCGCGCGCTAGCCTTTCTCCTCCCCATTATTGCTTCCACCATAGCTCTACTGACTTAGCCATCGGAGGGTTCTACCCCAGGGAAGCCCCCTGGGCCCTCTGATATGTTTCCCTGTCTTGCAGTTCATCTTCAGGTGGTCCACGGCCCGCTCAGGATACAAGCGCGAGATTTCGCCTCTTCAGGTTTGATCCTAGTTCTGTTCGATATGACACAAATTATGGGATTGTCGATGTCAAGCATAGGTCTAAACTTAAGACCTATGAACCGTTCATTTTAGCCGCACAAGCCCAGCAAGTGTACTATTCAAGCTATCCATTATCCAAGAATAGAGATTGGTGGGCAGTTTGCAGGGTTAATTCAAAACTCTTTCCCACTTATGAGTTAACTATGAGTGGAGATGTCTCAGAGGTTGCTAGTGCTGAATATTATCAATCAGACGAAGTTGGCGTTGTCGGTTCCTCTAGGTTTAATCTGGGTGAATCTGATGAGCCATTGTCATTACATACGCGAGATTAAGTGGAAGAAGTCGATCCGATGGAGCTAAATGTTGATGTTAGAGGGGAGGAAGAATCAGATGAAGACGAAGAGTTTGAATCTGATGAGGCTACTATGGATGTCGAAGATGATGATGAGTTAGATATATCATCAACATGGGAGAGGCACGTTTTCATAATTTAGTGAGATATCCTTATCTTTTTACATAATTTTTAAAAAATAGAGATTTTAGTCTTGTGCAATTGAGGATTAATATGTTTTAATTGTTTTGTTAGTAATAAAGAAATGGTTCGAGGAGGTCATACTGGGAGTGGGAGGAGACAGGGCAATGACAAGGGCTCTACTCCCTCCTATTTGGCGTCTTCTTCGGGCACAGGTATATCTATTAAAAAATTTAGCTATATAAATGTTTACATCATTTACTAGCCTAAAAGAATTTTTTTTAGGTTCAAGTGTCGGCTCGTTGCCTGTTGTACAGACGCCGTCCCCACCACCTTTCGCTGCAGGTATGTATATTTTAATTTAAATTCTCCAATATTTATTTTACTTATGAAAATTAAATCTTGCATGTGTCAGTGGCCTCCCACCTATTGTGCAGATGTCACCCCCACCACCTCCCGCTGCAGGTATGTATATTTTAATTATAAGTTCACAATATTTGTATCACTCCACATGAAAATTAATTCTTGCAGGTCTCAGTGGCCTCCCACCTGTTGTGCAGACGCCACCCCCACCACCTCCCGCTGCAGATATGTATATTTTAATTTAAAGTTCCCAATATTTATTTTACTTATGAAAATTACTTCTTGCAGGTCTCAGTGGCCTCCCACCTGTTATGCAGACGCCACCCCCACCACCTCCCGCTGCAGGTATGTATATTTTAATTTAAATTCTCTAATATTTATTTTACTTATGAAAATTAATTCTTACAGGTCTCAGTGGTCTCCCACCTGTTGTGCAGATGCCACCTCCACCACCTCCCGCTACAGGTATGTATAGGTCCGAATGCCCTCCTTACTTAATTATGTTATTTCAAAGATCTGTAATACACTTAGTTTTACTTGTGAAGATCTATTCTTACAGATCCCAGTGCCCTCCCACCACCTCCCACTTGTACAGGGCACACCCCCACCAGTCAGCCTGGTGGGGACACCGGGTCCACTACTGGGCCCACTACTGGGAAACCGACGCCGCACTGCCCCGACACAGAGCTTATGGCTCGGAGATCCTTCCTGAAGACTCGGCCTACAGCTACGGTGGTATATTGTGTATCGAGTATCTGTATTTGTGTGTATGTATACATGTATCCCTACATGTATTTTTCTTTTCGTCTTATTAGACTAGTCCAAGTCAAATAAACATGTGTGTACTTTTTATATTTTATTTGGTTAAAACCCATAAGTCAATAGTGGGTTGGTGGCCTTTGTTTTATTAGGCTAGGATAGATATGCAAATAAGAAAAATAAAGAAGGTATAAATGTAATGGGCCTTTCCAATAAATAGGAGGCCAATGCTTGTTACGTATGATATGAATGAATGTATGAGAAAAGCTTAGCCTAAGGTGTTTGCCTTATTCCTCCCTTCCCTCTTCTCTCCATTTGTGGGATTTGAGTGTGTCGCCCGGTGTGAGACCGTCCGGCGTGAGGCCGAGCTGTGTGAGATAGCAGTTATCCGTCCCGTCCTGTTCGCGTCCCGGAGTGCCGTCGATCCATTCCCACGTCGCCGCCGCGTCAAATTGGTATCAGAGCCCAACACGGCGCCTCCGACGAGCCCGACGTCCCCGACGTCTCTCTCTTTCTCTCTCAATTGCTAGAGAAAAAAAAGAAAAAAAGAGTATTGGAGTTCTGTTTAGAAGAGTTTTAGGGAAAAAAATATAGAGAAAAAAAATTTTGAAAAAAAGAGAAAGAATTTGAAAAAAAAAGTCAAAAAAAATAGTAGGTGAAGGTTGAAAAAAAAAGAGTTTGAAAAAAAAATAGAAAAGACAAAGAGAAGTTAAAAAAAAGGGGAGTTAAATATATATATTTATATTATTATATATATTGGGAAAGGTCAAAAAAAGGAGGTTTTAAAATTGAAAAAGAAAAGAAGTGTTGAATATATATATATATATATATATATATATATATATATATATATATATATATATATATATATATAATTTGATTAACTTCTTAGTTGTGGCACCCGAAAGTCCATAACGACGGCTAGGACGGTGCTCGAGTTGCCTGGAAGCCGGCATAAGATCCGTAGATTACGGAACGTGCATACCCAAGAGTCTCCCTGTGCGGAGAATATTTGAGATTGATTTGTTACCCTAGGCGGGAAATTTTGAATGGTCTGTAATAATTAAATCCTCCCTGCGCGGAGTGAATTCATTGTAACCACGAAGCTTCGTCGAAGCCGTGCGGGCACGCACGTCCCCGCTCGCCCTCGTCTCCGGTCGGAGCTTGACTTCTCAGTCAGCTAGGTACGTGCTCCAAATCACTTGCTTATTTAGTATCCTTCTCATTTGCGGCGCGACGAAGTGAGCGAGAGCCCGATCCATGCAGCCAGTCTTCTGAGTGCATCGCTGTGGACGGAAAGAAAGAGCTTGCTTGCACCCATCCTTAGGGCCCTAGGCTGTCGCATTAGGGCACCCTAATTGTCAGGAGGTAGTTCCACAACTACTTCGCCTACGGGCGAGCAACTTTTGCTGACCGATCCCTTCAAATTGACCCTTTGCGTATCAGCTGGGTCCACACCTTGCTAATTTTTGGTCCCAGGATTGCATCATCTAGGTCCGAGCTCATGCTTGCCACGTCGGTCTAGGAATTAATCAGGCCATCTAGAGCGCATTTCAACTCTACAAACACCCATGGATCAGGAGAAATATATGGCCGATCCTGACCTCATCACCCAGTTTGAGGAAATGGATGCGATATTTGATGGCACACATGTCGAGTACATGCAGGTAGCAGACATTGCCGAGAGTTCTAGCCAGAAAAGATTGGGTGTCGTTCGCTGTATCTCAACACCCCAGGAGGACGATTGGCGTCGAACCTCTATCTTTCAAACCTACATCATGGTGAACTCTCTTCCCTGCAAGGTAATCCTTGACAACGGGAGCTGTATCAATGCAGTCTCTTCAGACTTTGTCTCCCGTTTAGATCTACCTACGCACCCTCATCCAAAGCCATACAACGTGGCTTGGGTCGATGACACTTTTATCCAAGTCACCACCACATGTGTCATTCCCATCCAATTTCAGTCCTACCAAGGACAAATCTTATGTGACGTAATGCCTATGAAGGCTGGGAGCGTCATCTTAGGACGACCATGGATCTATGATGTAGACCTCCCTACCTTTGGTCGGTCCAATCAGTGCTCCTTCTCCCACAAAGGAAAGAAGATTCTGTTGTACCCGGCACCCCTAAAGGTGACCCCGAGAAAGAGTTCCCCCTCCACCCCCACCGGAACTCCCAAAAGTCAGGAGAATCTCCAAACTCCCACTGAAGGGAAACCTCCCCTTCCCTCTTCTCCTGCATCTATCACACCCATTTCTGCGGCCCCTAAGGTTAGTCATAACCTAGCTAGGCGCCTTGACCCCATAAACGTCAGTGAGCTAAACAGAGAGGTTGTTGAGGGTGCTCCTGTTTTGGCTGTTGACGTCACCATCACACCCGAGGAGTCTCGAGTCTCAGTCCCAACTGAAGACCCGGTCATACTGCCGGACTCCCAAGGCATCGTTCCCCAGGACTTGCCTTCTTAACTCCCTCCCATGCATGATGTACAACACGCTATTGAGCTTGCCCCTGGGTCCACCCTACCCAACCTTCCCCTCAAGTCTAGACTGTCCAAGTCAGCCGAAGAGTTTGCACAGCACGTCATTAGTCTGCGTGAGTCAGCTGATTCGCATAGGCGTCACCATGAATCTTAAGAAGGTGACTTGGTTATGGTACGGGCCCGGCCCGAACGACTCCCCTCGGGAGCCGTTGAAAAGTTACAAGCATGTAGTGATGGTCCCTTCCCAATCCTGCGGAAGATTGGCGCTAATGCCTATGTTGTGGACTTAACTCCCGAAGAGGGCATTAGCTCGACCTTTAATGTGACAGACCTAGTGGCCTACAAGGAACCCACAGCGATTCCTAGTGACCTTTTCAAGCTTTCTCCTCCCCTTGAGAGTGAGCCCACCCCTGTGCGTCCCACATCCTTGAGAGCACCGCGCGAGCATATTGAGCGGATACTGGATGAGCAGGTGACCACTACACGGAGCAGGGAGTACCAACGCTACCTTAACCGCTGGCGGGACCGTCCACCTTCTGATGATTCCTGGATCAGTCGGGAAGATCTCCAGCGCCTCGATCCAGATCTGCTGGAGCACTACCACAGCAGTGTCCCCCCTTACTCGACGGAGTCGAGTTCCAGCCGCCCCGAGAGGATTGGTGGGGACACCGGGTCCACTACTGGGCCCACTACTCGGAGCCGATGCCGTACTGCCCTGACACCGAGCTTATGGCTCGGAGATCCTTCCTGAAGACTCGGCCTATAGCTACGGTGGTATATTGCGTATCGAGTATCTGTATTTGTGTGTATGTATACATGTATCCCTACATGTATTTTTCTTTATGTCTTATTAGACTAGTCTAAGTCAAATAAACATGTGTGTACTTTTTATATTTTATTTGATTAAGACCCATAAGTCAATAGTGGGTTGGTGGCCTTTGTTTTATTAGGCTAGGATAGATATGTAAATAAGAAAAATAAGGAAGGTATGAATGTAATGGGCCTTTCCTATAAATAGAAGGCCAATGCTTGTTACATATGATATGAATGAATGTATGAGAAAAGCTTAGCCTAAGGTGTTTGCCTTATTCCTCCCTTCCCTCTTCTCTCCATTTGTGGGATTTGAGTGTGTCGCCCGGTGTGAGACCGTCCGGCGTGAGGCCGAGCTGTGTGAGATAGCAGTTATCCGTCCCGTCCTGTTCGCGTCCCGGAGTGCCGTCGATCCATTCCCACGTCGCCGCCGTGTCACAGCCACTTGACGATGCCGACAGTCGTCACAATGGAGGCACAGCCCATGATAGACGTCGCCCGTGTTGGATCTCCGGGTAAATCTATAAGGTTATATTACATTCATTATTTAATTAGCCTTCAACTGTCTAATATGAATATTTTGACATTTACAATTGGACTAAGAAATTTGAACCCCACAATGCTGTCCGTCATTCCACCGAACTCATGTTGGCACATGTGCCCGGGGCAGCATCCACTTTCAGAGAATTTTCGATGGCCGTCCGCGATTCATTGTACAACATGTTCTTAGTAAGTAATTACATCATTTAATTCAAGTATTTCCCAAACTCAATTCACAACAGTATACTAAGTGTGAAAAGTAATTGATTTACAGCGGTCTTTTCAATTCACGTGTGGACATGACGCGGCGAGATGTCGTCGTGCCTGGGAGTCTACTATGCAGTCAAGTTACAAGAGAAAAATACATGAGGCCCGAGCACACGCTAAAAAATTAAGTGGGGGGAGTGAAGACCGACAATTGTGGAAGGCGCACCGCCCTCTATGGATGAGGTAGGAGGATTGGGAGATATCTTGTGACCATTTTGCCGACCCCAAGTGGATAGAAAAGTCCGAAAAAGCCAAAGGAAACAGGGCGTCAAAACCAGGTTCAAATTTGCATACGAGTGGGTCCATCTCTTATGTGGCTCATAAACAAAAATTGGTAAGTAATATAACAATTTATCTTCTTACAATTTATCCCAATATTTGACTTTTTTTACTATGAATTGTATAACAGGCTGTGAAGCTTAATCGACCTCCGTCGTTCCTCGAGGTGTTCGACAGAACACACAAAAAGAAGGGGACTAATCAATTTGTGAGTGAGACAGCTAAGTCAGCAGCGGTAAGTTTATCTACATATGCAACTTGTACCGTTCATTTAAATCGGCATGAAATTCGCTGTCAATTGACTAGTTATTTTATTCAATTTGTAGGAAACATATAGCAAAACAGTGACAGAGAAGTACGGGGAGGGAGACACGCAGTAGCCGGAGTTCGATCCGGTGGAGTGGGTGGCAGCAGCTAGCGTACCGAAGAAAGGCCGACTATATGGTTTTGGGGAGAGCCTAGACGCTAGCGCGGTGATATCATCGTGTGCGAGTTCTAGCTCTGCCCAAACCAGTAGCAGTGCCTTCACTATACCTGGAACTGCCCCCAGCGCTTCTGCCAGCGACATGATGGACATGGTCCGATCGCAGATTTCTGATTTGCAACGGCAGCAGCAGCAGTTCCAACAGGAGATCTCTAGCCAGTAGGCAATCATTTTGCTGGCAATCAGTGGCCTCCTCTCCCAGGGGGGAATGGTCCCTCAGCGATCCACCACCACCACAGTACAGGCCGCACAAGTGAGTGTTTACTATATTTTTATTTTGATGGAATTACTCAATTATGTTCATTTGAAATTTTAAAACTCGCTAGTTTTCAAAACTCACTTAGTTTAGAAGAATTGAGAAAATCTGGGGTTCGGGAGTCGGATGGCCATGCCAATCGTTCCAACACGACCTGGGAGATGAAAGTGACTTGTCAGAATTGACGGAATCCAAATCGGATGTCCGGTTTGAGCTCGGCGCTCAAAAGTTCATTTTCTAAATACACTTAGTTTAAATAAACTGCCAATTCGGGTCCGGGAGTCTGAAACCTGAAATATCGGTCGGATGGCCGTGCCGATCATTCCAACACGACCTGGGTGATGAAAGTGACTTGTCAGAATTGACGGAATCCAAATCGGATGCCCGGTTTGAGCTCGACACTCAAAAGTGCATTCTCCAAATGTAATTAATTTAAATACTGTTTCAAGCTAGTTTAGTTGGTCTATAAAATCTGTAGTTATCAATTTGATATGTTTGATTTTAATTTATGCTAATTTCTTTGCACTAATTTTTTTATCTATGAATGAATGTTATTATTATTTTAATATAGGGGGATCCTTCTGCGGGCGGCGACAGAGGAGATGAGCAGGGCAGGGAGGATATGGACCATATACCGAATATTTCTTGATGTTTGATGATATTCAGACGGATCAGCAGGGTTGATGTGCTTTTTTTCTGTGGTATTTATTTGATCAGCATGGTTTTGAGTTTTTTTTTTCGGTGGTGTTTATTTCATCAGCATGGTGTTGAGTTTTTTTTTCGGTGGTGTTTATTTGATCAGCAGGTTCCAAATATTTTTTTTCAGCATGATATTTCTTGATGTTTATTTGTGTTCCAACAGGTTTTTTAGAATAATTTAAGATTTTTTTAAAAAATAAATTTTGACATTTTAGACGGATTTTCGACGGTATTTGAGACGAAATATATCCGTCTGAAATTTCAGACGAACCATTGAGGTAACCGTCGTATAATCCGTCTGAAATGCCAACGATATTTGAGACGAAATGTATCCGTTCGTAATATCCGTCTGAAATTCAGACGGATTTCTCACCACTTTTGGGACGGAGATTGACCGTTTTAAATTCAGACGGAATTAAGGACAGACGGTATTTCAGACGAAAAATATCTCGTATGATATTCAGACGGAATATGTGACTGAATTAAATCTGTCTGAAATTTTATTTTCAGACGGCATTTCAGACGGAATTTGGAACTGTCACAAATTTGTGACTAAGAATATCAGACGGCCTATGTCCGTCTGAAATCCGTTACAAATGTGTTTTGTGACGGATTTTCAGACGGATCTGAGACGGATTCCGGCCGTCTAAAATCCCACTTTTTCTGGTTGTTCGTAAGTGACCAGTTATGAGTTCTTCATCCCAGCAAGCTAAAGATGGATTGTACTATACTCTCTCTTCTTTGAATAAACAATGGCTTTATGATCACCTTTCAAAGGCAAGGATTATGTCCATTACAGCGAATTTTGGTGCATCTTCATTTATCCACGTCCAACTGCTCTATGTTGTATGCAAGTTCCTCCACTCCCTCTATTCTAGCAATTATTGAGAAGATGCCCTTTTTACACTTCTTAGATGGACATGTGTTGCTTTTCTCTCTAGGTGGATGAAATGGTTGCAGAGTTCACAGATATAAACCGTGGCATGGAGAAGATTGGTACATTTACAATGAAGAGAAAAAAGCTTTTTCAATTGGTTGGAAAGGCAAATTCACATTTGGCTGATGTCATTCTTAAACTTCGGCTATTTGAGAGGTTCCTTTCATGTTTTTGCACATCCATTTCCTCTTGAAGGTGATGTATTCAATGTTTAACACATGTTCTAGTGGCTAATAGTTACTAATTGGAAAGTAAATTTGTGTGTAGGTGATGTATTAATCTCTTGAAGTTGTTAGTGGTGTTTCAAAGCCCGTGTATGATCTATATTGATGTGTTAAATGTGATTTTATATTGATGTGATTGTGAGTTTTTAAGTTAGTGATGTGTTCAATGTGAGATTCATGCAGGGATCATTTATATGAATGTATACAGGTATGATTGCATTATGAGTATTAAAAAAAGGAACTATATACCTATGTTTTTTAAAAATGAGACTACATCACTTCCTACATTTTTAAGAGATCGACTCTAATACTTTTTCGTACGTTTTTTATAGAACGTGATAATATACAATATACCAACGTTTTAAGAATACCTACATTTTAAGAATCGTAGGCATATTCAATTACATGCGTGTGAATATATAATTTTAACCTACGCTATTTTCAAAAGCGTAGGTATAAGTCGATATCTACCTATGCTTTTATATGAAATATTCCTACACTTTTGTAAACGTAGGTATATGTCAGTATCTACCTACATTTTTTGTTAGACTATTCCTACGGAATAGGTTGAGCTATGGCTACGTTTCATATAAACATAACTATAACCCATAGTCACTCGAGCAAGCGCCACACTTTGCAAGCGTGGCAAGCAAATGTGGCTAAAAGCTTTACCTACGTTTTTTAGACCTACAACCACGTTTTTTAAATGTAGGTAAAGGCCAATTTTCTTGTAGCGGGAATGGATAACGCTCCTCATAGTAGTTTCTCGACTCAGCGCTGGGCACTGGTCAGGTTTCTTCTTCTTCAAATGCAGAGGCTACTGCCCCAGCAATCTCTGGCGACCCAGGGGAGTGCTCCCCGGGCCCCGCAAGTAGTTCCTCATATCTTGCTCCACTCCTTCCCAGTCTTGGTCAGGAGGAGAGGCTGGTGATGTTGCCCTATTAACAGCAACGGGCATGTGAGTTGCAGGCTCCGCACGGGCAACCTGATAGTGGCGTCGGTAGTGTCGACGGTGAATGCTCTCTGGTGGGGCCAGTGTAGTCAATGTCGGCTGGTAGATGAGGGCCGATGTCCTGACCCAATCTCCTTGTTGCGCCCTGGCTGGGCGGAAGGTACTGGGTCTCGCCTGGGTTGGTGAGGTGAGCCGGGCCCCCTTGGGAACCCAAACTTGCTTAGCTTTGGTGGGCCTGGAGGCCGATTGATGCTGTGGTGCTGGGGCCGGAGTAGCAGGCGTCATCTTGCCCTTCATCTTTTCTAGTGCCTGAAAAGAGTTGCGCACTGGTACGGCGGGTACAATGCACTCCAGGATCACCTCGAAAAGTTGTCCGGTGAGATGCAGTCGGACAGTCCCGATGACAGCAGACTTGCCGATGCTGGAGAACCGACCTCGGGGTGATGTTGTGGCGTGGCTCCTCTGGAGCCTCCTCTGGTGAGAGGCCGACCTCTGGCGAGATGGGCCGACAGTTTGGTGCACATGGTGCACAATGCAGCTCAGCATCCTTGTCGAGACGGTGTTGGAAGCCTCGGCCACTGATCGACCGACAGCGGCTTTGGTGGCCCCCTGGGTGGGGGCGTTGCTTTCATTCATGTCAGACGCTTCCACGTCCAACTGGTTCGTGAAGGCTACCCCGAGGAAGTTGGGGAAGCCTACCGCGGGAGGGAAGCTCCCGAAGCTGAGGGGGACGGCCAAGTAGCCGTCCCGAACATGGCTCTCGACGGCCTACTGACCGAAAGTGAGGGCCATCCTGATGTCCAAAATGCAACCTGCATTTGTAAATCGAAGAATTAGTATTACAAGAAAGGGGCCATGGAGCCCTTAGTTCCGGCAAAGAGATGAAGGGTGATCTACATCCCACCGGGCGTGCCAGACTTGTGGACGCACTTATTTTATTGATTAATTGATCTGTTTTGGCTTATTTATTTGTTGGTTTATTAAGTGCGTGGGCGTGCCAGTCATAAAGTGACGATTTATTCGGGCTTCATGGAAGCTCATGGTGCGCTCGATCTGACTCGGTCAGACGATTGTGTGGTTCGTGTCGGGACCAAAATCCGATGTGCCATGAAGGTCACAACGGCATTTACATTCCCTCGGAGAGGTGAACACCCTTGATTAATTACCAAAAGTAAGGGGCCTACAGCCGAAAGAATTACTCATTAATGTAGGAAGAAAGGGGCAGTCGAACTATATTGAAAACCCACGTTGGGGGCATGAACATTCAGATTATGTCGGTCACCTGTGGACCATTCCATATTTGGATAAAAGTCCATGCGGAAAACAAGACGGTAACGGGAGCGGATCCATGCAGATGTCTGCCAAGAGATGGCAATTTTGATACAAAGGTGGGATCAAATCCCGGTGAAAAAGGGAACTTCGGTGAGATATTGGCCCAGAACGAGGTCGGGCGATAACCATGACGGGAAGGGTGACTCCTGAGGGTGAAGCCCGGCCTGCAAGGGCATCATTAATATTCCCGGATCCGGGGTCCGAGGGAGACGAAGGCCGTATTGTTTTATTCATGACTATTGTTGCCATTCATTGTCATCACCTATTTCCTACTATTATTATTTCTTTGTTGATTCCCCTTTTTATCACTCATGAAACATGAACTCCGCCCCTATTGATTATTATTATTATTAAGTATTATTTCTTTTTTTGTGATAGTTTCTTTTATTATTATTTCTTATTATTATCCTTTTTTTAATTAACGTCCCCCTTTTTACCATTATCATTATATAGATTTCCCTTTTTATTATAATACCCCCTTTCTTTTGGTGTGACCCTTCTGAAAGTAGAGTGTGCCGGGCTGGGGATGCATGGGAGAGTGTACCGCTGGGGAGGTGGACTGACACTGCAAGAAAAACCGCGAGTAGCGACCGACCTCTCGGTCGCTATTCGGTCGCAGATCGGTCGCAAAGATCATGTCGCGACCGAACAGACACCTATTAGCGACCGAACATGTCGGTCGCTATATAATAGTCGCTAAATGGCGACCGATATAAATCGGTCGCAGAATAGGTCGCCGTTAGCGACCGATAATTATCGGTCGCAGAATCGGTCGCAGATAGCGACCGATAATTATCGGTCGCAATATCAGTCGCGGATAGCGATCGATATAAATCGGTCGCATTATCCGTCGCTAATATATAACAGTCGCTATTCGGTCGCTATTCGGTCGCTAATTTTAATACTTTAATAAAATAAATAATAAAGACAGTCGCTATTCGGTCGCTATTCGATCGCTAAGGTCGCTAATTTTACAGTATTTTTTTTTTATAAATTTATATAATCGACTATAAATCACCTGATAAATAACAATTTAATAAAATAAATAACCTGATAAATAATAATTTCATAAAAACATATAAATCAACTACACAAATCACAATCTCCACGAACTTCAAATTCATCACATACAAACACACAAATTAATCATACATCCATAATAAAATGACAACATGCAAATAACTAAAATGAAATCACAAATCCTCCGCATATGTGTCATCCTGGTCGTCGTCTCGTCTAACATCTCGCGACGGATGATCCTGTATATCATTTAAAAAAATTAAAATCAAATCCTTAATAAAGAAATCAATTTTTCTTGAAAATTAAAAGCAAGATGTTTTTCATTTAAGTGAAATTGACGAATGACAATTTTAAACGTTTTGCTCAAATCGGTAGTCCAATTTGGACTCCGTCAGTTTCTACAAGTCACTCTCACCTTCCCGGTCGTGTTGGAGTCATTGACAAATTAATTGGACATATATTTCTTTATTTTTGACCCTCTTACACTCGATTAACTTGGTTCTATTTAGGAAATGTAAATTTGAGCATCGAGCTCAAATTTGGAGTCCAATTTGAACTCCGTCAGTTTCTACAGGTTACTTTCACCCCCCATGTCGTGTTGGAACAATCGATGGATTGATTGGACCTCTCTTTTCAATTTTGGACCCTCAAACCCAAGTTCATAGAGTTAAGAAAATGATATTTTCCCCTCCTCAATCTAAATTCTTATATTTTGTAAGATGATATTTAGAGTTAACAAATAGAAAATCAATCAAATAAAATACTTACCGGAGGCTGCTGTGCACGAGGTGCAGGAGGTGCTCTATTACTAGCAAGTCCCAATTCTGTGAGCATCTGGGAGACGGTCTGAGAGACGATGGTTGAGATATTCTGAGAGACGGTCTCGTTGACGATCGCCCTAAACATATCTGGAGTCATGGTCGGGGCGGCACTGGAAGAACCATCTGGGGCTGCTGGTGTGGTATCTGGGGCTGCTGGTGTGGTAAATGGAGAGGTCGCATGTGAGACCGAACTCGAGCATGATGATAACACCCTAGTCGTGCCCAAGCTATGTCCAAAACCACAAACATGGCCTTTCTTGGGTGCCCCAGATGCTGCAACCCAAATGTCAGGATCCAACTCTGGACGCTGACTGTCATCCCCGTACCTCTCATCCATTCCTCTACTATATGAGTCCTGCAAAAAACAAAAAAACAAAACAAAATTATTCTACAGTTTAATCTTAAATGAAAACTATTAATGTATACACTTACCGCTACCTCCCGAGCTTTCTCACTAATGTAAGCATTTGTCCCTTTCTTCTTATGAGTATGATCAAAAAGTTCTTGAAATTGAGGTGGCCGCTTTAACTGTACTTCCTGTTATTCAAATAAATCACAGTTTATTATTAGATTAAAAAAAATACAAATGTAGAAGTGTACTTACCAATCTCGCTTTATGCGTTGCAAAGGAGACAGAGCCACCCGTGTGTACATTCGCTTCAGGATGCGCTGCTCTATTTTACTTTGCTTTGTTTGAATTGTCATTCCATTTCTCCGTTCCCCAAATGTTGCACAGCTCCGTCCAATACTCCTTTCTCATCCACACAGGCCCATGCTCCTTCCATTGGTTCTTATCTGTACTTGTACATGCTCTTTCTGCATTTTTTCGGATATTGTGCATAAGATGTTTGAAATTTGCTCTTGCAGTAGTTGTCCATGCAGATCTAGCACGTAACTCATCTGAATGCTCTGTGAATCGATGATTCCTCTACATATTAACAAAAAATAAATTATATGTTACATAACAATAAGTGTGTTAAAATATAGCAGGAAAATGACTTAATATGATAAAATAAGATAAATACCAAGAACATAGTGAACAATAAATCCCGAACATCCATCGGAAAATCAGAAAAGCGACGGATGGGGCCTGGAAAATGTGCTTCAATTGACTTTGTAATAAATTGTGATGCTTGGGCTGGCTCTATTTTATTCCTGAAATTGAAAATATTAATACTACAATGATGAATAGATAACAAAAATAATGCATTACATACCCTTCATTTATCCACACTGCCCGCATCGTCTCATTATAACTGCCCTCCCCCTCGTGATGACTCGTCTCGTCATCAGCACGTACTATACGAAATGGACAAAAATAAATAAAACAAACTATCAAAAAAATATAGAAATGTAAATGAACATACCTGACTCAGCTGGAGGAGGTGTAGATCCACTCGCCATGTGTGATGGCGGTGCAGAGGCCGTCAATCTACCTGTTGTCAGTGGTAACGGTGCAGAGGTCGTGGGTCCTGTAAGGATAAGAATCAGATAGCACAAAAACATAAAGAATTATTTTAAACAAATACTACAATGCATTATACATGAAAGTATACATACCTACTACTGGTGGTAGCGGTGCAGAGGTCGGTGGTAACGGTGCAGAGGTCGTGGGTCCTGTGAAAATAAGAATAAGATACCAAAAAAACATAAAGAATTATTTTAAACAAATACTACAATGCATTATACATGAAAGTATACATACCTACTACCGGTGGTAGCGGTGCAGAGGTCGGTGGTAACGGTGCAGAGGTCGTGGGTCCTGTGAAAATAAGAATAAGATACCACAAAAACATAAAGAATTATTTTAAACAAATACTACAATGCATTATACATGAAAGTATACATACCTACTACCGGTGGTAGCGGTGCAGAGGTCGGTGGTAACGGTGCAGAGGTCGTGGGTCCTGTAAGGATAAGAATCAGATACCACAAAAACATAAAGAATTATTTTAAACAAATACTATAATGCATTATACATGAAAGTATACATACCTACTACCGGTGTAGAAATGGAAGTAAATCTCCTCCCGCTACCCTCTCCCCTCCCACCTGAAGAAGTCCCACGCCGTCCTCGAACCATATCTTCAACTGGTAATAAAATACATGCATATTCATCAAATAGTGAAAGAAAGAAAGTTACAGAGTATTAAAATTTTAGGTAAAATTGTATACCATTAATCAAACATTCTCCATTTCATCTTCAGATGTTGGAGATATATCAAATTCAACATTCACATCTTCATTATCAGATTCATTTTGATCACTAATATATTCCTCCTCTTCGGAGTCCCCCAACTGTATTTCAGGTTGTTCTGGATCGACTTCTTCCACTTCATTCTCTTTAGATAAAGACAGTGCCTCCACAGATTCATCACTAGAAGCAGGCAACTCTACATCATCACCCAAGTCTGATTGAAAGAATTCGGCATTCACATCCAACTCTACTGTTTAGTCAAATCCAACTCATAATCCGGGAAAAGCCTTGTCTTAACCTTGCAAACTGCCCACCAATCATTTCTTTCTTTATTTCTAGACGATGGATACTTTGTATAATAGACCTGCTGGGCTTGTGCGGCCAAATTGAATGGATCATAAGTATTCAATTTAGACTTATGTCTGATATCGACAATCCCATATGTTGTGTCATTTCGAACAGAATTGGGATCAAACCAATGACACTTGAACAGAAATATATGGTTGTCATCTCCGAGATATTGCAATTCTAAGATCTCCTCAATAATACCATAATAATCACGTTCGTTTTCATTATATGTACTTCCTTTCACACATACCCCGCTGTTCATTGTTGACTTATTCTGCCCATATTATCTAGTGTGAAATCTATACCCATTCACAATAAATGCTGGATATGTACGTGCAACTTTCGATGGGTCATAACTACTCTCTCGAATTCTTTGATCAGTAATAAAACCATTTTCAACCTACATATGGAGAGCACACTAGTCAGAATTTGTCATTGGCCTAACAAGGAGAAAGAGTAGTAATAATACTTACACGATATTTCAGCCAAGAAGCAAATGATTTTTCTCGTTCTTTTTCAACCTCCATGTCAGTGAGATATGGACATCTTTGGATTAATTCTGAGTCAAATTGTCTGTATTACGACCATTGGAGCATTATAGATGGAATGAAAAATAATAAGTTATAGACACAATGTAATGTGAGCAGAGAACTTACGCAACATAAGGTTCAACCTCCATACAATTTAAAAGGATGTACATTTCTGCACAGTGCAATTCTCTATCATTTAGCATCCGACTCGAAGAACGTCCATACGCACGTCCAGGATACTTAAATATAGACAGCCGCTCAGAGTGAACGGAGTCTCCCCCATCATCATTACGTGGTGGCCGAGTACGACGAGTTTGTACCTCAGGTTCAAAGTACATTGAACAGAAATTTGATATTTCTTCCATAATGTACGCCTCCGCAATGGAACCCTCTACTTTTGCCTTGTTGCGAACTTTCATTTTCAATTCATGCATGCACCTACCAGAATGTTCATAAGATAATGAAAAACACATCAACATCTAATTGAATTATGAGGAGAAAATATATATATATTACCTCTCAAATGGATACATCCATCTAAATTGTACTGGCCCTCCTACTTTAGCCTCATATGGTAAGTGTATAAGCAGGTGCTCCATTGAATCAAAGAATGAGGGTAGAAATATCTTTTCCAATCTACAAACTGTCGTGATCACATTCTGTTCAATAGTTTCCACATCTTCATACCTGAGCTCTGATGCACATAAAATTTTGAAAAACTGACTTAACTCAGTCACTGCTCCCCATATCGGCTTCGGCATCATATCACGAAATACAATAGGTAACAACCTCTGCATGAACACATGACAGTCATGACTTTTCATTCCATATATTTTCCCCTCATTTGTATTCACGCAACGAGCAATGTTAGACACATAACCATCTGGAAATCTCAATTGTTTTAGCCAAAAGCATACTTCTTTAATCTGTGCAGCTCTAAGGGCGTAAATTGCTTTCGGTTTAACTGTTTTACCATTTCTATCAATAAGTTCCAGTTCTGGACGTTTACAATGTATTTTCACGTCTAAACGAGCATTCACATTATCCTTTGTTTTGCCTTTTATGTCCATAATAGTGTTGAACACATTATCAAAGACATTCTTCTCAACATGCATGACGTCGAGGTTATGTCGTATAAGAAGAGTTGACCAATAAGGCAATTCTCAGAAGATACTTTTTTTTGACCCAGTTGTGATCCTTCCCAAATCCAGGGAGCTGTCTTGTGCTGCTCGACAATTGTGCTATATCTGGTAAGTTCTGTACACTTGCTGCTAAATGTGGACCAGACAACCGTTCAAAATCAGCTTCTTCCAATTCAATTCTGTTCTTTAAGAATGCATCTTTTTGCCTTCTAAACGGATGGTCCCTTGGTAGAAATCGTCGATGACAATCAAACCAGCATGACTTGCCACCATGCTTAAGTACAAATGATTTGGAACTGTCCATACAGTAAGGACATGCTAGTTTTCCATGAGTGCTCCAGCTAGATAACATTCCATATGCAGGAAAGTCGCTTATTGTCCACATCAATGCAGCCTTCATAGTGAAATTTTGTTTTCTAGATGCATCATAGGTAGTAACCCCATCAGTCCATAACAATTTTAACTCATCAATCAACGGCCTGAGATATATGTCTAGTTTTTTCCCATGATTTTTTGGACCAGGGATCAATAATGATAGAAATAAATGCTCTCGTTTCATGCACATATTTGGCGGAAGATTATATGGTGTCACGAAAACTGGCCAGCAAGAGTAGAAAGTCACTGAACCTCCAAATGGATTGAATCCATCAGTACATAAACCCAGCCTTACATTACGCGACTCTTTTGAGAAAGTAGGGTGAGCACGGTTAAAGTGACTCCAAGCTTCGGCATCTGCAGGATGACTGATTACATTATGTTGTCGACGTACTCTTTCCGCATGCCATCTCATATGTTGAGCTATCTTTGGTGACATATACATTCTCTGCAATCTCGGTGCAATAGGAAAATACCGCAATGACATATATGGTATATCTTTTTGCTTTGAATTGTCCCCTTTCTTAGGCTTGAATCTATCATGACCACATATGGAACATGATACCTTACTTTTATCCTCATTATAATATAGCATGCAATGATTAGGACATGCATCTATTTTCTCATATCCAAGCCCTAAGTCAGTGACCATCTTCTTTGCACGATAAAAATTTTCAGGTAATTTCTCATCTTGTGGCAACATACTTTTGATAATCAGTAACAAACGATCAAAACAAATCTCACTGATGTGAAATTCAGATTTCAAGTTCAATAATTGTGACACCGCAGACAGTCGAGAGTGATTTTGACATCCATTCCACAATGGCTCATCAGCATCTTTGAGTAGCTGATAAAATCTTTCAGCTGTCTTGTTTGGCGGTTCTTCATTGTGTACATGCTCCTCATGAACATTGAATTCTGGACCAGCAGCATCTATGACCATATCAACATATGAACTTCCACTTCCTCTATTGGCAGGCTCGTAGGACCACAATGTTTCACCATGACATATCCAGTTTGTATAATCTTTAACAAACCCCTTTCTGTATAAATGACGTTGTACATCCCATGTTGTCAGCCACTTCAAATTCTTACAGACTATACAAGGACATCGGATACGACCCTCACAATCTACAGCTTCAATAGGATTTCTCAAAGCAAACTGAATGAATCTCTCAACTCCATTTTTAAATTCCATAGACACCACCTGATCAACTAGTCTACGGTACATCCATGAACGATCTTCAGACATTTTCCCTATGCGAATGAAATGTAAACACACAAAACTTTAACATGTTTAACAAAATAAAAAGTCCAACCCTTTCCTCACATCCTCCATCTCTGCCATTTTAAATAGGACGGAAATATCATTTAGATTTTCACTTTTTAACCCATCTGTGAAGGTTTGATCGCACGATTAATTACTATATGTGTTGTGTTATTTGCTAAAAATTTCGGCAGCATCTCCCCACACCTCTCCGATATACCACAAAATATTTATTGATTAAGAAATTTTCTTAAACACTTACTAATAAGTGGTTAAGAAATTAATCAAAATCAATAAAGGTATATCAGAGAGGAGTGAGAAGACGCATCCAGCCAAAATTTTTAACAAACAACACAAACACATATAGTAATTAACCACCTAAGTGCGATCAAACATTCACAGACTGTCCAAACGGGACAATTCAAGACTTTGAGTTAGATATACACATTCTCATCATTCAAAATGAGAACGTGCACATCAATCCCAAAGTCTTGAACGGGTAGATTGATTGACACGGGTTTAACACGCTCTCCTAAGATGCGTGCAATGTTAGGTTGCACCCACGCATCTCAGCTCACATACAACACCCAACTAATTAAATATTGACAAGATAATAACACATTCTAAAAACATAGCAGTAACATGTTAAAATAAAATTCATGCTCTTATGAATGTGTTGGAAATGCTGCAAGTAACACCCAACTATCTCTAGCTTCATATATAATTACTATTTTAGAAATGCTACAAGTCTAAATAACAAAAAAGAAAAAATAAACAACGGAACAGTGGTCTTCAGACACAGTATTCTGATTAGACAGAGCATGGATTTATTGCAAGATACGTGATCAAACCGCCCAGCATCTAAATAAGGTTACGTGATCAAACCGCCCAGCATCAAACCGCCCAGTATCAACATAATGTAGCCAATTAAGGCTCAGAAGAAGGCTCAAAAATGGTTAAAATTGGGAGCATGTACACAAATGGAAATTAAGGAACCCCAATGTGACTAGCTTGTCTAATTGTGAAAGCAAGTACATGATCAGCATCCCCTGAGCCCCAAACCACATGCACATGCAATCCCTACTCTCATGACCCACCACCATGTGTGCTTGGAACTCAAAAGGTGCAAAAGAAAACAAACAAGAAGAAGGGAAATAAAAAGTCATCAACAGCACCTAATCCTCATTCCTTCTTTCCCACTCTACCAAACCCCACAAGAAGTAGAAAAAGAAAAAAAATATCACATGAGAGGAATGATTCTACCAAACAGTGGATCCATCATGGTAACTATGTATGTCTGACAGAAACTATTCCCTTTTCAAAGGATTGTGAGATCCTTGTGATTGGTTGTTTTAGTGAAAATCTGATATCTGATAATGTTATCCCAATAAGCATTGACAAATCGCCCTTGTATGGAATCATGTCTTTTTAATTAAAAGAGATAAATCGATGTTGTTTGGACATAAACTCGTTTCATTTAAAAATATTTGTAAATACTTGAATAAATAATCCACTTTAAAAAATATAAATTTGACGAAAACTAATTATGATTTACCAGAAGGGGGGGCCCTGCGGAGGGGGAACCGGAGCCGGTGGGGGGACCGGAGCCGGAGGGGGGCCCGGAGCCGGAGGGGGGGCCCTGCGGAGGGGGAACCGGAGCCGGAGGGGTGGCCCTGCGGAGGGGGGGGGCGGAGCCGGAGGGGGGGCCCTGCGGAGGGGGGACCGGAGCCGGAGGGGGGACCGGATGGGGAGGGGAGAGCCGCGCCGGAGGGGGAAACCAGATGGGGAGGGGAGAGCAGCGCCGGAGGGGGAGGGGGGGCTCGGGCGGGAGGGGGCCGCAGGGGGAGGGGGGGCTCGGGCGGAGAGGGGCTCGGGCGGGAGAGGGGCTCGGGCGGGAGAGGGGGCTCGGGCGGAGGGGGGCTCCGGCGGGAGGGGGCCGCAGGGGGAGGGGGGGCTCGGGCGGAGAGGGGCTCGGGCGGGAGGGGGCCGTAGGGGGAGGGGGGGCTCGGGCGGAGGGGGGCTCCGGCGGGGGTCCGCCTCACTTACCTCCGATGGCCGGTCCCCGCCGCCGCTCGCAGTCGTCCGTCCACCGCCGCTCGCCATGCCGGTCGTCCGTCCACCGCCGCTCGCCACGCCGGTCGTCCGTCCACCGCCGCTCGCCACGCCGCTCGCAGTCGTCCGTCCACCGCCGATGGGAGCTGGTCGCGGGGGGGCCGCAGAGGGAGGGGGGGCTCGGGCGGAGAGGGGCTCGGGCGGGAGGGGGCAGCAGGGGGAGGGGGGGCTAGGGCGGAGAGGGGCTCGGACGGGAGGGCGCCGCAGGGGGAGGGGGGGCTCGGGCGGAGAGGGGCTCGGGCAGGAGAGGGGCCGCAAGGGGAGGGGGGGCTCGGGCGGAGGGGGGCTCCGACGGGAGGGGGCCGCAGGGGGAGGGGGGGCTCGGGCGGAGAGGGGCTCGGGCGGGAGGGGGCAGCAGGGGGAGGGGGGGCTAGGGCGGAGAGGGGCTCGGACGGGAGGGGGCCGCAGGGGGAGGGGGGGCTAGGGCGGAGAGGGGCTCGGGCGGGAGGGGGCCGCAGGGGGAGGGGGGGGCTCGGGCGGAGGGGGGATCGGGCGGGAGGGGGCCGCAGGGGGAGGGGGGGCTCGGGCGGAGGGGGGCTGGGGCGGGAGGGGGCCGCAGGGGGGAGGGGGGGGACGCGGGGGGGAGGGGGGGGAGCTGGTGGCGGGGGGGGAGATGAGTGATCAGCGACCGCTTCGCGACCTAAATAAATTCGGTCGCAAGATCAGCGACGGATTAGAGACCGAAATAATTTCGGTCGCAGAATGAGTCTCAGACGTGCGACCGATTATATCGGTCGCTATATGGTCGCTATTTGGGACCGACTAGCGACCGATTTATTCGGTCTCTAATTCGGTCGCTATTGCCACTTTTTCTTGTAGTGTGAGGGTGTACTGAGTGAGGGTTAGAAAGTGTGCCGAGCGGAGATGCTAACTGGTGTACCGCTGGAAGCATAACGGAAGGGTGTACTGGCTAGAGGGGATGTGCTGGGAGTGTACCGCTGGGAAAGGATGGGAGTGTGCCGGACGGAGGTACTAACCAGTGCACCTGGTAAAGACTAGAAGAGGTCGGTGCAGACTGGGGATTGGGTCAGTGCAAATCTGCCAAGGCTGAAAATAGGTCAGTGCAATGTTTTAGATAAGGTCAGTGTAATGTTTGAGTTCAAGGCTTAAACATGGTCCGTGCAGCTCTAGGTCTGGGGAGGAAGGTCAGTGCACATATGGGATAAGGTCAATGCATGTTTTGGGCAAGGTTTGTGCACACTGAACAAGGTCTGTGCAATGTTTGGTAGGGGTCTGAACCCGCCTAAGGCAAGGTCAGTGCAAGAGGACCAAGGTCAGTGTAGATTGGCCTGTGTTAGTGCAGGGTTGAGGTCTAAACTAGTTGGGTTGAGGTCTATGTACATATGGGATGAGGTCAAGGTGAGGTCGATACAATGGTTGAGGAGGGCTGAGGAGGTCGGTGCAATGTGCACCGGTGCAGTAGGGAGGCAAGAGAGGCCGGTGCAACGAAAGTGTGCCGGACAAGGGGGGAAAAGACTAGTGTGCCGCTGAAGGAGTGTGCCGGACAGGGCGTTGGAGGAAAAGGGGGCACGAGTGTGCCGGGCCACGTAGGCTAAAAGGTGTGCCAGGCTAGAGTCAATTGGAGTGTGCCATTCAAGACTGGCCAGGGGAAGTTCAGACTGAGGTGGTTTAGAAGGCCAATGCCACTGGGGCAGAATCCACATAAGTGGGATAAAGTCTGAGTGGAGGGTCCCTTTTGTTCATGAAATTCAGATGGAGGACTTTAAGCAACCAGTTTCCAATATGCTATTATGTCATTAAGTCCATAACTGTATTCAATAGTCCAGTTCTTTGAGTCTTGCATAGCTCCCTTGTCCTGGTTAGGATGTTTTATCATTTGCCTATTTCATTCGTTTGTTGCTTCCTTTTGTCTTTTAACATGTTATTATTTCTGACGAAAATTTGGCAGCATCTCCCCTTAACCCGGATGGTAAGGGAGTAAAAGGGGAACACGTCCACAAGGAGTGACATGACCCAACAATTTAAGGTGTGTGCCAAGGCAACAACACCTTTGAAATTTTTTTGGAAAACTCAGAGAAAACAACGGAAGAGAAACACTAGGCTGGTACAAGCTACGGGTGCACCGGGCAAGCAATAACTAGAGTGTACCGGGTGAGACTAGCCAGGGGTGTGCCGGACAGGGCATGGCCAAGGTGTGCCGGACGGGGCACAGCTCTGGTGTACCGGGCAGGGGGGCAGCTTGAGTGTAACTGTACCAGCCAAAGCAGGAACCAAGAAGTGTGCCGGGTAGGAAGACATGGAAGTGTGCCGGCCAAGGCACGAAGGGTGTAATGATGGAAGCCTGGGCAGTGTGCCGGGCTGGACGCCTCAAGAGAGTGTACCGGCGCAAGGGCAGATGGGGTGTGCCGGTGGGAGGTCTAGGCAGGTACGTACACACCGTGGGCCTTGAAAAGAAGGCAAGGGGAATGCTCTGGATAGTGGATAAGTCCCAGGTGCTGAATAGGAGTAATAAGTTCTAACAAACCCGTATGGAAGGAAGTGGGGTAATGCTTATGCTATGGAAAACCATCGAAGAGGAAGGGAGCCAGCCTTGTATTACCAAGCCAGGAACATCGTATGTTGAGCTAAACAAGCCAATGTCACGAGGAACAGGTAGAACAAGAGGCTAGAAGACCGAGGGGGAAAATACAAGCCATAGGCCAATGGCAAAGGAGAAAACAACAGAAGCAACGAAGGGGCAGACCGAAAGGACATTTCATTCATGGAGGAGCTCAGTGATGAAGCTCATGGCCGAAAGGCCAAATACAATACAAAGCACCCAAACAAAAGGAACGGGGGAGAGAGACAATGAAGAGAAAAGAAAAGAAAAGAAAATCATTTGGGGGAGAGTTGGAACGGGGAAGGGTAACAGCCCCCTCCACTACATTCCTTCTCTCCCCACTACATACAACACACACTCTCTCTCTGGACCCTCCTCTATCTTCTCCTTCTCTTCTTCTTCTTCCTTTTTCTTCTTCTTCTCGTTCTGTATCGCTGTCTTCGCATCGCCCCCCTTGCTCTCTTCGTGAAGGGCAAATATGAGGATTTGCCGGACGGTAATATTCTCCGGAGCCCTGGACGGCCAGTGTCCCTGAGTCTTCTCTCTTTAACTCTGACACTAATGCGGGAGCTTGATAGGATGTATGGACGTATAATTTTATATGTCCACGGCAACCAAGTCCAATTTTCTTTGTTTCTGCAGGTGAAGCACCGGGTGGGTGCATTTCCATCGACCTGAGGTGAATGCGGAGTTCGTACGTAGTTCAACATGGAAGATACACACTTCTCCATTCAGCCGCTGCACACACCCAAAAGTTTTGAAGGTCAGAGCAGTCTGTCAACCCTTTCTGGGTAGCTGCCATGGACGTCTGCCCTACTTGTGAACAAGGCAAGACCGCACGCGGAGTGTCTCTCATGCATGCAGTAAAACGAAGACTAAAATATTGGTACGTAGAGACCTTGTTTTAGTCTTCCACCTACCTATCTGCACATACATCCACATCAGACCCACCGGCCGGCTACTTATATGGGGATACATCCTTTGACTGAGAGCTTGCCTCCGACGTCTGAGAGACTTTTCTCCGCCCCAACGACATATATATCCATCTTTCAACTCTTGCTCTTTTTTGGAATCGATCCCTTACAAGCTGCAATTTGTATGTAGGTCTTCCCGGAGAATATCTGTATCTGTGTACAGATGAGTCCTAAACATAAAGTACTACATGTATTATTCGAAGTCTGATCTGTAAAATACAAATGTAAAGGTAATGGTGACCTGTGACCGTTTCCTTGCTATTTCTCTCCTGTGGCTACCGTGAAGAAGATAGAACCCGTAGTGTGGTATATATGCGGCAAAACTATAAATAGGGTTTCATCGGTAGGCCTAGTTGCGCAGACGAGATTAAGGAACGTTCAATTCTAATCCTAGGGAAAAAGGGGAGCTGTGAAGATTAGTCAGCTTTATCACAAGCCCATGAGAGAAGGCCGATTCAAATGGTTAGTGTTAATTATAGTAGTATTATAAGACAAATTAAAATAAAATAATTCATATTTATAATAATGGAGTCCTCTCCATTCAACATTTTAAGATTTTTAGTTGAATAAATTAATTCAATAAATTATGATATGATATATATCAAAGTTCATAATTATGATTCTAGTTACGGCTATATTTGTGATAGTCTGCGTGATGGAATTTAAAATCAGATTATACGTGGGGGCAAGTGTTAAAATAATCTCATATAGAAAAATAAAATAAAATAATATATACTTGTAATAATGAAGTCTCTTCCGCTCAACCCCTTAATTACGGGAATAAAGATGGGAATCAAATGGCAGGGTTTAGCGGTGGCCGTCTTCGTCTCTGAGGGCGGGTGAAATATTTTGGAACGCGTTTTCATTTTGGTGCTGCAGTATGACCAAAAGTTGAAATGCCGACGACGCGACGTGAATAAGATTGATTGTTATTTCGGGCAAAAAAAAATTATTTGCTGTTAATAAGTCCAAAAACAAGGTAAAAGTTCAAAGTAGCACCCTTTTTTGTATTCACATGGAGAAGTCTTGATCCCCTGCCTATTAATTATTATCTCACCTAATGCTCGATCCCTACTGTTGCGGTCGCACCGCAGGCAAGAAAAAAGGGATGACTAAATAGCTGTTGTGACATGGAGGGGGGTTGGTGGATCGAGACACTAAAACTGGGTTCAATTACGTAGTTACGCGTTTACATTATCTCTGTCATTCAGCTTCCTCACACAGCTCCTGACAAGGTGAGAAGCCTGATTGCAAGCTGTAGAATTGAACCGAACACTATAACGGTTCAGCTCTAAGATTACTCTTTCAATTAAACGGGACTTAATTTGGTTTGATAAAGGGGATATCACGTCATATGATAGCATATTCTTATGTATCATCTCTTAAAATAGTAACGATAGATGAATATTCATTACAATCTATAGCATGCGCAGCCCTTGATTAAGCCAAGTCAAGAGAGGGAACCAGTACTCTCTTCTGCGTCGGCAGCTCAGCATGCAGCGGATCCTTCGTACAATGGCTCTCTCATGCATGCTAAGCCACTTTTTGCACGCATGCCTGCCCAACAGTCCTCGCCGTGGATATATATACGGCAATATTGCGAGCTGTCTGCAAGACGTCAGAGACCTGATCTACAAATCTCTGTTTGAAAATTATCCAGAGACTGTCATATATATGCCCGCAGAAAAACCTTTTCAGTCTTTGTCATCTACTCAATCTAGAGACCTAGCTAGGGATGAGACGAGTGGAAGCACATCGTTTGAGTTGTGTACGGGAAACATCCTACGTCTAAACATGGGTCTCTACCGAAACAGTGATGACAATTTTTTTAATTCGCCTTATTGCATAATTTTCGACTGCTATAAGTGATGTCGGTACGTATATGCATGGTTGCTGCAAACTTGTACGACCAAAGTGGCTTCTTCTAGACATGGAAGAGTCCAACACTGCACGCTGTAGTGATCCAGTGAACCGCTAAATCAGAACAAGGACTAATAACCCCCACAAAGTTTGTCGACAGATAAATAGTCTAAACAAGCTAGATCTTTGGACCACGGGAGAGTTGAAATTTTCTGAAATATTTTGGGTTAATTTCTAGTAGTATTAATTAGACGAAGTTAAGTTGTTGAGCTGCTGGCCGCATCATGCATGGATAAGATTTGGTGCAGCGTTTCTTAAGTCCAAATTAAACTGAGTCAAAAGTTGAGAAACAGGTTAAAAGTCGCATCATTTCCAGCTAGCTATATATGTATTCACACGTAAATGTCACCTCCTATTCTTTGTGTTTTCACACCTAAAGTCTCACCGTTGTGGAGGTATAGCCCGACCGGACAAAGATTATTGGAGCTATAATGCATGCAAGTAGTGGGAGACGTATTTCGAATCTGCCCATTTGCATGCTAATGGAAGTGACCCTCCTCTTTGCGCGCATCGACTATAAATACCCCTGCTACCATCACACTTCAAGATCATCCCAAAATTAACCCTTCTCCAGTATTCAAGAACGATGGGTAGTTCTGCTAGGAATATTGTGGGTGTCACCTTCCTGGTCCTGCTCTTCCTGGGCACGACCACTGCCTCTAGGGTCCTCACTCAATATGCAGGTGGTGGGGGTGGTGGCCAAGGGGGTGGAGGTGGTGGTGGACAAGGAGGCGGCTCCGGTTCCGGCTATGGTGAAGGCTCCGGTTCTGGAGCGGGTGGTGCCAACGGTGGGGGCTACGGAAGAGGTGGAGGCGGCGGCGGCGGAGGTGGGTCTGGTGGTGGAAATGGGAGTGGGAGCGGCTCAGGATACGGGTCCGGCAGCGGGTCAGGCTATGGCGCTGGCGGAGCCGGAGGATATGGTCGTGGTGGTGGGGGTGGAGGTGGCGGCGGCCAAGGTGGTGGCGGTGGGAGTGGAAACGGGAGCGGTTCAGGATATGGGTCTGGTTCCGGTTACGGATCTGGTGGTGGGAATGGAGGCGGTGGTGGAGGCGGTGGCGGTGGAGGTGGCGGAGGTGGTGGCGGTGGTAGTGGCTCGGGCTCCGGGTATGGATCCGGCTACGGGAGTGGAGGCGGTAGCGGTGGTGGCGGAGGACACAACTGACCACCTGCAGAGCCGTTACTCCAACATCAGGCGATCCAGCAGTTATCTTCACAACAATAATACATACATATATGCAATAAAGAACTGGAAATCCTGCGCTTCAAAATAAGGTAGTCGGAAAATGCAAGGGTGCTGTGCTCAGATGTCTTTTGTTTGTTATACAGTGGAGCTGTGAGAGAATGGATTTGAAGTATATATGCAATAAAAGGCCTACATCTTTACCGGCATAAAAGAAATTTTCTAGTAATTTTTGTACTCTCTCTCTCTCTCTCTCTCTCTCTCTCTCTCTCTCTCTCTCTCTCTCTCTCTCTCTCTCTCTCTCTCTCTCTCTTAATTTCTTGATAGGAGTCAGGTAGTAAGTCAGATGCTATGACAAAGACTTGCTGGTTAATTTTTCCAAGCTGTTATCGTTAATTTTTAAAATATTTAATGCAAAATTCACTCTTGTGTTAACTAGATATAAGTAATATCATTGGGTCTCTTTATAACTTTCCTGTGTTGAATTTCATCCCATGCGACTGGGGGATGTACTTTTTTTTTATTTAAGCAGTCTACTTTAATTTGGGGGGCATATCAATTAGATAAAATTATCCTTAGAAACCGCTATGCGAGCAGGGTTTGCAGACCCGTCTGACCCGGCCGACCCGGTCTCTGCGCGGGACGGGTCGGGTCGGGCGGGTCTCACAGCGACCCGGTCTGCCCCATTGCCTCTCCCACATCCGGCGCCCCCCCTCCCCCTCCTGCTGCGGCCCCCCACCCCCTCTCCCACCTCCGGCGCCCCCCCGCCCCCTCTCCGGCGCCTCTCCCACCTCCGGCGCCCCCCCGCACCCTCTCCGGCGCCTCTCCCACCTCCGGCGCCCCCCCCGCCCCCGGCCCTCTCTGGCACCTCTCCCACCTCCGGCGCCGCCCCCTCCTGCTGCGGCCCCCCACCGCCCCCCTCCTGCTGCGCCCCCCCACCCCCTCTCCCACCTCCGACGCCCCCCCCGCCCCCTCCTGCTGCGCCCCCCCCACCGCCCCCCTCTCCCACCCCCGGCAGCCACCACCGCCCCCCCACCTCTCCCACCTCCCCCTTCCCCTCCCCCTCCTGCTGCGGCCCCCCACCGCCCCCCTCTCCCACCTCCCCCTCCCCCTCCTGTTGCGGCCCCCCACCGCCCCCCTCTCCCAACTCCGGCGGCCACCACCGCCCCCCCACCTCTCCCCCCTCCCCCACTGCCCCCCAACCTCCGGCGGCCCCACCACCGAGATCGCCCCCCTGGCCCCCACCACCCCCTCCCTCTCCCACCTCCTGCGGCCCCCCACCACCCCCCTCTCCCACCTCCGGCGCCCCCCCTCCCCCTCCTGCCGGCCCGTTAAATGGCCGACCCGCCCCGACGCGCTCGTACCGAGCCGGGTCCCGCCTCGCACCGCACCGGTACGTGGCGAGACGCACGGGACAAAGCGGTTCGGTGCGTCCCGTCCACGACCCACGGCCCGTGCGACTCGGCGCCCGCCTGGGTCGGGTCGTGTGAGTCGGTGCGGGTCAGGGCGGGACGGCAAACCCTGTATGCGAGGCACCCTAGCTTGTCGTACCTCGGCGACCAAATCCGACAGTCTCGTAATGTCCCACGAAAACACTTGCTCTATTCTATATGTTCATGTTTATCTTTTAAACGTGGAGTCAGAATTGTGATTTATTTAGTTTTTTTGTCTTTATATTGACATTTTTATATCTTGACAATTTACTTAATATTTCAGATATTGTAGGGTATTTTTATTTAAATTAATAATGTGATATTTATTTATTTATTTTATTATTAATTAAAATAACGAACTGTATGAAAAAAAAGATATATATTTTTCCACAAGAAGCCTACTTTAATTTGCGGGGGCATATCAATTAGATATAATTATCCATAGAAACTTCCACGCGAGGCACTCAGGTATCTCGGCGACGTTGGTCTCTTGATGTCCCACGAAAACATGCTAAACATACGGTAATATCGACAGTATAGCTAACCAAACCCGATTTTAGATAGAGACACATGCACGTAACAATACTATTGACATCTCCATGAATTACTCTCTCCATAGAGCCGCTAATTAAATACTCGTGTCCTCTATGGAGAGTAGACATATATAGCTCAATGGTTATAGAGAAGAGAGTTCGGTACAAAGTTTTGATCACCTCATTAGATTTTTAGATAACTCCATATAAAATTCATTCACACTTGGAAGTATGCAACTTAAATAAAAATCGATCTACCTCTTTTTGAATAACGTGCAAAATCTGAATTCTTCATCTAGAAGGGTTATCAAACGTGGCCTGCGGACCATTTTGAATGCATCATAATTAGAAGGATTTTCAGTTAAAAGTATCTAAAATTGAAATCCAAGATTTTAAAATGGATCATTTTAAAAATAAAAATTTATTTTAATAAATTTAAAAATAAAATATTTTAAATAAAATATTTTTATCTTAATTTTATGACACTCAAGACGATCCCAATCTAATATTCCTCTTCCCCATTCATTACACGGACAAAGATGGGAATCAAATGGCAAAGGTATAGCAGTGGCCGTCTTCGTCTCCGGGGGTGGGAGGAATATTTTGGAACGCGTTTTCATTTCGGGGATAACCAAAAGTTGAAATGTCGAGACGACGAGAATAAGATTGTTTGCGATTATCAAGTCCAATAGCAAGTTAAGAGTCCAAAGTCATTAGTCACAATATGACATCCACAATATGATATCCGTATGATTCTGATAATATGCACTCAAAGTATATTTGACATACACGACTCTATTTATACATCTTCAAAAAAAATGTTCACAACTATAAAAATATAACAACTACATAATCTTCATAACTTTATAAACATTCTTCGTCATCTTCTCTTGAAAGTACCTACAAAAAGATCAACAACTTTTTTTAAAAAGATATTATAAAAATTACTATGAAATAGACACATTTTATATAAAATTTATAAAATACTCACAGTTGCCACTATAGGAAAACTGAATTGTACCTACGACATAGGCCCAAAAAATTGTAGTTTTGCAAGTTACACATATCAAACAATTCATTTAGCTAGAAACAAAATTCTCATAATTCAAAAATCTCCAACATTTTTGAGAATTCTTTGTTCTAAAATGAACAAAATATCTTATACATTTTATAATTTTCTTAATTATCATTTTTGATAATAGAATGTCACAATCATTCATGAGTTTACAAATTGGGAATTAGGTCAAGGATGTGATTGACCTTATCACAAGCCAGATTAGGAACTGGACAAACTCCAGCTCCCTTTCTGAATAAAGGTTCAATAACAAACCAACACAAGTGTCAATCATGGTCTTTCTGCTCTTATCCTCATTTGTAAACAATTCTTTTAATCATTTGAACAATTTCTATATTCTCAGTTGATTACCACAGCCAAACCTTCAATTTATTCCCTGGCCATCTAGTCTACGAGGCCTGATGATAAGGACACTTCCGTGGATGAAAGGGCCTACAATTTTAAAATTTCCGACTGAAGTTAACATGAAAGGTCACGAAGGGGTCCTCAACTAAATCAGGAAAAGTTCAAGAGAGATCTATTCTCTCAGTCTTCGTGCCAAAATGATCAGCAAATTCTTACCTCACAAGAAAGAAAGATCTCAACAATAATAAGTCTTGTAATGAGTAAAGTCTTAAAATTATGGACCAGAAATTTGATGACACTGCAGTGCAATGCTGCTGCCAGTGAACTAAAACTGTGCATAATCAGCGAATATAGTTCCGTCAAAGCGATGTTTTTCAAAACATGATAGTTTTTATGAAACCGAAGTGCAGATAAATCTGATATTAAACTTCTAAAAAGTAAGATGTATTACCTGAGAAGTTCCAATGATCTTAAAACAGACGCGCTGATAATAAGAAGAGCAGGAGTTCCTGCATCAACGTGCTGATAATATGTAATTATATCGAATTGTTTTGAATATATGAAAAGGGTTAAACAAAAGCAAGTTAGTCTTTTTTCCCTTTTAATTAAATAAATGAACAAGACAGAAACTACTAATAATGAAATTCAGTTTAGGATGGAAATAAAAGAGAATATAGAAAAAATGAAGATACATACTAAAATATGATACATTCTCAGAGTATATATGCAATTGTTCCAACTAAAAATTAAAGCATTCTTTACGCAAACCTCCAATATTGCTCATACCACCGGTTTGACATTTTGAATATCGCAAGCTTTTGTTCCATGAAGGCTGAATATTACTAAATCCCTTTAAAAACAATTTAACTTTCATCATTTTATCTTTAGATTGGGCTGCAGGCCTTATTTTCATCTTCAAGAGTGGTTAATATCCTTGATTTTGGAGTATCAGACTTTAACTCAGGATTCTCCCGAGATGCCACCTTGCCTTTCTCAAGATTATATAAAATGTCTGAACTGTTCTTAATTAAGGAGAAAGGATTACTTGAACTCCCAAGCTGAAGCATGGCAGATTGAGTCCATGTTAACAACTATTTGCCGAGAATCACTTGCTACACTGCACTCCACATAGCAAATTGCTACATTTTTAGAATGGGATGGTACCCAGTATCAATCCACCACTGACTAAAAACAAGAGTGAAATTCTTGCAATAGCAGGTAGGCTGCCCATTCCTTTCAGCCTCTAATTTATCCTTCATAGTTGGAGCCTAAAGTTTGAAAGATACAAGAATGTACTTATTGCTGGATGAGGAGGGGTATGCACAAGTGTATCCTATAGAAGCAGAAACGTATGTTGCAGTAAAGATGTAAATTTATTTTTTAAAGTTGGCATGGCCCACATATCACAGAGGCAAAGATGTAAATTTGTTTTTTGAGTACTTGGCATGGCCCACGCATCACAGAGGCAAAGATGTAAATTAACGTATAAAAAGTGTACTAGTTGCTCATTAGATTTTGACAAAATTGAACAGGCACTTGATATTACCTCATGTTTTCAATCTCTGTTTGCATGCTCTACACGTATATGCCTTCCATCCAACATCTGAAGATAAATCATTGAAATATTAATTTAGTGGAGTAGAAATAAAATACAGAACCTTTGATTGAAGACCACCAGCAAAACTTTTACCTGACCATCCATTAGTTGTAATGCTCTGCTACCTTCACTTGACAAAGCCAAACCCTTTTGATCTCCCACTTACTCGATCACATATTACATTTACTGCCACGTGAATTCAAGTCATTTCCCATCAAAATTGTTTAGCATAACCTACAGAAGCTAAGAGCAGGGTCACGAAGAGGCACCTTCAATAATTTTACCATGTTGTTCAAAAGAATCCTTTAGAGTAGTTTCATTTGTATCACAGGAAAGTCCTGCAATGAATAAAAATTGATGAGCAGAACCGTCAACCATGCGTTATCATAACCACCCTCAACTATGCAAGAGAGAAACTTAGAACTGAGGTTATGTGAGGATGAATTTTAAAAGATTAGAAACGATTAATTATTTGTCCAAGAAAGTGATTCTAACTCCATCTATATATAGTAAAATATTTGCCATGGTGCGAACTAGTTAAGTTACTCTTTTTTCTAATTATTTGAACTAATGACCATGGTATAAAAGAATATTGTGCTTCCATTTCATACTACCAGCAAGAAACACATGAAAAAAACTGCCTCACTCTCTAAGTGAGACCATTACATTAACTATGTGATAGAAATGCTCCCAATTTGCATGGGCAGTTAATCCCCCCTACCTAGAGAAGTTTCATATTACTCAAATTAAAAATTAGGAAGAAGGTCAAATGTGACTAGGAGAAATAGAAAGGTGACAAAATACCAAATAACATGGAGGAGAAAAGGCCAAACATCTTGGACAAGAACAACAATGAAGTATGCAACTTCCTGAATCCCAGTTCAGAGCTTTGTAAAATTCTATTTTGCATATGTGATACCTTTATGATTGTGGCATTTGTTATCACCTTCTTGAATCCCAATTCAGAGCTATGTTACAGAAGTTCTCAGAAAGGACTTTGCATATTACAATATTGGCGTATCCAAGGCTTCCATCGGTCTCTATCTCGTGACAGAGAGAGAAAAAGAGGGAGGGAGGGAGGGAAGGAAGAGGATGGACAAGTGAGAGACTAAAGAGACAGAAGGGGACGAGGGAGAGAGCAGATAGAGATGTATAGAGAGGGGGGACATGGGATAGGAGACAGATAGAGAGACGGAGTGAGAGATACGGATGATACATCGTGAGTCCACGGCGGCCGACGGAGGACATTGGTGAGTCGACGACGATGGACGATGATGACAACCGCTGTGGGCGACCTCGATCCTGGCTGCGGACGACCATGATCATGGCTATAGAAAGCTACCACAGAGGCGACGGTCGGCGGCAATCGTGGCTCCTGACAGTGGATATTGTGGTGATGGTTGGGCGTGGACAACCACAATGCTGGCTGCGGAAGGCTAAATGATGGCCACAGAGGCGACGCCCAACAGCGATCGTGACGACATGGTGTCGGATTTGGTGCCGACGCGAGGAGATGGGGCATTGCGATGGTGTGGATGGTGCGGGGGGATGGGGGCACTGCAAGGAGGTGGAGGATGAGGTGCTGGCGTGGGGAGAAGGGGGCCCTGCGAAGAGAGGGAGGGGGGAAGGGGGAGAAGGACGGTGGGGGAGAAAGAAGGGACTATGCCTTCATCCTTGTCGTGATCGATGGGAGAGAGGACGGTGGGGGAGAGGAGGAAGAATATGGCATGGATGGAAGGGGAAGGAGGAGGTCGGGGAGGTGAGGAGACGGAGGGAAACCAAAATCGCTCCGGGGTTGCGGCGGGGGGGGGGGGGGAAGTCCGGCCTCATTTCTAAAATTACTGAATAAAGGTTAAAATTTATTATTACCTTCTATTTATTAAATTTTATAAGATAAAATCTTACATTCTACCTTTGATAGAAGATATTTGATATGAATAAAAGGTATATATTTTTTTACCTTTTAATCTTTAAAACAAAAGTCACGATTAACTTATGCCTTTTATTTTCTACCTTATAAAAGTAAATTTTTAATAGTGACGTCACCTGCGGACCATCTTGAATGCATCATAATTAGAAGGATTTCCAGTTAAAAGTATCTAAAATTGAAATCCAAGATTTTAAAAATAGAAATTTATTTTAATAAATTTTAAAATAAAATATTTTAAATTTAATATTTTTTATCTTAATTTTATGACACTCAAGACGATCCCAATCTAATATTCCTCTTCCCCCATTCATTACACGAACAAAGATGCGAATCAAATGGCAAGGCATATATAGCAGTGGCCGTTTTCGTCTCTGAGGGTGGGAGGAATATTTTGGAACGCGTTTTCATTTTGAGGATAACCAAAAGTTGACATGGCGACGCGACGTGAATATAAGATTTTTTGCGATTAATAAGTCCAAAAGCAAGTTAATTAAGAGTCCAAAGTAGTACCCTTTTTTTCGTATTCACACGGAGAAGTCTTGATCCCCTGTCTATGAGCGACTCTGGTATAATTAAGAGAGTCCAAAGTAGTACCTTGCGATTAATGATCACACCTAATACTCAACCCCTACCGTTGCGGTCGCACGGCGGGCACAGACTCAAGAGAACTGCATGGATCGGTGGGGTTCAAAGTATGAGCGACTCTGCATGGCCATGAGCCTGATTTGTTCAAGCGTCTGTCTGCATGTCGAACATTAGATGGACGCGTCCATACGTACGTTCGTCTGAGTACTCCACTTCATTCCTACTCCCACGTCTCTCTTCTCAGACTATATAAGCATAGAAGCTGACGACGACGAGTGAGGAAGGGAACAAACCAATTTAGCTAGAATCTGGTATCATTATGGGCCCGCATGGCTGCAGAGAATACGTCCAAGTGGGTCAGTGGGAGACCAGAAAAAAAGGATGACTAAATAGCTGTTGTGACATGGAGGGTGGTAGGTGGAGACACTGAAATTGGGTTAGATGACCAAATTACGTGTTAATTAACGTTAGCTGCTTCCTCACACAAAACTCCTCACAAGGTGCTGTAGAACTGAACCGAACTCTATATATAATATTTACTCCTCCTCCTCCAGTTTAGACCCGCCAAGCAAGGATATTCTGTTAACGGTAAGCTTAATCACTCTTTCAATTAAAGGGGAATTATTATTTGGTTTGATAAAAAGGTGATATCACGTCGTATTATTGCATATTAATTCTTATGTATCACCTCTTATATAAAATAGTAACGCGCGATAGATGAATTTTTAATTTATTACAATCTATAGCATGCATGCATGCACCCCTTCACTGAGCCTGCAAGTCAAGAGAGGGAACCAATACGATCTATTCCGCGTCGGCAGCTCGGCCACGGATTCTACCTACTATGGCTGGCCACTTTCTGCGCTGTTGCCTGCCCAGTCTTCAAATCTCTGTTTGAAAATTATCCAGAGACCGGCATGTATGCCCGCATAACTCAATCTAGCTGGGGACCTAGCTAGGGATGAAACGAGAGTGGAGAAGCACATCGTTTGAGTTGACGTCGATGCCCTTCTACGGGAAACATCCTAGCTACGTCTAAATTAACATGGGTTACAGTGATGAGAATTTTTTTAATTCGCCTTATTGCATAATTTTTGAGTGCTACAATTGATGTCGGTACGTATTACGTGCATGGTTGCTACAATTGATGTCAAAAGGAGTAGCTACGTACGAATTCTTAATTATAGCACCAATTCATTGTAAAGGAAAACCAGGCGACAACTTTTGGTAGGTATCTTTAAACACCGCCACAGCCTTCCGACATAATCCTGACTTCAATACGTACCCACGCAGACTTGAAACATGCATGCTCGAGTCTTCCTCATCCTTTAGGCCGTCGATGGCCGGAAAGGGGCATTCGACCCTACAGTGGATGTGAGACTGAGTCCTTCCATACTAGGACCTAGCTAGATCTGTAGAACTGTGAGGTCAGGACGATAGATTCCCCCAATATTCTAAGATGTCGGTACGCCTATATATGTATGGCTGCTGCAAACTTGTATGACCACGGTGACGTGTTTCTAGACGCAAGGAAGAACTGTACTCTCGAGGCCTTCATTAAAGTCGACTTTTTCAAAGTGGACTCGAAAGGAAAAGGATAATAAAAGGATGAGAACAAGTTTAGACTTGATTAATTAGTCGCTGTTTGCTATACTTCGCGGTTTAAACACTGCCGTCAAGTCATGGAAGAGTCCAACACTGCACGGTGTAGTGATCCAGCGAACTGATTATTAAATCAGAACAAGGACTAATGCGCACAAAGTTTGACAGATCGTCTGAACAAGATCTTTGGACCGGATTTCTGAGTAGTAAAATTAATAGATAAATTATTTCTTGCATTTGGGTTAATTTCTAGTAGTATTAATTAGAGAGAAGACATGGAGGGGAGTAGGTGGAGACGAGAAACACGCGCTATTGAATATATATATCTTAGCAAACACCTGGCCTAGAACATATTAACTTATTCTTTTGTGACAACGCGGGTGGCAGAGAGAGAGAGAGAGAGAGAGAGAGAGAGAGAAGAAAAACACACGCGTTATATTGAATATTTATATTAGCAAACACCTGGTCTAAGAGAGAGAGAAAGAGAGAGAGAGACGAAAAACACACGCGTTCTATTGAATATATGACAACGCGGGTGGCAGAGAGAGAGGGAGATAGAGATTTCAAGCTCTTGGATGCATGCGGCCGCTCAAGAGGGACAAGCCGGGTGGAGGAGCGCGTCCTTTAGGCCGTGCATGGCCGGAAATTATATTAAAGGCCATCCGACCCTAACAATGGATGTGAGTTGACCTAGATCAGTAGAACTGTCAACTTGTACGACCACGGTGAGGATGGAATAACTCAGCCTTGAGCCTCCAAAGTCGACTTGAAAGGAAAAGTTAATGAGAGATGACAACAAGTTTGACAAGATTAATTAAGGAACTGCTTTATTAGTAATTAGTAAGTCAAAGGAAAACTAGTGTCAAAGGAAGTGCAGGGCGTGTTTTAAATGTTCTGTTATTTCTTCCGAAATTGAAACAGTGGCTTCTTCTAGACATGGAAGAGTCCAACACAGCACGCTGTAGTGATCCAGTGAACCGATAAATCAGAACAAGGACTACTAATGCCCACAAAGTTTGACAGACCGTCTAAACAGGCTAGATCTTTGGACCACGGGAAAGTTGAAATTTTCTGAAATTTGGGTTAATTTCCAGTAGTATTAATTAGACGAAGTTGTTGAGCTGCTTGCCGCATCATGGATAAGATTTGGTGCAGCGTTTTTAAGTCCAAATTAAACTGAGTCAAAAGTTGAGAAACAGGTTAAAAGTCGCATCATTTCCAGCTATCTATGTATTCACACGTAAATGTCATCTCTCATTCCTTGTGTTTTCACACCTAAAGTCCCCCCGTTGTGGAGGTATAGCCCGGCCGGACAAAGATTATTGGAGCTATAATGCATGCAAGTAGTGGGAGACGTATTTCCAATCTGCCCATCTGCATGCTAATGGAAGTGACCCTCCTCTTTGCACGCATCGACTATAAATACGTACCCCTGCCAGCATCACACTTCAAGATCATCCCAAATTAACCCTTCTCCAGTCTTCAAGAACGATGGGTAGTTCTGCTAGGATTGTGGGTGTCACCTTCCTGGTCCTGCTCTTCCTGGGCACGACCACTGCCGCCAGGGTCCTCACTCAATATGCAGGTGGTGGGGGTGGTGGCCAAGGGGGTGGAGGTGGTGGTGGACAGGGAGGCGGCTCCGGTTCCGGCTATGGTGAAGGCTACGGTGGAGGTGCCGGAGGAGCCAATGGTGGGGGTTACGGAAGAGGAGGTGGTGGTGGCGGGGGCGGTGGTCAGGGCGGTGGCCAAGGGTCCGGCTATGGATCCGGTAGTGGCTACGGCTCCGGCTCTGGAGAGGGTGGTGCCAACGGTGGGGGCTACGGAAGAGGTGGAGGCGGCGGCGGAGGGTCTGGTGGTGGAAATGGGAGTGGGAGCGGCTCAGGATACGGGTCCGGCGGCGGGTCAGGCTATGGCGCTGGCGGAGCCGGAGGATATGGTCGTGGCGGTGGGGGTGGAGGTGGCGGCGGCCAAGGTGGTGGCGGTGGGAGCCGAAACGGGAGCGGTTCAGGAAATGGGTCTGGTTCCGGTTACGGATCTGGTGGTGGGAATGGAGGCTATGGCAGCGGAGGTGGTGGAGGCGGTGGCGGTGGCGGAGGTGGTGGCGGTGGGAGTGGCTCGGGCTCCGGATATGGGTCCGGCTACGGGAGTGGAGGCGGTAGCGGTGGTGGCGGAGGACACAACTGATCACCTGCATAGCCGTTGTTCCAACATCACACCATCCATCAGTTATCTTCATAACAATAATACACACATATACTTGCTCAGGTGTAGTGATACCTTCAAATAGTCTCGTGGGGAAATAAAAGAGAGCTTTGCTCGGATGTCTTTTGTTTGTTATAAGTTTAAGGCGGAGCTGTGGGATTTTTACCAGCGTAAATCTCTCTCTCTCTCTCTCTCTCTCTCTGTGTGTGTGTGTGTGTGTCTTTTAAAATATTTTAATATAGTAATGTTTGTTGTTATGACATATTATAGTTAAAATAGTGCAAGTTAAGATGCTAACACAATAAAAATGTATTTTAATGCATTGCCACTAATATGTTAATTAGCACCTAATGACTGCGTCTCACGGGAGGGATAATAAAATAAAATAAAACAAAAAAGTAAATGATAGAGATCACTTACGCCTTGTTTGATAAATGAACAGTAGAGGCGTTCGTCGGTTGCATGTCAGTCACGTGCTCGCGTTCGCCGGTAACATTTAAAATTGATTTTGATGATCATAGGAATATCTGGGCGAACATGTCATTTTTATGTTGTTTCGTCGCACAATTCTGGATGCCGCATTCAACGAGGAGAGACAGAAAGAGAATAACCACACAAAAAAAAAATCTCTCTAACCCTACCGTTGCCGTCGCACGTCGATCAGGCACAGACCCAAGAGAACTGCATCTAATATTGCTCTTCCCAATAATTTATTACAGGAACAAAGATGGGAATCAAATGGAAAGGTTTAGCAGTGGGCCGTCTTCGTCTCCGAGGGTAGGAGGAATATTTTGGAACGCGTTTTGCAGTATGGCCAAAAGTTGAAATGCCGACGCGACGAGAATAAGATTGATGGTAATTAGTTCGGGTCAAAAAGAGAAAAAAAAAGAAAGAAAGAACTAAAATTCTGTTTGCGATTAATAAGTCCAAAAACAAGTTAAAGAGTCCAATGTAGTACCCTTTTTTGTTTGTATTCACACGGAGAAGTCTTGATCCCTGGCCTGCCTATCAATTATCTAACCTAATGCTCCATCCCTACCGTTGCAGTCGCACGGCAGGCGCAGACTCAAGAGAACTGCATGGCGGTGGAGGCGTCTGTTTGCTTGTCGAACATTAATTAGATGGACTCTATACGAACGTTCATCCGAGTACTCCATTTAATTTAATTAAGGGCCGCCATGGCTGCAGATAGCATACGTCCAACACAGACAGTACTGGGATATTATTTACAAGCTAGCTAGTGTCCGATCGACCACGCGTATATATATATATATATATATATCTTGGTCCAAGTGGGTCAGTAGGTGGAGACTAGAAAAAAAAGGATGACTAAATGGCTGTTGTGAGTCTCTGTGACATGGAGGGTGGTAGGTGGAGATTTAAAAAAAGACACGTACGTGGTCTTGAATATATATATATATATAGAGAGAGAGAGAGAGAGTATTGCTCCGAGTTTCAAACACTATCTTGGACTAAAAAAACACTCGCGGCCTTGCATGTTTCAGCTTGCTTCTTGTTATTTTGCTTGCATGAAGTGGCATGAAACTGTACTTGCATTTCTCTCCGAGAATTATCCACTGAAACTGGGTTAAATAACGAAATTACGTGTGTACGTACATTAGCTAGCTCTGTCATTCAGCTTCCTCAACCAACTCCTCACAAGGTGAGAAACCTTATTAATTGCAAGTTATAGAATTGAACCTAATTAACTCTAAGATTACTTCCCCTCTGGTTTAGATCTTCCCAAGATACTCTTTTTTAACGGTTCAGCTCTAAGATTACTCTTTCAGACGTTTCGAAGTGCAATACCTCAATTCCCTCTCCTTAATTTCTAGGGTGGTCTCAATCACTTAATTCTTATTTTTTTTTGTAATCCGTAATCTAACGCAGTTGATTTAAGGCTTAGGGTGCGTTTGAAAATCATTCCACCGTCACTTTCGAGATAAAAACACTCAACCGCTTTTAATTTCTCTCAAATAAGCAAAAGTGATATGGATTTCCGTGCAAAGCAACTTTCGAGGATGAAAGAGATTAAGGCACAAAATTGCCCCATCCTCTTAATTAATCCGTCGAAGCTATGTGAAGGTGGATTATCAAGATTTATAATCAATGATAAGGAGATTTTCAAACTATGTGAAGGGGCAAAACAAATGTGATAGGTATGCTCATTCATTTGCAGGATAAAAGATATACATATGATTATGTAAAATGAGATATGACATTAATGTACGGAATAAATCCGGCAGCATATCCCCTTATCTTAGACTATGCAAAGTGGGAATATAGGACATCCATCCACGGAGTATCGAGATGGGAGCCAAAAGAAAGATGGGCATAGCCCGAGATCCAAGAGGATCTAGATGCGACGGGACAATGTCCATTATCATGGTATTTATTGATATCCCCTTAAGAAATCATTGGAGGACATGCAGTGGTAGAACTCCAAGGGTCAACAGGGTTAGAAGAAAATATCGCAGTCAAACGGTATAATGTGGGGGTAAAACCCCATTAATTTAGCTCCCTTAGACTCGGATGAAGAACCATGCATGATTCCCCATGATATGAAGAAGGTCGGCATGAAGGCTAATGAGGTTGGGACATTGAGTTGAAACTAGGCTTAGGGCTCAGTAAGGTTGCTGGGAAGTTGAGTGTTTGAGTAGTAGTCGGCGCTGAGATGAACCGGCACGGATGGGAATCGGCGCGCACGAAATCGGCGCGGTAGGAGCTCGACGCGACGGGACATTGACTAGCTGCGAGAGATGGTCGGCATGGAAGTAAACCAGCGCGGGGAAGGGTTTCATTGGTTATCGGCGCGCCTGACAATCGACACGGGACCGATGCCGAGAGAGCACCGCGCCGGGAGACCAACTGGGGCGCCGATAGGGAAGATTTGAGGATGTGGGGCTTTGAGGCTCTATTGGTAGGATCTCTTGTGTTTAATCAGGGCTTCATGGGCTCTGGCGATGATGTTTAGGTAAGCTGAAAGGGAAGGATAAATTCATCCGCAGAAGGTCTAGTGAGACCATGTGACAATCAACGGGAAATCTCATAATAATTATATTCCCCTTTTACAGTGGGCAAAGGGCCATGAGATAGTCTGTCTCAGGCCTATGTCACACAATAGGGGGTTAATTCATCAGTTTAACGAAAACATCACACGATATGATAAAGCAAGGATCGTGAATGAATTTCGGCAGCATCTCCTCTTATTTTAGACTGTGCCAAAGGGGGAGTATAGGACATCCATCTACGGAATGTCGAGATGGAAGCCAAAAGAATGATGGGCGCAGCCCGAGATCTAAGAGGATCAGAATTCAGCGGGACAGTGTCCACTCGTCATGACGCCTCATTAATATTCCCCTAAAGGGACCAGCGTAGAACACGCAGTGGCAAAACTCCGTGGCCCGGCGAGATGAAAGAGGGAAATCGAAAACCCAAATTGAAATAAATGTAGGGGTAAGACCCCATTAGTGTAGCTCCTCCGCTTCCCATAGAATCGGACATGAATGGCCCAACAAGATTAATCCATAAAAATAAGCATGCATTTATTCTATATATATATATATATATATATATATATATATATATATATATATATATATATATATATATATATATGGAATGATGATAAGAAGGCCCATTGGGGATTTATGAGTGCATTCATTCACTGTACATGTTTAGACATGGATGGACGAAGAGGCTCTCACGTAATGGACTTCATGCAGCCTGAAGGTTTATTTATGCATGCATATATTATACGTATATTCTCACCTATACATGGCAGCTGGGTGGACTTCATACCCATATATGGGTTTATTTACTTTTATGCAACCATTCTCACCTATACGAACGTAATGCAACACGTGAGCCACGACATGCCAATTAGCTAGAAATGCATGCATGTTGCTGCGCACGGGAGGGCAGAAACGGTGGGGAGGATCACATATTCGGCGCGGAAGTGAACAGCCTCGACACGGGATCGTCGGCGCGCAAATAAGAAAGGGGAGCCTCGGCGCAGGTGGTAATCGGCGCGGACCTTGCGCCGAGAGTTGTTGGCGCCGAGGATGGCTGAAAAAGGGGTTTTGTGGGTTTAGGATTTTATGGAAGCTGCCGAGCTTGGGCTCCTCCGAGCGAACAGAAAATTATCTTGAGAACACAAACACCGGACCAGGGCCAGGCAAAATTATTTTTCCTCATGATTTGGGGGACAGGATAGCCACGAAATGGGTTGTACTCTATCTAATTTCAGAGGTTGGTATGTCTAATTAAGCACAGAAGGGTTCAGAGCATATAGAGGCTACCTGATCATTGTCCTCATGACTTTGGGGAACAGGAAAACCACGAGATAGAATGTCTCGGGCTCCCGTCTCGTATCAGAGGTAAATAACTTCGACTACTCACAGTAGAGCTCAGAGAGTAAGCACCAGAACTCAGTATTCCTGTAGCGTAGTAATGACTTCACGAATGTCATTGACAGATGGGATAATACTTCCACTGTCTCTGCGAAGTCGTAGTAGCCATAAGGCCGTCGACCCAGGTTGAACGAAAGAAACGTAAACCGGAACTATAAAAATTCTAGATAGAATGGTGGGAGCAAACGGGGGAATATCAATGGGATTTGGTTACAGCAATATAAGAAAATCTCATGCATCAACAAATGTTCCATTTATACAAAATCAGGCATTGCCAAGATACAAATATAAGCCATAAAGGGCTGTGCAATTACATAAGGAGAGAACGAAAATAGAAAAGAAAGAACATGGGAGGGGGACTGTAGGCCCGAGGGGCGTCGAACGGCAGCAGCAACGGCGCCCCCTACCTCTGCTCGCAGATAGCTCTCCCTTCTCTTCTTCCTCTTTGCCGACTGGCTCTCTCTCTCTCTCTTTTTTTTCTTCTCCCGCAAGTCTCTTTTCTTCGCTCGCTCAGCACCCCGCCGTAAATTCTGCCGTGGTCCCTTCTTCTTCGTCGAATCTCAGCTTTTATAATGGGTTCCAGAACCCTTGAAGTATCGGCGCGATTTCATCTTAGATCTCGGCCTTAGCACAATCGGCGTGCCTCCTTCTATTTTGGACTTCGGGTCCGGATGGGCTTCGACCATGGCTTCGGCGACAGTTTCACTTTGGTGGTCGATGGGCCCTGGGCGGCCCACTCCCGTCTTTTCTTTCATCCCTAAAAAATAAGAAATATAAGATGAAATATGCTAGTATTTTATTATTTATATTGTTATTATCTTATCATTTTATTATTATTCTATTATTATCGTTATATCTTTTCTTTTCTCTCTTATTTTTTTATCTTTTTGTTATTATTATTATTATTATTATGTATATATATATATATTTATGTGTCAACAAATGCCCCCCACCCATAGGTGGCGCGAATAAGGGACAAGCAAGCGGGGCCTACGGGTGCAGCTCGTTTGAAAGCGTGTTTTTCTGTTCATGCGAGCATGCAGGCATTCAACAGCAAGCATAAGCTAGATATATTGAATTGCTCCCCTACATCGGGGATAGGATATGGACAACGCCTGTAACTCATAGACAGAGTGCGGCTCACAAGGCACATAAGGGAGATATGCATGTGTAGAGAGGACATCGTATAGAATATGTGCACAGCATAAGCCACGATCTACACCCGAGGCTACTTCTCTATACTGTGATAGTGCAAGTATGTGAGCAGCGAATCTGTGGACATAGGGATCGATACGCAGACGTTCTAGATAACACTAGAGTATTACTCTAGCCTCTACACATACAGTTGGGGTTCTCGATTTTCGGTAGCTTCGTACAACCCCCTTAGCTTATTCCTAGCTTCAGACTTCACCGTTCGGCGCGAGTCTCCTCATGTGTCTCAATGGGGATTCCCGACTACTAAGATGCATCCTTTATAGCAATTTCATTACAGATCTCACCGTTCGGCGCGAGTCTCCTCATATGTCTCAATGGAGATTCCCGGCGACTAGGATTCATCCTTTATAGTGATTTTATTACGGACTTCACCGTTCAGCGCGAGTCTCCTCATATGTCTCAATGGGGATTCCCGACTACTAGGATTCATCCTATCTTTTTTTTTCTTTCTTTTTTTTTCTTCATTTTTTCTTTTAACTTAGGGGAAGGCAATTTTTTCCTCATGATTATCCCTCATGTGGGTGCAGAAATTAAAGCACACATGTAGTGTTAGGAAGAACCTTCTAGCATCCCTACGATAAGAGACTGCTGAACACATAGTGGTGCAAAGTGTAGGAGTTTTACTTTGGGTGTATCTCATGAGTTGCGTTAGCGACACAGCTATGACTTTTTCACTGGACGCATGCACTCAACCAATATTGGCTTTTCATCCCTTAGTGTATGTCGTGGCACATACATGCTTAGAATCGGGCGGCTTTATTTAACAAGGAGATGTGGTCTTAGAAAATTGAAGGAGGTGTATTATCTTATAGTATAAGCAAGCATGCAAGCAGGGCCAACAAACACCCAAAATTTGAAAGCAAGTATTTTTTTTCTTTTTTCTCTCTCTTTTTTTATTTTATATGTATGCATATATGTATATGTCACTATATATCCGTTTATTTGTTCAAGCGCCTGATGCGAATACATGTAGGTTAGTTATTCAAAAGAAAGCAAAATTGATAACAAAATAATGGAAAAGGGTTTATGTAGCAAGTCCCGGCGGGACGAAGGGGGTTGGTACTGGCCGACGAGAGCCGTTTTATTCAGATGATGAACCTTGATTAAAATGAGGTGGTAGGCCTCAACAGGGTGTCTTGGCCAAGAGCGGACATCGGGTTTTGACAAGGAGTCCGACCCGAATATAGAAAGTGGACTACAGAAGCCAACAGTTGGCAAGGGAAGCGGGCTATGACAGCCGAAAGGTAACATGGAAAGCAGGCTGTAAAAGCCAGGAGATAATAGGAGAATAGGATATGCAGACCTAGCGGTAGCAGGAAAGCGTGCTTCAAGGGGAGCCCAAGTCATTGAGTTGTAGCAATCGTCACGGTGGGACATGATGGTCATTGTTGACGTAGACTTAAGCCAAAAGGGTAGCAAGACAACGGGCTTTTGACGGCAAGTCTAAGCCATGAGATACACGGTTAGTGAAAAATGCCAGGCTAATAGGTCACATGGACCCAGAGATAGTGAGATAGTAGGCTATACAAGCCAAGATAGCAGGATAGCAGGCTGTAAAAGCCTGGATAGCAGGCCTCGAGGGCCAGGGACGGCAGGCTATAAGAGCCAGGACGGCAGGCTGTAGAAGCTAGGAATAGCAGGCTACGAGTGCCAGAGACAGCAGGCTATGAGAGCCAGGACAGTAGGCTGTAGAAGCCAAGAATAGCAGGCTATGAGAGCCAGAGACAGCAGGCTATAGGAGCCAGGACAGCAGGCTGTAGAAGCCAAGAATAGCAGGCTACGAGAGCCAGAGACAACAGGCTATGAGAGCCAGGACAATAGGATGTAGAAGCCAGGAATAACATACTATGAGAGCCAGAGACAGCATGTTATAAGAGCCAGGACAGTAGGCTATAGAAACCAGGAATAGCAGGCTACGAGAGCCAGATACAACAGACTATAAGAGCCAGGATAGCAGGCTGTAGAAGCCAGGAATAACAGGCTATAAGTGCCAGAATAGCAGGCTGTAAAAGTCAAGAATAGCAGGCTACGAGAGCCAGAGACAGCAGGCTATGAGAGCTAGGACAGTAGGCTTTAAGAGCCAGAATAGCAGGATTTAAAAGCCAGAAATAGCAGGCTGTAGAAGCCAGGAATAGCAGCTTACGAGAGCCAGAGACAGCAGGATATGAGAGCCAGGACAGCAGGCTTTAAGGGCCAGAATAGCATGCTTTAAAAGCCAGAAATACCAGGCTCTAGAAGCCAGGAATAGCAGGTGTTGAGTCCCAATTGTGGCAATCAAGAGGGGAGGGGTGAATTGATTTGCTAATAAAAAATTATTCTCTTAAGAAAATAATGCTGATTAAACAAACAATCACTAATAATCGCACGAACAGGATCACACTCGTGAGTGCGTGCGGAATGTGTTTGAATAGCTGGTGTGATGATCTCTCAACTCACCGTGAAGCCCACTCGACAAGAATCGGAAAAATCACAGCTCATGAGACACACGGATTTTTTAGGTGGTTCGGTTACACATTTGTGTCCCCTACGTCCACCCCTCACACTTGAGGATTAAAGCTTCACTAACGAGTGAATCACACACACATGCTGTTTAGAACAGCAAACACACACACAAACACACACGGCTTCCGATCTGGTAGCCAAACGCGCACAAGCGCACAAACACACACGTTCGTGTTTCCGAACACGAACACCACACCCAAATATCTGATATGATGATTACAAACGTATGCTCAATTTTAAACTAAATGATTCAGAATGGAAAGAGTGAAGAAATATTGAATTATCCTGATTGGAGCTCCCCCTTTCTCTTCTGCGAATTTTATCAAGCACTTGTGCAGCACGACGACCGTTCTTGACGATCTTGGCTCGGATGGTGGCTGAATCTTGATTTCGCTTACAGCTAGCAGTAGAAGCTTAATTGGAACCTTGATTCCTCCTTCTTCCCTTCACATTCATGGACACACCAAGGTGGAACAAGGGCTGGAGGTGGCTGCTGCGACCTGAACACACAAGTGTTAGAAAAGAAACCCACAAATTAGGAGATACGAACTCTTCTTAGGGTTTTCATCTCAATGAGATGATATATAGCCCAAGGGCGGTCAAGGAGCGGCCAAGGGACAAGATCCACTTATTTAGGAGTGGATTACGGACAGCCAAACAAGTGTATTTGGACCATTGGGTCGAAACGCCAAAATTCTATATTCACGGCGCCGCCCAGACCAGAAAGGGTCGACCCTTGGGGTCGACCCTCGAGCCGTGCTAAAGGTCCAGAAGACATGGGTCGACCCCAGGGGTCGACCCTCTCAGAACCAGGTTCTGGTTCAACAAAAACAGCAAAGAGATTTGTAGGGGTCGACCCTTGGGGTCGACCCTTTCTGCAGGTGAAAAAGGGGGCCGACGGGGTTTTAAAAGAATTGCCAGGGGTCGACCCTTGGGGTCGACCCTTGAAGCTGGGGGTCGACCCTTGGGGTCGACCCTTTCAGCAGGGGTTTTAAACACCTTGCTAAACTCCACCTTTTGACTTGGGGATCGACCCGATGGATCGTCCCACCTCCACAATAATCACAAAACATATTTCTAAGCCCAAGAACACATCTAGATGCCATAAGATGAATTATCAAAATAACATGATTAGCATGAAGCATAAGCCATTTGGCAAGATAAAAATCTTAGATGCTTTCTAGATGGACTTATGAAAATGAAAGAGCTCAAACCACATTTCCATGATTCAAAAATAAGTTAGATCTCACCCATTGTCCTGGAGTTGTGGTCGACTGTGGCCATTGTCGATTGTCCTGTCAAAACATATTTTGAATTGGATTTCTTTCATGAAATTTAAATGACAAACACTTACCCTTGATGTGAAGTCCTTCAACTGTCCAAAACCTTATATGTTGCAGTACTTACAAAGTCATTAGTGAATCTCATTTTCAGTTCAAGAGAATATCATTTGGTTATCATCAAAATAAATAACACATGATACAAGAGGAGGGGGTTCAACAGCAGGCTACGAGAGCCAGAGATAGCAGACTGTGAGAGCCAGGACAGCAGGCTTTAAGAGCCAGAATAGCAGGCTTTAAGAGTCAGAAATAGCACGCTACGGGAGCCAAGATAGCAGGCTGCAAAGGCTAGGGTAGCAGGTTGCAAGAGCCATGATAGCGGGATAGCAGGCTATAAAAGTCAGGGTAGAGAGATAACATGCTATAAAATGCTAGGATAGCAGGCTGCAGGGGTCGGGATAGCGGGATAGCAAGCCGTAAAGGCCAGGATAGCAGGCTATAAAAGTCGAGGATAGTGGGATAGCAAGCCATAAAGGCCAGGATAGCAGGCTGCAGGAGCTGGGATAGTGGGATAGCAAGCTATAAAGGCCAGGATAGTAGGCTATAAAAGTCAGGATAACGGGATAGCAAGCCGTAAAGGCCAGGATAGTAGGCTATAAAAGGTAGAGATAGCAAACTATAGGAGCCAGAAGGTAGCAAGCCGCGAAGGCTAGGGTAGCAGGCTGCAAGAGCCAAGATAGCGGGATAGCAAGCCGTAAAGGCCAGTATAGCAAGTTATAAAAGCCAGAGATAGCAGACTATAGGAGCCAGAAGGTAGTAGGCCGCGAAGGCTAGGGTAACAGGCTGCAAGAGCCAAGATAGCGGGATATCAAGCCGTAATGGAAGAACTGTACTCTCGAGGACGATAGATTCCTCCAATATTCCAAGATGTCGGTACGTCTATATATGTATGGCTGCTGCAAACTTGTATGACCACGGTGACGTGTTTCTAGACGCAAGGAAGAACTGTACTCTCGAGGCCTCCATTAAAGTCGACTTTTTCAAAGCGGACTTGAAAGGAAAAGGATAATAAAAGGATGAGAACAAGTTTGACGTGATTAATTAGTCGGTGTTTGCTATACAACGCGGTCTAAACACTGCCGTCAAGTCATGGAAGGGTCCAACACTGCACGCTGTAGTGGCCAGTGAACTGATAATTAAATCAGAACAAGGACTAATGCCCACAAAGTTTGACAGATCATCTAAACAAGATCTTTGGACAGGATTTCTGAGTAGTAAAATTAATAGATAAATTTCTTAAATTTGGGTTAATTTCTAGTAGTATTAATTAGAGAGAAGACCTGGAGGGGAGTAGGTGGAGACGAAAAGCACACGCGTTATTGAATACATATATCTTAGCAAACACCTGGTCTAGAATATATTAGCTTATCCTTTTGTGTGTGTGTGTGTGAGAGAGAGAGAGAGATTCTAGTAGTATTAATTAGGAAGACATGGAGGGGAGTAGGTGGAGATGAAAAACACACGGGTTATTGAATATATATATATCTTAGCAAACCCCTGGTCTAGAATATATTAGCTTATCCGTTTGTTTGTGACAAAGAGAGAGAGAGAGAGAGAGAGAGGGAGAGAGAGTTACTAACTCTTGGATGTATGCGGCAGCTCAAGAGGGACAAGCCGGGTGGTAGGCCGTGCATGGCCGGAAATTAAAGGGCATCCGACCCTAACAATGGATGTGAGTTGACCTAGATCAGTAGAACTGTCAACTTCTACACCAAGGTGAGCATGGAATAACTCAGCCTTGAGCCCCCAAAGTCGACTTTCTCAAAGTGGAATTGAAAGGAAAAGGATAATAAAAGGATGATAACAAGTTTGACGTGATTAATTAGTCGGTGTTTGCTACTATATACGCGGTTTAAACATGGTGGTGTTTGATCGTGACAACTAATTAAGGAACTGCTTTATTAGTAACTAGTAATTAAGTCTTTGTTATTTCTTCCCAAATTGAAGCAGTGGCTTCTTCTAGATATGCAAGAGTCCAACACTACAACACGCTGTAGTGATCCAGTGAACTGATAAATCAGAACAAGGACTACTAATGCCCACAAAGCTTGACAGACCGTCTAAACAGGCTAGATCTTTGGACCACGGGAAAGTTGAAATATTCTGAAACTTGGGTCAATTTTCAGTAGTATATATTAATTAGATGAAGTTGTTGAGCTGCTGGCCGCATCAGGGATAAGATTTGGTGCAGCGTTTTTGAAGTCCAAGACTGAGTCAAAAGTTAGAGACACAGTTTAAGAGTCGCATCATTTCCAGCTGTCTATATATTCACACGCAAATGTCATCTCTTATTCTCTGTGTTTTCACACCTAAAGCCTCCCCGTTGTGCATGGTAGCCCGGCCGGACAAAGATTATTGGAGCTATAATGCATGCAAGTAGTAGGAGACGTATTTCCAATCTGCCCATCTGCATGCTAATGGAAGTGAACCTCCTCTTTGCGCGCATCGACTATAAATACCCCTGCCAGCATCACACTTCAAGATCATCCCAAATTAGCCCTTCTCTAGTACTCTTCAAGAACGATGGGTAGTTCTGCTAGGAATATTGTGGGTGTCACCTTCCTGGTCCTGCTCTTCCTGGGCACGACCACTGCCTCCAGGGTCCTCACTCAATATGCAGGTGGTGGGGGTGGTGGCCAAGGGGGTGGAGGTGGTGGTGGACAAGGAGGCGGCTCCGGTTCCGGCTATGGTGAAGGCTACGGTGGAGGTGCCGGAGGAGCCAATGGTGGGGGTTACGGAAGAGGAGGTGGTGGTGGCGGGGGCGGTGGTCAGGGAGGTGGCCAAGGGTCCGGCTATGGATCCGGTAGTGGCTACGGCTCCGGTTCTGGAGCGGGTGGTGCCAACGGTGGGGGCTACGGAAGAGGTGGAGGCGGCGGCGGCGGAGGTGGGTCAGGTGGTGGAAATGGAAGTGGGAGCGGCTCAGGATACGGGTCCGGCGGCGGGTCCGGCTATGGCGCTGGGGGAGCCGGAGGATATGGCCGTGGTGGTGGGGGTGGAGGTGGCGGCGGCCAAGGTGGTGGCGGTGGGAGTGGAAACGGGAGCGGTTCAGGATATGGGTCTGGTTCCGGTTACGGATCTGGTGGTGGGAATGGAGGCTATGGCAGCGGAGGAGGCGGAGGCGGTGGAGGCGGCGGTGGGAGTGGCTCGGGCTCCGGATATGGGTCCGGCTACGGGAGTGGAGGCGGTAGCGGTGGTGGCGGAGGTCACCACTGATCACCTGATCGAAAGAGCCGTTATTCCAACATCAGAAGATCCAGTTACCTTCACAACAATAAGACACGTACATGGTGTAGTGATACCTTCGGAAACGAGCTTTTACATGTAATAAGTTACTGGAAATCGTGTGATTGAAAATAAGCTACAGTGGGGAAATCAAGGAGAGTTGTGGTCAGTTTTGTTTGTTACAAGGTGGAGCTGTGGGAGGATGGATTAGAAGTATGCAATAAAAGAACTACGTTTTTACCAGCTTAAAATAAAATTTCAAGTAATTTGTGTACTCTCTCTCTAAAATTTCAAGTAATTTATGTACTCTCTCTCTCTAAAATATCAAGTAATTTGTGTACTCTCTCTCTCTCTCTCTCTCTCTCTCTCTCTCTCTCTCTCTCTCTCTCTCTCTCTCTCTCTCTCTCTCTCTCTCTCTCTCAATATGTTAGCACCTACCGACACCGGTTCACAATAGGGACTACAAAATAAAGTTGCACCGAAAATTAAATGGCTCAAAGCACTTAATTTCTTGATAGGGATTTGCTAGTAATCAGTCATGAGATGGTGATCTAACAAAGACTGCTAGTTATTTTTTTCAAGCTGGCATCCAATAGATCGATTTTTAAATTATTTAATGCAAAATCCACTCTTGTGTTAGATAAGTAATATCTGTGGGTCTCTTTTTATTTCAGAAGTCTGCATTAATTGAGGGGGTGGGGGTATATCAACAATAAAGAATTATCCTGCATATTGAGTGAGGACCCTGGCGGCAGTGGTCGTGCCCAGGAAGAGCAGGACCAGGAAGGTGACACCCACAATCCTAGCAGAACTACCCATCGTTCTTGAAGACTGGAGAAGGGCTAAGTTGGGATGATCTTGAAGTGTGATGCTGGCAGGGGTATTTATATGCGATGCATGCAAAGAGGCCGGGCCACTTCGAACCCTTAGCAGATGGGCAGATTCATACGTCTCCTACTACTTGCATGAATTATAGCTCCAATAATCTTTGTCCGGCCGGGCTACCATGCACAACGGGGAGACTTTAGGTGTGAAAACACAAAGAATAAGAGACAAGACATTTGCGTGTGAATACATAGATAGCTGGAAATGATCCGACTTTTAACCTGTTTCTCAACTTTTGACTCAGTTTTGGACTTCAAAAACGCTGCACCAAATTTTATCCATGATGCGGTCTGCAGCTCAACAACTACGTATAATTATTAATATATACTACTAGAAATTAAGCCAAATTTCAGAAAATTTCAACTTTCCCGTGGTGCAAAGATCTAGCCTGTTTAGACGGTCTGTCAAAAACTTTGTGGGCATTAGTAGTCCGTCCTTGTTCTGATTTATCGGTTCACTGGATCACTACAGCATGCAGTGTCGGACTCTTCCATGTCTCGAAGAAGCCACTGCTTCAATTTGGGAAGAAATAACAAAACATTAATTAAAACACGCCCTGCACTCTGTTCGAAAATTATGCAAGAAGGCGAATTAAACACCACCAAAGCAGTTTTGAGCCCACTTTTCCTTTCACTTACTAGTTACCAACAAAGCAGTTGCTTAATTAGTCGTCACGATCAAACACCACCAAGTTTAAACCGCGTAGTAGCAAACGCGGACTCACTAATCATGTCAAACTTGTCCTCATCTCTTACTCACCTTTTCCTTTCAAAGCCGACTTTGAATGTGGGCTCAAGACTCCCAGTTCAATTCCATACGTCTAGAAAGTAGAAACACGTCACCTTGGTCGTACACTATAATTTAGCACCAACCACATACGTACCGACAACTCTCCTTGGAAAAATGGGGCAATCTATTGGCCTGGCCTCACACAGTTCTACCGATGATCTAGACTCTACTGACAACAGTATATAGATTTCAAAAAAAGTGAAAAAAAAATATCATTTGACTCCCATGAATGCCATGCTCGAATGGATCAGGAGAGAATTGAAATGGCCTAACTATTCAACTCATCTCCAAACAAGAGTGTAGTCTACTTTCGAATGACAGAATATGTAAAATGGGAGAGTTAAAAATATAACAGACGTGAAAGATCTCCTAGGAGTCTAAAAAAAAAAAATCTCTTTTAAGGGGGTTCGGAGATTTTTCATCTCACACTCTCGTGAGTCTCTCTCTCTCTTATTTGAAAAATCTCTCGAAACATAGAAGTCAAGATGATTTGGCTCATTTTATTGGCCTTAAATTTTTGTCAAAAATTTTAACCATTGAGATCTCATAATCCCTTTAATTTGTTAGAGTCGGATGCCCTTTAATTTCCAGCCATGCAAGGCCTAAAGGACCTGCTCCTCCACTCGGGTTCTCTCTCTCTCTCTCTCTCTCTCTCTCTCTCTCCCGCGTCGAGCAGATGCCTGTCTTATGCTCATATATTCAATACCGCGTGTTTTTTCGTCTCCACCAACCCCCCTCCATGTCACAACAGCTATCTATTGGCCATCCCATCTTGTTTCGAATCTCGTACGGTCCACCTACCCCCCTCCGTGCTAATATATATATATATATATATATATATAGCTCAGGCGCTCGCGTGGCGTAAGGAGAGCTAGCTCGCACAACATTTGACCGGCGAAACTTTGCTAGCCAATTTCACAAATATATTCTTAAAAAGAGAAATTAACGAGGAATGCATGGCTGCTACTTTGAGATCATCCCAAATTAGCCCTTCTCTAGTACTCTTCAAGAACGATGGGTAGTTCTGCTAGGAATATTGTGGGTGTCACCTTCCTGGTCCTGCTCTTCCTGGGCACGACCACTGCCGCCAGGGTCCTCACTCAATATGCAGGTGGTGGGGGTGGTGGCCAAGGGGGTGGAGGTGGTGGTGGACAGGGAGGCGGCTCCGGTTCCGGCTATGGTGAAGGCTACGGTGGAGGTGCCGGAGGAGCCAATGGTGGGGGTTACGGAAGAGGAGGTGGTGGTGGCGGGGGCGGTGGTCAGGGAGGTGGCCAAGGGTCCGGCTATGGATCCGGTAGTGGCTACGGCTCCGGTTCTGGAGCGGGTGGTGCCAACGGTGGGGGCTACGGAAGAGGTGGAGGCGGCGGCGGCGGAGGTGGGTCTGGTGGTGGAAATGGAAGTGGGAGCGGCTCAGGATACGGGTCCGGCGGCGGGTCCGGCTATGGCGCTGGGGGAGCCGGAGGATATGGCCGTGGTGGTGGGGGTGGAGGTGGCGGCGGCCAAGGTGGTGGCGGTGGGAGTGGAAACGGGAGCGGTTCAGGATATGGGTCTGGTTCCGGTTACGGATCTGGTGGTGGGAATGGAGGCTATGGCAGCGGAGGAGGCGGAGGCGGTGGAGGTGGCGGTGGGAGTGGCTCGGGCTCCGGATATGGGTCCGGCTACGGGAGTGGAGGCGGTAGCGGTGGTGGCGGAGGTCACCACTGATCACCTGATCGAAGAGCCGTTATTCCAACATCGGAAGATCCAGTTACCTTCACAACAATAAGACACGTACATGGTGTAGTGATACCTTCGGAAACGAGCTTTTACATGTAATAAGTTACTGGAAATCGTGTGATTGAAAATAAGCTACAGTGGGGAAATCAAGGAGAGTTGTGGTCAGTTTTGTTTGTTACAAGGTGGAGCTGTGGGAGGATGAATTAGAAGTATGCAATAAAAGACCTACGTTTTTACCAGCTTAAAATAAAATTTCAAGTAATTTGTGTACTCTCTCTCTAAAATTTCAAGTAATTTATGTACTCTCTCTCTCTAAAATATCAAGTAATTTGTGTACTCTCTCTCTCTCTCTCTCTCTCTCTCTCTCTCTCTCTCTCTCTCTCTCTCTCTCTCTCTCTCTCTCTCTCTCTCTCTCAATATGTTAGCACCTACCGACACCGGTTCACAATAGGGACTACAAAATAAAGTTGCACCGAAAATTAAATGGCTCAAAGCACTTAATTTCTTGATAGGGATTAGCTAGTAATCAGTCATGAGATGGTGATCTAACAAAGACTGCTAGTTATTTTTTTCAAGCTGGCATCCAATAGATAGATTTGTAAATTATTTAATGCAAAATCCACTCTTGTGTTAGATAAGTAATATCTGTGGGTCTCTTTTTATTTCAGAAGTCTGCATTAATTGAGGGGGTGGGGGTATATCAACAATAAAGAATTATCCAGAGAAATGACAACACGAGACACCCGGGGTATCTCAGCAACCAAACCCGGCGGTCTTGTAATATCCCACGAAAACGTGGTAAACATGCGGTAATATTGGCAGTCTTGCTACGTCCGAACATAAACATTCATCTCTACGACTTGGTCCAAATGTGCCCGCTAAGTCTCAATTTGATATGCGGTTAGATTAAAGATCGATTAACTCAACCTATTTAATTAATATAGTCCGGAGTTAAGTTATTTTTAATTTGATAAGAGGATAATTAATTTGAAAGTAAAGAGATAGATTAACTTACTTTTAATCTAATGTAATTTGATAAGTAGTAAGTTAACCCAATAATAATGACATATAAAATATTACATTTATATAACTTTTAAAATTTTTAATATATCTCTCATTCCCTCTCTCTACCTCTCTCCCCACCCCTCTCTCTCTAGTCACTCTCTATCTCGCACATATATTAATTATTAGTTTTAGATACTATTCATCTTTAAAATTTTAATTTATTTAAATTTTAAATTATTTTAAATTATTTTATATAGTAAATATATCATAAAATATCTTTTTATAAATAATTTTATTAATTTTTTGATAAATAACATCAATAATCTCACTAATTAAAATTTAAAAATAACATTAATACCAATTTTATTTACTATTCATCTTTAAAAATTTTATTTTATCTTAATTTTTAAAAATTTATTATATTATATAAATATAAAGTATCATGAAAATAAATTTTGTTTGATAAATAACATCAATAATCTCATTAATTAAAATATAATAGTCAAATATGACATTAATTATGGATTTATATTACTGTTCATCTTAAAAAAATATTTTATCTTATTTTTTTAATAATTTTAATATATTATATAAATTAAATATATCATAAAAATAATTTAATATTGATAAATAACATCAATAATCTCACTAATTAAAATTCATAAGTCAAAATGACATTAATTACGTATGTAAGTTATGGTTCATCTTAAGAAATATTTTATGTTAATTTTTAAATATTCTTAATATATTCTATAAATTAGATATATTATGAAAATGATTTTTTGATAAAACATCGTTAATCTCATTAATTAAAATTTAAAAGTCACAAACATTTTTTAAAAATACTATTTATCTTAATATATATTAACTCATAAAAAATTTTAAATAAATTTTATATGATAAATATATCATTATCTTAATAAATTTTCCCATATGTTAATGTGAGAGAGAGAGAGGAGAGAGTGTGTGAGAGAGAGAGTGTGCATTTAATGTGCATTAAATGCACTTAACCCCCCTCTAAATCCACCTCCATGGGTGGATTTTCTAATTCGGGAGTAACCTATGGTTAGCCATATTTCTAACCTGATTAACCTAAATCTACAATCAAAGCAGAAAAAGGGTTAGGCCAGGGTTAATTTTAGGCTAAGTCAGGATTAACCTAATACCAAAGTGGGGCTAAGGGTTCCAGACTCCAAATCCATTTTAATATCCTTTAACACATATCTGCTTTGATAACATGTCATGCTGCGACTTCATTTGTTAATGCAGGAGCATCGTTGGGGCCACCATTAGTGGTGTAAACGGGTCGGATCCGGATCGGATCCTTTATGATCCGAATCCGGATCCGTTAACAATAGATCCGAATATGACCCGAATCCGAAAGTACATATTATTTCGGATCCGGATCTGATCCGGATCCAAACTTTAATTTTCGGATTTGGATCATTTTCGGATCTTGTTATGTACACCTTTAATCTGTAATAAGTAATAGGACATGTTATAGGACATGAGGATCCGAATTTTCGGATCCAATGGAGGTGATACTAAAACTAACATGCTCTGCCAACCTTTTCGGTTGTTCAGGATTCCTGCCGAAAATATAGAGGCAGAGAAAATGTAAAGCTTTGAACACACAGAGGCAGAGAAAATGTAAACACTTGGGTTTACATTTTTATGGGCAATAACCTATTAGATCCGAATTTAAGATTTCAAAAATAGTCAATTTCAGTGCCTCAATGGCCAAAATACTCTGGAAATGTAGACCACATCCCATAGCCTCAGACGTGCAATCAATTTCTCAGTATCTACTTTCGGATCCACACAAAAATACAAACATTACACAGTATCTTTGAATGTTTCCTCATGCCTCAGCATGGTCATCTTCATGTACTCCTTAATATACTATTTTTGAAAGCTGTCCATTGGCCTTCTCAAATCTTGGGGTTCCATACTTCTTAAATCTGTGATGAATAATAAAACAGACATTAAGGCTACATACTTCTTAAAAAGAGATCAAAAGGCAATAGGTAACTTTTCCTCACTTCACCTTTGAGAAATGACTTTTTTATGCTGGATTTGTTCCCGAGCATGAGCCAGAAGCCACAAAACCATATAATCAGAGCATACAGAATAACAGAGAAATGATAGGAAAATGAGTACTATTAGATAGCGAGAGGCCACCAAACCATATATTCAGGCATACAGAACAACATAGAACTGTAGGAAAATGAGTATTATGAGATAATTCATGGAGCTGCTATCTCAATTGATGTTATATCCATGGAGATGCTACTCTGTTAATGTTTGGTTGTCCACCAAGACTTTAATTTTCATATATTCATGAACTTACATGCAATACTTACTTTTTGGATCTGATTCACATACAAATGATTTTTTGTGACCACTTACTTTAAAATTATGAATATGCAACCAAATATTCCTTTGAATCTTTGTGGAAATTTGTGGGTGGGGAAATGATAATCTCTGGTGCCTGTAGGCTGATAGGGCAGTGGTGAATTTCAGAGGTGATGAAATGAATATAGATATTGACTTGAAATGCTTACTTTCTGGGCTTCCACCTCAGTAGCAAATTCTACATGACCAAATCAGTAGATAATTATACGTGAATTATCTAGCATTGCAGATATCTTATATCGTACACATCATCCTGACCAGCATTAAATGACAGATTCCCAACAAATAAAGTCTTTGATCCTGAGGCCTGGGCCTTCGGGCCAAGGGCAGAAGTCTTGAGCTGCATATCATACTTGAGGTTTGCATCAATTGGGGCATAACAAATCAAAAACAAAGATGACACTAAGATAAAGAATATATACCCCCTTTTGCTGGGATTTGGTTGACTGTGCATCTTTCATATCTACATCATTTGTCTGCTTTAATTCAAAAATCCTCAAATCAAATATGAAAAGAGAAAGAATGAAGGTTGAGAGAAGTACACAAGAGGCCCATGTTATGCTTAAAATCTACATTATTGAGATATCTGATCAATATATAGTCAATCATAACATTTTATTTCTACAATCTTAAATAGCACAAACTCAAAAAAAATATCAAATAGAAGAGAATAAAGAAGAGAACATAAATAAATCAGTATTTGCAAACGAGGAGATGAAGGAAGCTATGGCTGATTTGAGAGCTATAGATGTTGACATCTTAACACTGGGATAGTATTTGCAGGTTAGTTTACTTGCAGATGTTTTATTAGTGTAATTATAGATGGGACAAGCTTCATGATCTAATGTGTATGAAATGGACTGATAAATTAACCAACAAGCTCATGCAGTGAGCATCACTAACTTTCAGCTTTATGATTGATCAGCATCGACCGAATGGGCAGTCGGTGAGGTCTAAAAATAATTGGGAACAATGGCTCTTAGGTTGATAAGTGAGAAACATACTGACAAAGGCAATCAATAACAAATACAAGAACACAAATAATGGTTTAGGACGGCATGTCAATGAAACATAGAAAGAAACCTAGTGGGGGCCAATAATGAGAAAGTTTCAAGATCATGGAGTGTCAAAGGACCGCATACACATGTTTATTTCAATTTACTGCTTAGAATAGGATCGGAGATATTGCATCCCATTCACAATATTCGATGTAAAAAGAGCCGTGGCTCATGGACAGTTGGACACACAGTGGTAGGGATCGAACTTTTAAAATATCAATAATGGAGGACAATGGCTCTTTGTTTCCAGAATTTATGTGAGCAATGCATTATCAATCTGACATGAAACTTAGCTAATACAGTGGTCAAAGCAGGAAAGCTTCAAGAAATTCCCCAAGAAAAGTATCTGAAACAAGGACTGATCCAAGAAAACACCAATAAGAGTTATTGAACAATGACTAATTCAAACCTTTTCCCCTGCAGCCTATCCATAGCAAAAGTACTAATTCCTCTTCAACTTGCTCCGCCAACCTCTAAGAGCAGATGAGAAAGCACTTCAAAAAACGAAGACATTTGAAGCCCTTGCCAAAACTTCCGCTGCCCTAAACTATTGCATCTCAGACGAACTTCATTGGATGGAACCACCCAGAGGAGCTTATGAAGACAGATTCAAATAACACTAGCACCACATCCCTCTAAAAAAGGAACAATTAGAAAACAACTCGTTGAACGAAATTAAAGACAATGGAGCAACTTGTAGGTTTAGATGACAATAATTTCTGAGTGGAAGGCATAAGCAGCCGTGGCCATACCATCTCCTCGCTTCCCGCAAAGGCCTCGCCTGAGGGTAATGCCCATCGTGAAGAGATTGCTAAAGGATTGACGCTCGGTCGATCAGATCTATAAGAAAAAAGCCAAAGATGAGACGAGGAGAGCGAGAGAGAGAGAGTGCAACCACCGCCAAATTGTAATCTTTTTGTCACCGACAGCCCATTCTTAGCCTCAAGAAATCCAAGGATACCCTCAAGAAACCCAATCCCCAAAGAAGGCATCAAACTCTGAAATCGAAAAAAAAATCAAAAGAACTGAAGAAAAACGTGCCTCACATAAGGTGAAGAACGGAAAACCCATCATCTCCCCTGCTCCATCCAACCTCTTCCTCCTACTCTATTCGCCCGCCTCCAATGGCCACCGCGAAACAGCTGGCCGCCCGCCTCCTCCGCTTGCACCTCATCCTCGGCGCCCCGCGGCGCCCCCTCTCTATGGCGGCGGAAGCAGCGGCGGAGCCCACTCTCGCCGAGGGCACTAACGCCATCTCCATGAAAGGGGTACGGATCTCCAGGCGTCCCCTCTACCTGGACATGCAGGCCACCACCCCCGTCGATCCCCGAGTCCTGGACGCCATGCTCCCCTTCTACCTCTCCCCTCTACGGCAACCCCCCACTCCCGCACCCACATGTACGGCTGGGAGTCGGAGGCGGCGGTGGAAGCCACCCGCGCCCAGGTGGCCACCCTCGTCGGCAAGGGGGCGATGCACTTCTACCGCGACAAGAAGCGCCATGTGGTGACCACCCAGACGGAGCACAAGTGCGTGCTTGACTCCTGCCGCCACCTCCAGCAGGAGGGCTTCGAGTTCACCTACCTCCCCATGCAGAAGGACGGGCTCGTCGACCTCGGCCGCCTTGTGGATGCCATTTGCCCCGACACCGGGCTCGTCTTCGCCATGGCCGTCAACAACGAGATCGGCGTTCTGCAGCCGATTGCGGAGATCGGGCGCATCTGTAAGGAAAAAGGCATCCTTTTCCACACCGACGTGACCCAGGCCATTGGTAAGATCCCCATCAATGTGGAGAGCTTGAACATCGGCATCATGTCGATCAGCGGGCACAAGATCTACGGGATCAAACCCTAGAGGGAGGCGGGGATGGGATCAAACCCTAGAGGGAGTCCGTGATGTGCCGATGATGGAGATGGGGTTGGTGGTCGTCACAGTGAAGCGGAGACGGGGACGGGATCAAACCCTAGAGCGAGGCCGCGATGCGCCGATGATGGAGATGGGGTTGGTGGCCGATCGCCACAGCGATGCGGAGAAGGGGACGGGGATCAAACCCTAGTAGAGGGAGGCCGCGATGCGCGAGATGGGGTTGCTCGACCTGAAAGCAGAGGCTTTATGGCGCCCCGATAACCGATCCAAAATCTTTGCCTTCGGATCAAAAAATTTCGCTCCGAATAACACACATGGATCCCACTGCGAGTAGCTCCGAATCCGAAATTATTTTCGGATTCGGATCGGGTTTCGGATCCTGAGGATCCATTGACAGTCCTAGCCACCAGGACATCAGCATATTCCCAACCCAATACGATGATTTATTAGTTAGAGATATTATTTTGAGATTAGTATGTTCATTTCATATTTATCAAATGATTTTAGGATTATTTTAGGCGTTTGGTTTGTTTTATTTAGAGTTATCCTGTTAGGGTTAGTACTATAAATTTTGTTATTTTTTTGGACGTCTCTATAATTTTTTAATATTATAAATAATCTTGTATTAAGCCTAATCTAGCATACGTCCAACACAGACAGTAGGACTCTGGGATATTATTTACAAGCAAGCTAGCTAGTGTCCGATCGACCACGCGTATATATCTTGGTCCAAGTGGGTGATCAGTAGGTGGAGACTAGAAAAAAACACAGGTGGTCTTGAATATAGAGAGAGAGAGGATTGCTCCGAGTTTCAAACTCTATCTTGGACTAAAGAAACACTCGCGACCTAGCATGTTTCTGCTTGCTTCTTGTCATTTTGCTTGCATGAAGTGGCATGAAACTGTACTTGCATTTCTCTCCGAGAATTATCCACTGAAACTGGGTTAAATAACAAAATTACGTGTGTACGTACATTAGCTAGCTCTGTCATTGAGCTTCCTCAACCAGCTCCTCACAAGGTGAGAAGCCTTATTAATTGCAAGTTATAGAATTGAACCTAATTAACTTTAAGATTACTTCCCCTCTGGTTTAGATCTTCCCAAGATACTCTTTTAACGGTTCAGCTCTAAGATTAGTACACTTTCAGACGTTTCGAAGTGCAATTATCTCAATTCCCTCTCCTTTTTAGTGTGGTCACGATCCCTTAATTCTTTTTTTTTTGTAATCCGTAATCTAGATTACGCAGTTGATTTAAGGCTTAGCCCGTGCACTTGAAGCATTGAGTTAAAAACTTAGAAATAGAACTAATTGTAAATATATTATTTTTTTACAACTAACATATCATTAAATCAAATTAAGTGTACGTACGGTCAATAATTAATAACTATATATTAATTTATTTCTCACCTACCTCATGATGTCCGCACCGACACCACTTTAGCACATGACAAAACATTTTTATCTTTAGTTAAACCGGAGCTTTGGTTTGATAAACGGAATATCACATCATAATATTATAGCATGTTCTTATGGATCATCTCTTAAAATAGTACAATCAATAGCATGCAGCCCTTCATAAGGCCAAGTCAAGAGAAGGAACCAATACTCTATTCCGCGTCGGCAGCTCAGCAGCGGATTCTACGTACTATGGCTAGCCACTTTCTGCGCCGTTGCCTGCACAGTCTTCAAATCTCTGTTTGAAAATTATCCAGAGACTGGCATGTATGCCCGCAGAACTCAATCTAGTTCGAGGGCCTAGCTAGGGATGAAACGAGTGGAGAAGCACATCGTTTGAGTTGTCGATGCCCTTCTACGGGAAACATCCTAGCTACGTCTAAATTAACTTGGGTTACAGTGATGAGAATTTTGTAATTCGCCTTACTGCATAATTTTCGAGTGCTACAAATGATGTCGGTACGTATTACTGTTGACACCCGTTTTAGCCCACAAGTTGTGTCATTTCTCTTATTCATCATTTTTGATGTCTCGAATTAGCCATTATTTTGGAGCTTCCTTGGATGAATTTCAAGCCCATTTTTACCATTTCATATCCTTTGAGTCTTGGAGATCATGATTTCTTAGAGCCTCGGAGCTTATCTTATCAAATTCCGACTTCCAAATCAACTTTCGGCCCATTTAGGCCGACTTCCCTCAAGTAATCGGCTCTCTCTCACTGCGCAGTCTTAAAAGTGGTCCTTTTTCACCCTCTTCCAATCATCTTTTCAAAAAGTTGTCTTCATAAAAGTTGTTCCCCTTTCAAAGATCTACAATTTCTTCTTCTACACCGTTGGCCGGTTCTGCCCCGATTGTGAGCTATTCGCATTTTTCTGGCATGCCGTGCTGTTCACCTACATTCCAAAATTTTCCTCTCTCTTCCAGCCCTATTTTCACCCTCTTCCAATCATTTTCTCACATTTCTTTCTTCATAAAAGTTGTTCCTATCTCAGTTATCTACAACTTCTATGTTTATCACTTTGTCTAATTCTCCACCGTTTAAGAGATACGCTTCGATTTCTAAAGTCGCGCGTAGTCTGCCCAGAATCTGCCTTCATCGATGTGAAGGTCATTTGCAGGTGCATTACTTCATTGAAGTGACGGCCCAGTGAAGACCGTTACTTCAGTGTGACGGTCCTACGATAGACCGTCACACCAAAACTTGCCCAAAACAGCCCGGTTCAACCCCTAGAGTGTGGCGGTCCTATCCTTGACCGTTAGACCAAGTGACGGCCCTATTTAGGTGCGTTACATCCAATCTCATCCGAAAACGTCTCGTTCGACCTCCAGAGTGTGACGGACCTACCCTAGTCCGTTACATCACTCTGACGGTCCTATGATAGACCGTTACATGCACCAGAGAGTCCAATTCGCGCTGGACTCTGCTCCGTTTTTGTGCGCCGTGGCCCTCTTGAAGAGTCCATAACTTCTTGACTTATTATCCAAATTGATCCCCATTTTTTCCTACTTCTAGCCCTTGGTATTATCTTGAATTTGGTTCATAGGAATCAAACTTTCATTGGCAATATCTCTTGGGATCTGGGTCGCAAGATCATGATTTATGTTTCCTAGTTCAACTAAAACTCTGCAGATAATGCTCTGGGGCTACCTTCCAAGAGACATATCTTCTAGAATCCTCCTCTGAATTGATCCCCGTTTGTTCCTATCTCTTGTCCTTAGTATTATCTCGAGTTTGATCCAGAGAACTCGATTTATTTTGGACTCTATCTCCGGGAATCGTGATAAGAAGATGAGGCTTTCTTGCAAAACTCTATAAAAACTGCCCAGCTCGCAGTCGCGATGGGGGGCTCTTTCCGGACGTGGGGCGAAGCCATGCTGCACCGCCGACTCACAACTTCGACCCCATCTTGAAGAGGGAAGTATTAGCTTTTAATTCCATCCTTCTGGGCTTGATTTCATGGTCTACACTCTTAGTTCTAATCTCCTCAAAATCACAAATCATCACAGTTTTCTGCACTTTCTGCTACACATGCATTTTTCTCCGTTTTGCATCATTGATTTCTCTCAATTCTCTCAATCAAATCTCGTGATTTCAAATCCCATGCATGCACAACACACCCACCTATTATTTTCACTCTACCATAGGGGTTAAAAACCTCCCCCCGGTGAGTTTGCCCTCAATTTCTACCCCTATTTTGTCACTGCGGGATTGATACTACACATGCATGTTCTAATGGGTTTTTTGTCCTTGTTTGATCTTTGTTTTGCAGGAGAGCATGAATACAACGTGAGGCCCTCTTCCTCTAGCCGGCTGGAAGGAGAGGAGGTTTGAATCCACAAGTTCCCCACACCCCGTTTCAAGCGCGATCAAGTCTTTAAGTTCCAAGGTACACGGCGCCGTTCTTTACGCTTCTTCATCCTTTGGCGTTGTTAATCCTTGGTGGCGATCACGGTTAGTATTTCCATCCTTTCATCCCCTTGTCTTTGATTCACATGTTTATGCATGTATGTATTTAAAGGGGGCAGGATAGGAAGCTAATCTAATTAAGAAAACAAATCAACAGTTTTTTGGCGATCACGGTGGGACAACAATGCCCATCACGCTTGTTTTCATGCTCTTTTGTAGGTTGGGTGGGTGCATGTTCATGTTTAGGTGATATTTCTTCCATTATCCAACTATTTTTGGTGTTTTAAGGGCTTTGGTTGTGTGACGGTCCTGCAGTAGACCGTCACATGCATGTAACGGTCCTTTGGTAGACCGTTACACGGCTTCTGGCAGTCTTGCGTGCATGCTCACAGGGCCGTGGTCATCGAGGCATAACTTTTGATCCCGAAGTCCGATTGAGCTGATTCTTGTTGCGTTGGATAGCCCTTTGTATTGTCTTTCCATCCATATATCATTTGCATAATTTGGTTAACATTTGCATATTCTAATCTTGTCCAACTTTTTGAGTTTTGTGCATAAGTTCTGCAGGCAGGCTCAGAGACAGGTTCACAGGTACATCTTTAATGAGTGATTTGACTACCTTCCCGATGTCTGATTACACTGATTTTTGATCCATTGGATATTCCTTTGTATTGTCTTTCCATCCATAGCTTATTTGCATCATTTGGGTCTCATTTGCTTAGTTAAAAATTGTCATCATTTTAGCATTTTGTCCATAAAATCTGCATGTGGTCTGCGCATAGGTTCACGGGGGCATCTTTGCTCAGTGATTTGATTGACCTCCCGGGGTCAGATTGATATGTTCGATCTTGGGCCCGTTGTGCAGACCTTTGTATTGTCTTTCCATCCATATACTATTTGTTTTTGTTGGATCATGTTTGCATAGTTTAATCTAGTCTTGATTTTCTAGTTTTAAGCTAGAATTTACATGCACTCCGGTGCACATAGGGCCATACATTGCATATCATAGTTGTATTTCCTACCTTGGTGCGTGGACCTCTCGTCTCCATATTCCTTGGAGCCGACCAGGAAAACACATCAAGGACCTCCATAAGTCCCCGTGAGCCGTGGATTCCCACACGGACGCCGGGCCGGTTGTATCTTTCCACCCCTTTAGGCTTGCATTTGCATAAGTGTGAGGGAGTTAACCTTAGTCAACCCAAAGTTTGGACCTTATTCCCATGAGATTCCTATCTTGAGGGAATTGTTATTAATTCAAATCATTAAAAGGTCTATTGAAACCCCTAAAAGATTTCCCATCATATTAACTTGTTTGACTTGGGTGAAAACTCTCACATTGCATTGTTCGTGTTGATTGGGCTTGTCCAAGCTCATTAGTGATTTTTGTGTTGCATTCTTTCATCATCCACATATTTGTTGTTGTTAGGCCCATTTAGTTTAGGCCATTTTGTGTGTCCATTGTCTAGTCCATTGTCCCGTGGTCCGTTGTCCATTCATCTTTGCATTAGTGGGTCAGTCCCCTCTTGTCCTTGGGCCATTAAGCCGGTGCTTCCCCATTTGTATTGTCCTTGATCTCCATGTATTAAGTCTCCATTTGCCCTCATGGAGCAGTATTCTAACCCCTTGTATCATTCTTTTTCCCAATCTGCTTCCTATTCTCACGTGGAATCCTCTTCCCGCGTGGGTCCATCTTCTCGTGGTCCCCCTGACCCATCTGAGGAACAGGCTAATCTCATGGCCCGTATTTCAAGCCTTGTTTGCCAAATGGACCCGGCCCAGGCCCAACGTCTTATTGCATCTCATCTTCATGGGCCTTCTTCTCATAATGGGCCATCTCCTATTCATGGGCCTCCTCCTTCTCCTTCATATGTTACTGGCCCAATTGCTAATGGGCATTATTCTCTTAATGGGCCTCATCCTTCTGCCCATGTTGCTGCCAGCCCAATGGGTCCTTATGCTCATACTTCTTCCAGGCCCACATATCCTTCCATTCTTGGAATGGGTCCTTCTTCTTCTCAGCCTGGATCCTCTTATCCGGCCCAATACCATGCTCCTGGTCCCAATTCACAACCTCTTGCTCAAGCTGGCCCATATTCTTCTCGATCTCTCCCTACCCAGGAGATGATTGCTCAAACCCAACGCCAGCTTGATGAGCTTCAACGTCGGATCGATCCTAAATCCTCTTTAAGTGTTCCATTCGTATTTCAAGGTCTTCGGCTTCCGCCATCTTCACAAATTCCTGCATATCGCCGTTATAGTGGAGTCGGTGACCCATATGTGCACTTGAAGGAGTTTGTTTATGAGTCGGCCCAGTTTCGACATGACCAACACTTGATGGCTTATCTGTTTGGTCTGTCATTAGAAGGCCCGGCTCGGGATTGGTTCTTCTCTCTTTCGCAAGAGCAAGTTGTGAGTTTTCACGCCGTTCAAGAAAAATTTATACAGCAGTTTCAAGATCAGGTTGGGCCCAAGTACTCTATTATGGATCTGGCCCATGAGATGATGAAGCCCGAAGAGGAGTTTTCTACCTTTGCTGATCGTTGGCGTCGCTTGGCCGCGCAAGTCCCGGGGCACATACCGGAGGGAGAACAAATCAAGATGCTGATATCCAATGCAACGCCCGAGTACCGCTTCATCTTAGCCCTCAACGACATCACCTCCTGGCAACAATTATACAGCCGAGCCCGCTTCATTCGCCAACAAATCTAAGATTCCATTGACCTCGATTCTCCACCATCCACCTCCACATATCAACCTTCACCCTCCACATGTCAACCCTACGCTCCCATGAGTCAGCCGGCCATGAGTCAGCCTTCCGCCACATATCCCTCCACGAGCCAACCTCCTGCCTCTACATACCCATACGCCTCAGCATGTCAACCTTCCATGAGTCAGCCTCCCGCATCCACATACCCGTCTCCATCTACACTTCCGGCCAAGGGAACACCACATCCCGAGCAAGTAGATGCCGTCTACATACCCCCTCATCCTGTTCCACACATGTCATCACCGAATCCCTCCACCACTAGCCACATACTCCTGCCTACGCAACCTCCACTTCCGTCTCCACAACCTTCTCCACCATTACATATCCCTCGGCATCCACCTTGCCCGAAGCAGGCTCCTCGCCTTCCATTGCCAGAGTGTTTCACAGATATATTTCGGGCTTTGATGGCCAGTCACGCATTGTCGCTCCCTCCGGTTGTGCCTTACCGACCCGTGGTCGGGGATATGCTTCAGTTCTGTGATTTTCACCGCCAACAGGGGCATTTGGTTGAGGATTGTCCCGAGTTCCGGGATTATGTTTATGATCTGGAAGCTAAGAAAAGGATTGATTGGGCCGCTATTCACAAAGTCATTTTACATCTTCGCGACCAACAGCAACAGCAAGAAGTGCTGCCCGGACAGTCGTCTCCGTTACTTCAAGGCCAGGGGCACCCCTGTGATTCCTCGTCTAGTGCTACACTCGCTCTGTCACCTACCCCATTACCTCCGCCATCTCTTACTCTGGCTCCATCGCCGCCACAAACTCAATCCTCTACTCAGGCTAGTGCCTCCTCTTCTTCTCCCACCGTCACTACCACTACTTCTACCCTTAACACCGCTCGACGCGTTGTGTCGACACGTCGACGGTGGACACCACAACCTCCCTCTTCACCCTCTCCACCTCCATGTCCACTACCCCCATCGCCTTCATCACTATCCTCGCCATCTCCATTGCCATCTCCATCATCTCCATCTCCACCACCTATGCTTCCATCACCACCTCCATCTCCACCCTCGCCTCCATCTCCGCCATCACCTTTGCCCGAGCCTGAGCAAGCCACACCTTTTCCTTTATCTCTACCCTCAGCCACGCCTTCACCGTCACCTTTATCGCCACCCGAGCCTATCATCGCCACATCGCCTGCGCCTTCACTTTCCATCACCACTCCCGTTGGAGCCTCCATGCCTTACAAACCTTCACACGTTCCACCGAAACATATTCCCTTTACTTCTCCAACCACTTCCACCCCACGGAGCGGGTGTGCACTTCCTCTGGTGCCCCTCGGGTCTAATCCCCAGGGAGACAATAAGCCAAGTCAGGATGATTCAGTGTCGGCCGTGCATTTCAAGATTCAAGATTTTATCTGTCGGATGCCGGTTCGTGTCCTGGTCCCTGGTTATTTTGGGGATGATGTGCCTACACTTTCAAAGATGACAGTTGATAAGAAGAGTTCCCAGGCACTGCCAGTTTCTTCCCGAGCAAGGCCGGTGGCAATCTCATTTCTCGTCGGAGAGTTCACTATTGATGCTATTATTTCTCCTCGCTCTATTGCTGTTCAGATGACATGCCAAGAAGGGTTCTTTACCCGTGTTTTGCTAACGCATACGGCCACCAAGCAGATTATGGATTCTATGTTCAAGGGGCAATTGGTTGTATCTTCTACACTTTCCAATGATATTCTGCACTTGTTATGCAATCTTCCTCAGTTTATTAGCAAACCGGCCATGTCAACGCCGTGTATTACTCTCCCTCAGCTTCACCCGTCTCTTTTACCAAGGGAGTTGTGCTTCAAGACTGAGTTCCGAGTGGAGTTGCCGAATCTCATGCTACTTGTGCCAAGTAACACGACTCCATGGTTTTATGATATTCAACATTATGAGGAGTTAGTTGTTCAAGAATGTCCATCTACTGTTGTTAGCACTTGGCGTCTAGGGGCCGCCCTCATGAAGTTGCATGTTCACAGCCGGGCCAGGCCATCTGCCAGATGGGCCCATTATTTGAGAAAGTATTACAGATTGAGAAGGCCGAAGGTCCTAGTCCGCACCAGGCGAGTCCATGTTCAAGAAGTATCAGCTAAGAAGAGGCGACGGCGTAAGCTTAAAGGCCGTCAGTTGTGCACTCAGGGGTCCACTTCTCTTCCTTCTTCTTCATTTCACTCATCATTTCTTCTGCTCGGTTCCCACCCCTGGGTGGTGTATCTGCCCTCTCCTAATTCTCCCCCCACGATTCTCTCCTCCCATCTCATATCCGCGAATCCCCGCTCTTCCTTTTCCTATCCGGAACCTTCGGACTTTCCCTCCTCTCATAATTCTAGGCCTCGGCCTGTGTCTTTTCATCCCGATCTCAGGACATCTCCCAATTCTTCTCCTCCGGTATCTCCGGGTTCTCCTTCTTATTCCCCGATCTTGTCGGGTGACTCTCATTCTCCTTCCCCGACTCTGTCGGGTGGTCCTAGTTCCTTTTCTCCGACCACGTCGGATGATCACTCTTCTTCCCCCTTACCTTTTTCACATTCTTCTTATCATCTTTCTACTCATTCTTCTTCACCCTTTCAGGGTCTCCACCCTTTCTCGTGCTGTTTTCGAGGCTTTAGCCCGCCTTGATCTCAGCAAATATGGTTTCTTCTATATTTGGTTCCTTGTTATCAGGGTCTTGGCACCTTAACGAGGGAGTTCTAGCCCTCGTCTCTCTTCCTTTTTATCCTCCTTCGTCCAGTTTGATGTCTGCCGCTCCTCCGTGTCAAGGAATCTTTAATCCTTTGTTATCCTCTCCCTTTCGTCCTGTCAAGCAAGGAATATGAAGCTCGTGCTGCGCGAAGCTCGATGATCACGATTGCTTCAGGATGCTAGTTTCATTCCGTGGATTTGCAAGGTATCTTTATTTTGTGCAAAGAACATGCTATTATTATCACTTATTTACTCCTGCACATTGTTAAGATAAATGTTGGTTCCTCACATGGTTAAGTGGCTTTTAGAATTTTGCTTAGTTCATTTAGTCAAATGAGTTTGCTTCTGCAGCATCCTTAGACTGGTGATAGCTCCGCGCTGGGAGTCTAGTTTCTCTCCCCGATCGTTGAGGGTGACCTTTGAGTATGGGTTTTTTCACACACTACACGGTGAGCCATAGCCGATCTCTCTGAGGCACACCGTTGCTGCTTTGGCCATACTTTGGGTATGCACAAAGGTCATTTTCTCTTCTCTGCTCGGCCAAGTGTAGGGGAAAGAGATTGATGGATAAGATGACCAACCTAGGTGCTCCCTAATACGAGAGAGGTCTCAAATAGGGGCAGTCTTGACCCTCGAAAGAAAGGTTTCATGCAATATCTAGCCAATAAGGGCTACCAAAAATCAAATGGATCAATGCAAGATTATGAATCAAAGGCATGGCAAGGGTGATAGTACAGTTCCCCGCGGGACGTCTTGAGCCTGGTCGCATGCATGCCTGATAAATATAGGTCTCAAAATCAAAGACACAAAGCCCCAGCGCAACAGACCTACTCTTTGAGGGGTGGTGCCCTGAAAGGAATTCAAATCTTGATGTCTCCCATCCTGCATAAAGCTTGCCTCCAATCTTCTTCTTTCTCCCTCTTAGGTTGGGTTGTATCCCGGGTATGGCCTTAGTAGGGGCACCGTTCTTTAGAGACGGTTGGTTATAGTAAGCCACCCTCACATGCACGCCCTGCTTAAGGGAAGCCTTTAATGAGAGGGGAGGGACGGCGATCCCTGGCCAGTAGTTCGAGCCCGTCTTTGGGTGCTGCAGATTGCTATGTCAAAATCCAAAAAAATGAAATATAGTTCAAAATCCAAAAAAATCAAATATGTCAAAATTCTGAAAAAAAATGAAATATAGTTCAAAATCCAAAAAAATCAAATATGTTAAAATTCTGAAAAGAAAAAAAAAGAAAGATTGTCAAAATTCCAAAAAAAAAATTTGAATATGTCAAAAAAATAACAAAAATTTGAATATGGCAAAAAAAAAATCAGAAATACAAAAATCCAAAAATACTTCTCTTTTGTTCCTTTTATTTTTATCTTGAGGACATATACGTAATCTGTTTGCTAAGTGTGCAGGCTGCAGGTTGCAGGTTCAAGCTTTCCTTGCTCTATCATTCGCTCTGTCTCCTGCTCACATCTTCGATATGTTCTCATCTCTTCAATCCTATCTCTAGATCTGTTCTGAAGCTCATGGCCTTCTCAGCTTTCGCTTATTTGCTTAATCACGTTTCCATGAGTGGGCAATATCTCACGGTTTTGAACCTGGCGGTTCCGCTTCATTTGATCTTGGGTTTTGATTGAAGAAAGTGTTTATTGTCTTTATCATGTCTATGTCCTGCATGTCTTTTATCCTGATGTTTCCTTGTCATATATTTCTATGGTCCTCCATGTCTTTTGTCCCACTGTGTCCTTGTCATATGTGTCTATGTCCTCTCGTGTTGGTCGTATCTTTGTTCCACCGAGTCATTCATCACACGTGTCTTTGTCCTCCGTGGTATTGTCATCTCACGTGTCTTTGTCCCACCATGTCCTTATACCACCATGTGTGCTGTCCCGCTGTGTGCGTGTTGTCTTGTCCCACCGTGCCTTTAGTCGCATGTATGCTTGCCATTTGTTTGTTTGTTATGTTTCATCCATCTTCGGTATGTTATGTTGTGACATGTTTCATTCATATTTCTCTTATTATGTTGTGTTCATGTCATGCTTGTTCATATTCGTTCATGTTCACATCATGGTCATTCATATTGTTGTCTTATTTGAAAATCCATAAAAAAATCAGAAATCAAAAATGCAAAAGAATGCCGCTTCGCTTGGCAGGTAAGTCAGGTATGGCTCTCTATTCCTGCTCATTGTTGCATTACTATATGGTATCTATATTATTATAGTCTCTCAAGGACCGGCTGGTTGCCCGTGTGTTCTAGGATCTGATGTTCCCCTTTAACAAAAACGATGATGATCTAAGAGCATACGGTTAATCGTTGGATAGGCCGCTCGGTTGAGTCGAGTGGGGGACGATAGACTCTGTCTCGCACGCCGTGGTTGCAGAAGATTCTTGACCCCGTCTTGGCTCAGTCTAGCAATATTATCCTTAAGTACTTTCTATTTTATCTTTCTTTGCATTCGTTTTAATGATTTCTTTATTTTAGCCCAGCATGCATCATGTCATTTTGAGCATTCATGTCTCGTGATCCATTCAATGATTTCTCCCCAGCAATGGTTAATTGCACTTCAGTTCTATTGGATAAGAGATTCTTCATTCCACTCCGAATTTGAACGATTTCTCTGATCTTGCCGCTTGGTCTAATTGGCCAGTGTGATTCCTGTCTGGATTTTATCTCAGTCTTATCTCTCCTTTCCAGCTCTTATGTTGTGTTCCTTCCGACCCACTCATTGTCCGTGGATTGTGTCCCCGATGAGGCTGGTCGTGTTTCCTTTTTCTCCTTTAGTTTAGTTCTCCAGACATGTCTCATCCTTGTCAATCATTTCAGGTGGTTAGTTCGGCGTTTTCGGGAGAATTCCTGTCGCTTGTTGGTTGTAACGGGTGTCTTTTTTGGCCTTGGTGCCCGCTTATCAGTTCTCTCCGCTTCATCTCCGCTTCATCTCCATTTCACGTCGCTGTCGCTTTCACTCCACCTCTTTTCCATTTCTCCTCCACGTCGCTTTCGCTCGTTCCCTTGCAAAGCGGACATCAAGGAGGGGCATCTGTTGACATCCGTTTTAGCCCACAAGTTGTGTCATTTCTCTTATTCATCATTTTTGATGTCCCGAATTAGCCATTATTTTGGCGCTTCCTTGGATGAATTTCAAGCCCATTTTTACCATTTCATATCCTTTGAGTCTTGGAGATCATGATTTCTTAGAGCCTCGGAGCTTATCTTATCAAATTCCGGCTTCCAAATCAACTTTCGGCCCATTTAGGCCGACTTCCCTCAAGTAATCGGCTCTCTCTCACTGCGCAGTCTTAAAAGTGGTCCTTTTTCACCCTCTTCCAATCCTCTTTTCAAAAAGTTGTCTTCATAAAAGTTGTTCCCCTTTCAAAGATCTACAATTTCTTCTTCTACACCGTTGGCCGGTTCTGCCCCGATTGTGAGCTATTCGCATTTTTCTGGCATGCCGTGCTGTTCACCTACATTCCAGAATTTTCCTCTCTCTTCCAGCCCTATTTTCACCCTCTTCCAATCATTTTCTCACATTTCTTTCTTCATAAAAGTTGTTCCTCTCTCAGTTATCTACAACTTCTATGTTTATCGCTTTGTCTAATTCTCCACCGTTTGAGAGATATGCTTCGATTTCTAAAGTCGCGCGCAGTCTGCCCAGAATCTGCCTTCATCGATGTGAAGGTCATTTGCAGGTGCGTTACTTCATTGAAGTGACGGCCCAGTGAAGACCGTTACTTCAGTGTGACGATCCTACGATAGACCGTCACACCAAAACTTGCCCAAAACAGCCCGGTTCAACCCCTAGAGTGTGGCGGTCCTATCCTCGACCGTTAGACCAAGTGACAGCCCTATTTAGGTGCGTTACATCCAATCTCATCCAAAAACGTCTCGTTCGACCTCCAGAGTGTGACGGACCTACCCTAGTCCGTTACATCACTCTGACGGTCCTATGATAGACCGTTACATGCACCAGAGAGTCCAATTCGTACTGGACTCTGCTCCGTTTTTGTGCGCCGTGGCCCTCTTGAAGAGTCCATAACTTCTTGACTTCTTATCCAAATTGATCCCCGTTTTTTCCTACTTCTAGCCCTTGGTATTATCTTGAATTTGGTTCATAGGAATCAAACTTTCATTGGTAATATCTCTTGGGATCTGGGTCGCAAGATCATGATTTATGTTTCCTAGTTCAACTAAAACTCTGCAGATAATGCTCTGGGGCTACCTTCCAAGAGACATATCTTCTAGAATCCTCCTCTGAATTGATCCCCGTTTGTTCCTATCTCTTGTCCTTAGTATTATCTCGAGTTTGATCCAGAGAACTCGATTTATCTTGGACTCTATCTCCGGGAATCGTGATAAGAAGATGAGGCTTTCTTGTAAAACTCTATAAAAACTGCCCAGCTCGCAGTCGCGATGGGGGGCTCTTTCCGGACGTGGGGCGAAGCCATGCTGCACCGCCGACTCACAACTTCGACCCCATCTTGAAGAGGGAAGTATTAGCTTTTAATTCCATCCTTCTGGGCTTGATTTCATGGTCTACACTCTTAGTTCTAATCTCCTCAAAATCACAAATCATCACAGTTTTCTGCACTTTCTGCTACACATGCATTTTTCTCCGTTTTGCATCATTGATTTCTCTCAATTCTCTCAATCAAATCTCGTGATTTCAAATCCCATGCATGCACAACACACCCACCTATTATTTTCACTCTTCCATAGGGGTTAAAAACCTCCCCCCGGTGAGTTTGCCCTCAATTTCTACCCCTATTTTGTCACTGCGAGATTGATACTACACATGCATGTTCTAATGGGTTTTTTGTCCTTGTTTGATCTTTATTTTGCAGGAGAGCATGAATACAACGTGAGGCCCGCTTCCTCTAGCCGGCTGGAAGGAGAGGAGGTTTGAATCCACAAGTTCCCCGCACCCCGTTTCAAGCGCGATCAAGTCTTTAAGTTCCAAGGTACACGGCGTCGTTCTTTACGCTTCTTCATCCTTTGGCGTTGTTAATCCTTGGTGGCGATCACGGTTAGTATTTCCATCCTTTCATCCCCTTGTCTTTGATTCACATGTTTATGCATGTATGTATTTAAAGGGGGCGGGATAGGAAGCTAATCTAATTAAGAAAACAAATCAACAATTACATGCATGGTTGCTTCAAACTTGTACGACTAAGGTGAGCTGTTTCCGGACGTACGGAAGAACTCGGTCTTGAGCAATAAAGAAACTTTAATATAAATAAGATTAGAAATGGTTTATTTTTTTATATTTACTAGCGTATAAAAATAAGTTAATATATATAATATTAAATTTATAAACAATTTATTAATAATAAAGAAATTTTAAACGGAAAGATTAGAAAAATGATTTATATAAAGTTTGAATGTAAAAAAATGAGAATAAAGTTGGGATGTGAGGGGGCATTTTAGTCGCTCAATATGGTTAACCTAATTTTTATCTATCCATATAACCAAAGCAAATGTGGAATAAAAGATGAGTTAATTTCTTTTGTCTCAAAGAGATAATCTATTGCCTATCAAAATAAAAGAGGGGGCATCCGACCCTTACAATGGATGTGAGTTGACCAAGATGAGTAGACTGTCAACTTTTTTGGGGTCAGGACAATAGATTGCCCCAATTTTTCCAAGATGTCGGTACGTATGTATATGGTTGCTGCAAACTTGTACGACCACGGTGACGTGTTGCTAGACGCGAGGAAGAACTGTCTTGAGGCCTCAAATAAAGTCGACCTTTTCAAAGTGGACTTTAAAGGAAAAGGATAATAAAAGGATGAGAACAAGTTTGACTTGATTAATTAGTCGGTGTTTGCTATACTACGCGGTTTAAACACTGCCGTCAAGTCATGGAAGGGTCCAACACTGCACGCTGTAGTGATCCAGTGAACCGATAAATCAGAAGAAGGACTACTAACCCCCACAAAAAATTTGACGAAGTTGTTGAGCTGCTGGCCGCATCATGGATAAGATTTGGTGCAGCTTTTTTAAGTCCAGAACTGAGTCAAAAGTTGAGAAACAGATTAAAAGTCGCATCATTTCCAGCTATCTATCTATTCACACGTAAATGTCATCTCTTATTCCTTGTATTTTCACACCTAAAGTCTCCCCATTGTGCATGGTAGCCCGGCCGGACAAAGATGATTGTGGCTAATGCATGTGCAAGGAGTCGGAGACGTATGAATCTGACCCATCTGCATGCTAATGGTTGTCATTCTCCGGCGAACCCTACAAAACTCGAAAATCACGGTTTAGGCTAAACAAGCTCAAACTCGGCCGTTTCCGCGCCAAACGAAGTGCAAGGGCAGGGAAAACGGAGAGGGGGAAGTGAGGAACCATCACCCTATCTCCACCGAAGAAACCACGCCGCGAGCTCAAACGTCGGCTTTGAATCCACCGTTCCGGATCGCGCCAAAACCATTCCAATCCTCGCTCCATCACGCACCCAGCCAGCTCCACAGCATCCCCAACACGTGCCCCTAGGCCCTCCGTCTGCAATCGGAGCCGAGGAAGCTCGAGAGGAGAGAAAATGGGAGAGAGAGGGGCGAACGTGCGAATGAGGAGAGAGAAAGAGGAAAGGAAAAGAAAAAGAAAAGAAATTAGGAAATTTTCCTAATTTCTGAAAATTCTGAAAATACGCCGAAAATGCATAAATTCAGAAAAATACGTAAAAATAGTCGAAACGACCGGCTCGAAGAGTACATCGTCGTTGTAGCATCCGCGAGTCGAGAAACTGACAAGAAAACTCACCGTAGGGTTCCGTAACTAGTACGAGAGAAAAAACCCACACGGATCGTAGAACTCAACTCGGAAACCACAAAAGCGAACCGAAACTCACCGAAACCAATCCAAAAGATCCAATGAAGATCCAACAAGACCTATCAAGGATCCAGGGTATTACATCCTCCCCTCCTTTAAGGAATTTCACCCTCGAAATTAAGGACTAACAAAGGAGAAGCAGGGAAGAACAACCCAACAACACAAAATAACACAAATCTCGAGAGAACACAATTCAGAGGAACACCGTCAGATCACAATTACAGGCACACGCTCAGGATCTCAAGGCAACAATCCACAAAAGAGCACGGTACCCAAGTGAGCACAATTCTGACACCTCCAAAACAAGGCAACGTCGCTTACGTCTCACCAGGGCAGGAGACACGGCTGCCACAACAAGAGACGACCGAGGAAATAAAACAACAGACACGGCGAGTATCAGCTCAAGCAAGGAGACACAATCCCCTCAGCTGACAGCTCGACCACATCATCGGCTCCAGTGCTAAAGGCAACAGGGAACACCTGGCACACAGGACACCAACGACAACAGCAGCACCGGACCACAAACACAATCAAGTCAGTCCTCACTCAGATATTACATCTGATCGAGTCGCAGGCTAACTCTACCAGAGAAAGGGAGTACAGCAAGCTAACCGACAAGACCATGGTCCAAGACAGAGACACACAATCATAGAGAAACAGCACTTACAGAAACAACACAACGGCAGCACCTGCAGGATTCCGGCTCCGCACAACACGCAGGGCCACAGAATACCACTGCAAGCAGGGTCACAACAAGGCCCAAGAACAGCTGAGCACACGACCACAAGAAACGGGTCACGCATCAGACTGCTCACCAAGAGAAGACCCACAATAACGGAAAATGATAACAATCTCGGGGAACGCATCTCAAGGACCACCAACACGCCTCGAGACCACAACACCCAAGAAAGAATTGCAGAGCAAAGGGTACTCAATCAGCAGGAATGTCGACAAATTCCCCAATACTCGCAAATGCCAATGCCAACAAAAGAAAACCACCAACAATTGCACGGCAACAGACGACATCAAGGCACAAGAAGCCAAGACGAAGTCACATCGAGAAGGAACAGATCTCTCGACCAGTGGGTAGCCAACCCACACGCTTCCGCTGCGCACTCAGCAACGCACACAGGCAACAGAACAACCTCGGTAGTCGCACCTCAGCACACACCAGGCGCCATCGCAATCAACAAAGATCGTAAATCACACGCCACGCGTACCGATCCCGCGAGCAACTGATCACAAGAAGCCTAAGTGCAACAGGAGAAGAGCACCAGCTTCAGCACAAAGCACAAGGAAAGCATCAATCTCAGCTTACCTTCACGTCCCGAAAACGATAAATGAGCCTTCACGATACATCGGCCGCTGGACACGGCATGGCAAACACGGTACACAACAGCTCTTAACACCATCATGGAGTCCAAAGCCAAGCAACCGTATAGCAAAGAGCAGATCAGGCTCAAAACAAAGATGTCCACACTTAAGCAGACACAGGACAAAGGCATTACTAAGACAGCAATTCCAAGGCAAACCTCGAAAAAGATTCCACCAGAAGGGACGAGAAGCAGGAAGCTCAATCACAAAAGCTCACCAGGAAGAGAAAATCCTAGCTTGCCTGAGCAACTTCTCCAACACGGAATCAAATCGAGCACTTCGACAGAAGTGAGACATACCAGGAGCTGAACAGACTTAAGCCAGGACGACGAAGACAACGTGAGAACGTGTACGGTCATCAAACCAAGGCCAAAGGTCAACAACAACCTGAACAACTTACAAGAAAATCCTCAAACAACATACTGTAGATTCAAGCCTTCCGGCGAACACTGCCAAGTACAACATGATCAAAACAAACACAACGACGAAAAGGAAACACCTCATCACAACCTGACGAGAGCAGAACCATCTCGTATAGTGCCTGAACAGCACGCACAAGACAACACACAGAAAACACAAAGCGACAAAGGATCGCAAACCGAAGCCAGCTGAAGACTATACTGGACTTTCACGACTCTGGAAACTGTATATCTCAGATTCCCATGTACTTCACACGACAATGCTCTGATAGCTCAGAAAAGAACTCCGAACATCTCAGAACACTGCTCTGATACTAAGCTGTAGCGACCCAGATTCCGGATACCCGGCATACCCGGTAGCACTACCGAATACGCGTGATACCGCATGGAACCCGCGAGGCCTCCCAAAAGTGGGAAAGCTCCGAAGGGAAAAAGGCACGTGTAGAGTACATTGAAGCCACAGAGATAGTACAGTAAGTAATTAAATTTCATTAGATAGGTTTGCTAAAGTAGCAGAAATAAAATTACTTTTTAATTAACTGTTCAAATTAACAATTATATCCCAGAGTCAGTCCAAAGCTGAATACAACACGTCTAGCACAGTACAGTCGACAGAAAGGAAAGACTTACCAAGAAGTCGGGGGCAGCCCGACGCAGGTACCAGCTGGCAGCAACGGCACGCAACGAGCACGCACACTCCAGGAACCACGCAGAAGCAGAACAAACAATGCCACCCCACCTGAAAAGCAGGGGTGAGCCACGTGTCACTGGCTCAGTAGGGGTCACGCGGATCCCCACTGAAAAACACGCAGTAACATGGAACAACAAACACAAAATAGCAGGTGTAGCAAAGCAGGAAAAGCTACACTACAAAGCTGTAAAACTACGCTACAAGCAGTAGTGAATAGACGGGAAGTAGGAGTAGGGAACAAGCAAGAAAGGGGGAGAACCCGCGCCAGACAAGCGGCGGCCGAACTAACCTCGGCACCCCAAACTACTCCAAGCAACAACAGAAGGGCGACTCTGACCCAGGAAAGTCAGAAGTTACCGATCTGTCGACCCGACACCAGGTCCAAAACGAAGACCTACAAGGACGGATAAAATAACCACAACGGCCTACACGATTGGAACATCGTGTACGCAACCCCAGGCTCATCTTGGACACAGCCAAGAATGGACCACACAGCCAGGGAAGCAAATCTTGGGCAAGGCCAAGACTAGCCGACACGGAAAGGAGAACACCGGCTCTGAGAAACGCGAGAGTCACCAGTCAAGTGATAGGAGTACCCTCACACTAGAAGAACAGCCAGATGCGTCCACTGACATCTTACACTGCGCCTCAAGTGTCACGTCTACCAGACCGTGTGCAGCACGGAGGAGACTAGACACACTAAGAACCAGGTCCAAGGAACAACGACGTTCCAAGGAAAAACGGCACCTCACGGACACAAGACCGCAGTACCACGCTACGAGTGACTAGTCAGGGTCACGCCCGTCGACGCAAGTCCTCAGTCCCTGACCACGTGTGCACACACTGACCACTACCTAGGTCAGGCCTCTAGCTAGTATTCCCCTCGGTAGGACGCTACTGTTGGCCGGGGCCCACGGAACTAGCTTAAAAATCGTGTAACGGGAAACTGCCCGTCCACCACTCCCGGTGGGTGACGTACTAAAAAAAAAAGCCTACGTCACATGCTATGACTAGTGGAGGTTCACAAGGGGCAGACTCCAAAACACAAGTGCTAGAGTACAGACAGTCTACGGAAGCCCTATCACACGTACTACGAAGCACCACTGGCAGTACAACCACTGCCAACCGACTCAGGACCATGCAACTAGACCTACCATGTAACGATCCCGAGTCGAACGACTCAAAGGCAAGATCGTCAGAAACAGCGGAACAAGCCGCCAATCGGTCTAATCCTAAGCCACAAGAAACGACACTCCGCAGAAAACAACTAACAGAGACCTGAGGGAACACCGACGACCCTCAGCACACCTGGACACGCAACCCAAGGTAAGACGATACCTCGAGGCATCCAGAACCAGTGTCTCGGACTGGACAAAATCGCCAAGACACCCACACGCAAGGTCGCCCGTCAACCGCTGGGTCACCCCGGGTTGACCGGAACCCAACCAAAGACACATACAAGAGTAGGATAGAGAATCCTACCACAAGCAAGAAGACTCCTGGCTACCTTACAACGTAGTCCTAGCCCTCATAGGACGTTAGGAGACATCCACGGGACAACGGGCAGACCACAAGGCCAAGCCAAGATAAGCAGAAACTGGAATCACGGAAATCGGAGCACAAGGCATGTAACGCACTACCCTTAGACCGCTACATGAACGTGACGGTCTAACGCTAGGCCGTTACATCCAACGTGACAGTCGGGGAACATGCCGTCACACACACCGCCCTAACTAACTCGCAACACAAAGGCACATAACGGCCAGCACCGGGCGCGTTACGTCGACCTGACACGCCCGACCGGGGCCGTCAGGGCCAACAACCCTCAAACTCAGAACACACTCGGGGCATGTAACGCGCTAGACCAGGCGCGTTACAGCCACCTAACGCACGAGAGCACGGCCGTTAGGCGAACCGACTCACTCGGTCAAACACGGTCAAACAGAACGTAGCGGCCTGGGGCAGGCGCGTTACGCACACCTGACACGCTAGGGCAGGCGCGCCAAGGGAACCGCCTCAAAAGGTCAACGTCAGTCAACCAGAATGTACCGGCATGGTGCAGGCGCGTTACACTCACCTGACGCACATGGGCAAGCGCGTCAGAGGAACCGACTTAACCCAAACATAAAACGACAAAATAGACGTAACGCGTCTCACGGGACGGGTCAAAGAGATGTGACGCGCCACCCCTGGGCCATCACACTCTCAAAACCCCGAAGAACTCAAATCAACCCAGACGTTGTAACGGTCAGTCATGGGGCCGTCAGGGCATGTAACGGTCCCTGGAACGACCGCCACACCAGTTACGGCGGGAAAACAGAGAGTTGGCCAAATCGGCCTGCTCCACGCCCCATTCACGCCAAAGCGCAGGGGAAACAACCCTCGACGATGAAAAATAACATAAGAAGGCTAAAAACCCACATGCAAGCACGAAAACACAAGATCGGGGCGATTCCTACGAATCCACCCTAAATGGGTCAACGAGGTTCCCGGGCTCCTACCGGCCTCGAATGACCACCGATCAACACAAAACTAGCATGGACGGGATCCTAACATCCCCACGGTCAGTTCAACACTAACCGAACTACAAATGGTTGCCGTTCTTCGGCGAACCCTACAAAACCCGAAAATCACGGTTTAGGCTAAACAAGCCCAAACTCGGCCGTTTCCGCGCCAAACGAAGTGCAAGGGTAGGGAAAACGGAGAGGGGGAAGTGAGGAACCATCACCCTACCTCCACCGAAGAAATCGTGCCCCGAAGGGACTAAATCGCGTCGAAAATCACGCCGCGAGCTCAAACGTCGGCTTTGAATCCACCGTTCGGGATCGCGCCAAAACCATTCCGATCCTCGCTCCATCACGCACCCAGGCAGCTCCACAGCATCTCCAACACCTGCCCCTAGGCCCTCCGTCTGCAGCCGGAGCCGAGGAAGCTCAAGAGGAGAGAAAATGGGAGAGAGAGGGGCGAACGTGCGAATGAGGAGAGTGAAAGAGGAAAGGAAAAGAAAAAGAAAAGAAATTAGGAAATTTTCCTAATTTCCAAAAATTCCGAAAATGCGCCAAAAATGCACAAATTCAGAAAAATATGCAAAAATAGTCGAAACGACCGGCTCGAAGAGTACATCGTCGCTGTAGCATCCGCGAGTCGAGAAACTGACAAGAAAACTCACCGTAGGGTTCCGTAACTAGTACGAGAGAAAAAACCCACACGGATCGTAGAACTCAACTCGGAAGCCACAAAAGCGAACCGAAACTCACCGAAACCAATCCAAAAGATCCAATGAAGATCCAACAAGACCTACCAAGGATCCAAGGCATTACAACCGTCCCTTAGCTATTGGCCGATAACCCTTCGGCTTTACACCGGTCCTCATAGTACTTGACATTTTCTCTTTGTCTGCATTCTTCATTGCTGCCCTTTTCTGGGTACCGGATGCTGATCAGCTCTCTTTTCCGCTCTTTTGTCCCTCCTCTTTTACAGACCACCAGGACAACACCCAGATGGTGACGTATCGCAACCTTCTCCGGCAAGCAGAGTAGCCGGCTTACTTTGAGGCGGCACCGCCGACCCCAACTACAACTCCCTTGCCTCCGCCTGCAAAGAGGCCCAGGGCGAAATCCCCCATGAAGAAGGCCCTGGATGAGGCCAAGGCGACTTGAAGCGAAGCGGCGGAAGACGGGGGCTGCCAAGGCCGCAAAGACCATTCCCCCGACACCTCTGGTCCTGACGTTCGAGGAGTTTGAGGTCGCCCCGGCTGAGCCGAGCCAGCCCGCAGGTGAGACCCCCCCACCATGGGCGCTTTCCCGGATTTGCTTCCATCTCAGAGTAAGGACTTTATATCTTAGCACCTCTCCTTTTCTCTCCTTCCTTTTTTTTTAGCCGCCATGGAGGAGCCAGCTTTCGCACCGATCCCTGAAGAGGATGAGCCTGTGGTTAGGACAGAGCTGGCTCCTACCCCGACTCCCCCACCTAAGGCCAGGGCGGGATCCCGGGCGAAGTCGCCTGTGAAGGAGAGGCTGGCCGCCGCCAAGGTGGTCAGACGGCAGGAAGCCAAGCGAAGGAAGGCGGAGGCCACACCGTCTTCTGCGAGTATACCACCGGTGCCGCCCATCTTGTCCTTCGAAGGAGTTGGAATCGCTCGGGCCGAGCCAAGCCGACTTGTAGGTTATACTTCCGAGCCATCGATGTCCTCCCGGATTTGTTTCTATCTCTGAATAGGATGCTTACACCTGGGTGCTCTTTTTTATTTTATTTTCCCGTCTTCCCTTCTCCCCTTTTTTTAGCAGCTAGAGAGGAGCCAGTGCCCATGCCAGCTCCCGACGTAGGTGAAGCCGTGGTCGCGGCGGGGCTGGCGTCTGCCCCAACTCCCCCGCCAAAGGTAGCCAAGGAACCCCAGGCGAAGTCGCTAGTAGAGAGAGTGCTGGCTGCCGTCAAAATAGTCAGGCTGCAGGACGCTGAGCGCAGGAAGATAGAACCCATCCTGACTGCTACGACTCCCCGCTCAGTGCCTCTGATTCCATCTTTCGCGGAGTTTGCCACCGCTCGGACCGAACCGAGTCTCTTTGCAGGTGAGGTTCTCTGAGCATCGGCGCTCTTCGGGATTTATTTACCTCCTGGGATAAGGGCTTTACACATGCGTAACGCGCGTGCTTCTTTCTTTTAGCCGGTGCGGAGGAGCCGGAACTCGTGCCGATCCCGGGCGGGGGTGAGGCTGCAGTCCCTGGGACAATATCGCCCGTCGAGGAGGCCACCCATGAGCCGCCTCCTATTGCAGAAGCCGAAGGGGGTAGTTATATTCGTCAACTTAATCAACTTCTTTCATTCTTTAGGAACCCATTGGCTCCAACATGATCCGCCCTTTCTTTTATGTGGCAGACATCGGCGTAGCAATTATCGGGCCATTAGGGGCCCGTCTGCATCTCCCAGCGACGGGCAAGTATGTGAGGAAGAGGTTGAAGTCCTACGTACCACTCTCGCCTAGCCCGCGTGAGGATGCGCCGATCGTCGACCTCGAGGTGGAGGCCCCCTTGCCGGCGAGGGAAGAGCCCACCCTGGCTAAGTCTTCGCCGAGCAAGGAAGTGGATTACGACTACTCCTCTGACGAAGTGGCTTCCGGCGAGGGCGTATCTGAGGCGTCCGGACCTCCTGAGCTGATTCTGAGGGCCCCTCTATCGGCCGACTCCTTAAGCTTAGTGGAGAAGGCCATTGTAAGTACGAGCTTGTTCATGCAGGACTTCCTTCGTGGTCATCCACTGACCTTATCTCCGTTCTTCCTTGATTTTCAGGAACAAATTGAGCCGGAAGCCGTGGAGGGAGCTACCCCAGACACATTGGGCGACCGCCCGATAGGAGTCGATGCGGGCTTGGGTAAGCTGGCATCCTTGTTTGAGGCCCTTCAGCAGGAGGTGGCCGCGGAGACTTCAAGTGCTCCCAGGCCGACGGACGAGCCCTTGGAGGAGGGGGAGATAGCAATGATAGCAATGAGGGAACTGAGAAACATATAGTAGCGTAATAACATATAGTAAAAATGCATACAGGAAAATGGTGATAGCAATGAGCATGGGGGAACTGAGAAATGAGGTGCAAGCACCGTGGGGCTTGGATGATGATGCCCAGTCGGTGGGACCAAGAGCTTCTTATCCTGCGCTCAAAGATTCATCAGCCAAGACATAAAAGATAACAAGTAATGAATAAGGTTTTTAAGCATAGCAAGCATAGCATGAATCAAAGCATCAATAGCATGTATGTATCATATCATGAATAGCATTCAAGTGTGCACCGCGTGAAAGGCATGAATAATATAGATAGCATCATTAAAGCATAGATATCATAGCATCATTATTTGTCGTTTGTCATGAGGATGACAACTTGGCTAATCAAGATTTGGAGTTGAATGATCAAGATCTGATAATGTCCATCGGCGGAGTGCTCAGTAAGATTTGATAAAAAAGATTTGGAGATGAATAATCTGAGTAATGCGTAGCAAATTATGAAGATGTGATCAATTATGAACATGGGAAGAATCAAAAGGTAGATGGCAATGAATGGAGAGGACTCATCCCGTGCTTTTGGTCCTTGCAAAGTTGTCGTTCCTGCAAAAGCACCATCAGAAAAATACAATGCAATTTTTTAGATTTTGAAATATGCAAATTTTTATGAGTTTTGAAAATATTTGAATTTTTATGTGGATTTTGAAAAATATTTGAATTTTTATTATGAATTTTGAAAATATTCAATTTTTGTTGGATTTTGATCAGGAAATATTCAATTTTTTTTAGATTTTGGCTTAGAAAATATTCAAATTTTTTTGGATTTTGACTTATGAAATATTCAATTTTTTTGTTTTTTTTTCTTTTGATTTTTTTTAGTTTTTTTTAGACATTATTAATGCAGCATCAAAGGGTATTTTTGAACCACTGGCTAGGGGTCCTTGTTCCTTCCCCTTTTGCTAAAATTACCCAAAGCTGAGCGTGCATTGAAGGGTGGCGCCCTATAACTGACTGACCTTGATTAACGGTGCTCCTACCAAAGTCATACCCGAGAAACATTCGGTCTTAGAGGGAGAAGAGAAGAATAATTGAGGATAAGCTTTATGCAGGATGGGAGATGCCGGGACTTGAATTCTTTCCAAGGTGTTTCCCCTCAAAGAGGTAGTCTGTTGTGCCGGGACTTTGTGCCTTTGATTTTTAGACCCTTGACATGCATACGACCAGGGTTTTCCCTGCGGGGACTTTGCCACTCTTGTCATGCCATAATTCATAATTTTGCATTTATCGAAATTCTGATTTGATTTTCATAATAGCCCTTTTGGCGAGATGTATATCATGAAATTCATATGAAAACTCATATTAATTTTGGGTCAAGACTGCCCCTATTTGAGACTCCTCTTGTATTGGGGATTATCCTGGGTGGGTCATCTCACCCGTCAACCTCTTGCCCCTGCACGCGGCCGAGTAAAGAAGAGAAAAGACTTTCAGATATACTCATGGCATGGCCAAAGTAGCAACGATGTTTTAACCAAAGGAGCCGGCTAAAGGGCGCCGTGAAGTGTGTGGAATGCCCAGCTGAAGGTTATTCTTAACAAGCAGGGAGAGAATGTTGAATTCCCAACGCGGGGTTCTTATTAACCAAAGGTGCTGCAGAAGCAAGCCTAAAGACTCTTTTATGAGATTTAGTAAAAATAAAGATACGACCTAGGATAAAGGCGTAAAATACCACTCTTAATCTTGTTAAGAAGCACTTCATTTTGAAAATCATGTGTGAAGCAATGAGATAATGATATCATGAAATGAGTACTTACGCCAATATGTTACCTTACAACCTTTGTAGAAGCAGCTGTCAGAGGCGAGGTTGATCATCGTGGGATAGTCCTCTTTGGCAGTCAAAAGGATTGGAAGCAAAGGGTTTGAAAGTGGCTTAACAAGAAGGAGTGGTGCCAAGACCAGACTCAGACGAATAAGAAAAAAAAGGAAGAGAGGCGAGGGCTAGAACTCCCTCACTAAGGTGTGGAGACCCTGATCACATGAAAGGTCTACAGAAGAAGCGGAGAATTAGAAGGAGGAGTGAGGACTAAACCCTCGAAAGCAGTGAGAGAATGGGCAGATGCCCAAGGCAGTGGATGTGGAAGAAGTTGGGTCGGACCCAGGATTAGGGGGAATCAGAAGAAGAAATTGATAGATGGAAAGAGGCGGATCTGGAGGGTCTGGGGGTTGTGGAGGAGAATCCTGATAGGAGAAATCCAGAGGATCCGGAGGAGAAGAATCTCGAGGGACGCGATATCATGAGAAGAAATATGCAAAAAGATGACGAAAAAGGAAGAGGAGGACAAAGGATGTGATATCCTGGAGGAGCAGGAAGATGAATTGGAAGAAAGAGGGATGGTCCGGAGGTTCCGGAGGAATGAGAAGCCGAGGGACGCGGTGCCCGGGGAAGAGTGGATGAAAAGGGTCCGGAGGGTCCGGAGGTTCCGGAGGGAAATATCGAGGGACGCATTGCCCTTGGAATGGAAAAAGATGATAGAAAAAGAAGAAAAGAATGAAGGACATGATGTCCCGGAGAAGCAAGAGGATGAATTGGAGGAAAGATGGAAGGTCCAGAAGTTCCGGGGGTAGAAAATGGAAAGGGGCGTCATGCTCAAGGGATTGAGAGAGGGGTGAAGGATCTGGAGGTTCCGGAGGAGGAAGATAGAAAAGGGCGCGATGCCCTGGGAGAAAGTCCGGAGGTTCTGGAGGACGAAGACGGAAAGGGGCACGATGCCCAGGGAGAATCAGTAAGAAGCACAGAAGATCCGGACTTGAGGGTGTGTAGGGGCGCGATGCCCAAAGAGCAGGATCCGGAGGTTCCGGAGGAAGAAGACGGAATGGGGCGCGATGCCCTGGGAGAACGGGTAAGAAATCCGGAGAGTGCGGATGCAATAGTTGGAAAGGGGCGCGATGCCCTGAGGGATGATTGGAGGGGACACAATGCCCGGGCAGTGTAAGGGGACCCACAGATCCTGAGGATGAAGATGAATAAGATGGGAAATGCGGAAGATCCAGAGGTTCCGGAAGGCGGGGAAGATACGGGTCCGGAAACCCGGGAAAGAAGAAGTGCAAATGTATGCGGATGCAATGCAACAGATGCAATGAATGCATGAAATGCAAAGAATGTGAAGAATACGAGGGATGAGAGGATGAGATCCTCCTCTTCGCCTGTGGAGTGGCCCATGAAAAATCGATGATAGATGTGAATGTGGGTGAAGTTGAATAGAAGGTGGAAGGTCCCTTAGTGGAAGCATGTGTACAATCGGATAAAATCAAAGTCTGTGATGAAGCTTTAACAATCACTGCCAACTCCCTTGGAGGGTGAAGAGTGACAATGTGAGAGAATTGGAAAATTAGAGCGTGAAGCATTGTCATATCCAAGGATTGTGGTGTTTGAAAAGTGTTGAACAAAGCGGGCGTTCGCCCCTTGTATGAAATAGAAGGTTCCAGATTGAAGGATCGGAACAAGGGGTGCCCTGTCTGGCCCTTGGACATAGACTTATACGGCATCAATGCTTGGCATTCTCTTCTGGCGAGCAGCGGCGGGGGCTTGGCCTCTTCGACTATGCTTGGTACAACAACCCGGATTGACATCCGGTAAATAAACTCTTGCATCTTGAACAGCACGTCTGTGGCCAAATCTTTCTTGCCCGGCTCTTGATCATCTTCTGTACAAGTACTTGCAGAAGCACTCCCATTCCGAGTAGTTGAGGAAGGTGAAGCGGAGGCGGAAGGCTCAGTGGATGGTGGAGGTGTAATGGAAGGTGTTGGAGAAAGGATGAGTGGATGCGGAGGTTCGAACACGTCAAGCTTCCCCCTTTGCTCAGAAGTAGTCATGGTTGGCTCGAGTGTACAAAGGGGTGGACCTTGCTCAGGATCAGCCACGGGTAAGGGTGATAGGGTAGACGAAAGAATAGGCAAAGTGGGTTTTGGAGTTAAAGGGATAATGGAGGGCCGAGGTGGCGGTAATGGTAGGTTAATTGGGGAAGGTTCGATGGTGGGCTCGATGGAGGCCGATGGTGTGGAGGCTAATGGCTTAATGGGTGGGGGTTTAGTAGAAGGCTCGGGGAAGGCTGGTGTTGTGAAGGTTAACGGCATAGCTGGTGGAGGTGTAATTGGTGGAGGTTTGGTGCGGAGAAAATGCCGAACGGGGCGAGCGGTGTCAGGGATATAAGGAGACTCAAGATGCGCCGGCGTGGGTGATTGGAGTGTTGACCCATCATCGTAACACCAATTAGTCTCATAAACGGGGGTTGGATTGAGGACGGTGGCTTCGTCCTGAGCAGGGGGTTCATCAAGTGGTAGCGGGGGGAGAGGGAAGCGAAGAAAACTCGGAAGGGGTGCTTGCATAGCTTCATCATCGTATACCGCTTCAAATTCTTCAATCGCCAGTTCTTCATCAGCCGATTCAAGTGGACACGGTAGCGAAGGCGTGTATGTGGGCGGTGGAATGTAATGGTATTGTGTATGTGGAGGTGGAGGGCCATATGAGTGAAGTGGGTGAATGGGTGGTGGATGGACGGCGTCCACTTGAACGTTGAAATCTGTCAGCGCTTGCTTGCTCGCTCTGTCGATGCCGTAATCGCCTCTCCTATTCTTCCAATCTTTCTCCATCTTGGTAATGTCATTCAGATCGGCGTGGAGGGGATTGACTGGAGTAGTAGGAGCGGGCCGTGGGCTCGTAACCCTCTTTAATTGTTCCTCCAACGAAGTGACTTTGTCGAGAAGAGTTTGTTTGAGAGGTGTGACCTGAGCAACCGAGGGTTGGCAGGGCCTTGAAGGAGGGGCCGTATAAAAAGGCCGTGGAAGGGGATTAATGGGAGGACCCATAGAAGAACCCAGATGGGCCGGATTGCAAGGAATAAATGGGCCTTGGGGCCGTGGTGGAGGAGGAATAGAAGGAGGCGGGTGTCGGACCACCCGAGGAGAAGGGTGAATAGGAGGAGATGGGTGATGGGCCACCCGAATAGGCATGTGAATAGAAGAGGGAAGTGGGTGATGGGCCACCCGCATAGGGTTGGAAGGAGGATGAGAAGAATGAGATGCACCCTCAACAGCGGCCTTAAGGGCTTGGATTTGTTGAGGGGTGAGATGATCTAATGCATGAATGATTTGAGAGACCTTCTTATCATTGGGAGGAGACGGTCCCGAAGGAATAGTGGCTCGCGATTGAAGCGAGGGACCATGAGATTGGACATTGCCCATGGGCCGGACAATACCATAGGAATGAGGACGTGGTCCCTCAAAAATAGGGTGAGAATGCGTTGAACATGTGGAAATTGAGGAGTATAAGATGTGCTAGGTTGTGCATCCTCATGAACACAATTAGAATTAAACATGTTGTTTCGTCTATCAAGGTAAGCCATTATGCAATCAAAGTTCAAAAAATAATTTTGCAAAGAAGCACGCAAATTGGAATGGCTACCGTTGATTTTTATTTGTTTTAACCTTGGTGAATTAGAGATTTTATGCAAATTGATATAATCACTCACGAGGTGAACCTAGTTTCAAATGTGGTTTAACTCCGGTGCCAACTAGGAACACTCTCTCACCACGTATAGGCCAACTAAACCCGGTACTTCAAAGGGTACAACCAGCCCGGCGTCCGTGAGGGAATCCACGGGTGCGGGGACTTACGGAGGTCTTGGAAAAGGGATTTCTGGTCCAAAGAGACGGAATGCTCAATGGAGGGTTGTCCCGATTTCAAGAGAGGTGTGTGGAATCCTAGTGTAGAGAGAGGAGGTCTCTCAACCAAAAGCAAATGATGAATGCAGAATCATATATGCAACAGATGGATGTAATAAACAGATGAATGTAAGCAGAAGAGCAACCGGTTAGTCACTGTGACACACAGGAAAGAGACGCCCTGGAGTGCGGCGTCAATTCTGTAAAAGGCGCCTCTGCCAGGGGCGCTTAATAAACAAGAGGCGCCCAGAATGTTGGGCGTCAATTCTGCACGGCAGAAGACGTTAAATAGGAAAACACGCCCTGAGTGAAGGCGTTACTCACTAGAAACACGCCTCTAAAAGGGACGCCAATTCTTCTGTCCCCAGAAACAGAGTTAAATATCAATATGAAAGGAGACAAAGACACTCACAATTATAATAAAATCATGGCAATCGACCACCAAAAGGAATATAGCATGCTCATCATCATTTTTTTTATATATAAATGAAATTTCTAAAAATCTATCAAACCAACCAATCACTTAAGGGAGTGTGCTACGCGGAGCACAAAAGGAGATGCACCGTGGGTGCAAAAGGGAGATGGCACACGTGGGTGCCCAAGGGAAAGGGTAATCAAAAGGAAAACAAAAGGAGTCCCACTGTGATCGCCAATTTGTAGATTCTAAGAAATCCACTTAGAACAATTATAAAAATAAAAGAAAGAATTAATGGCTTGCACGTGGTGCAAATAGGAGTGTGATCGCCAGAGACGCGAGGGCCTCAAAAAATATAAATAATGATATGGAGAGATCGCGAAAAAAAAAACCTTAAAGAGCGAGGATTGTGAGTCCTTTCCTTCTCTTCCAATCGACCGGCCGATGAAGAGAGTTCTTCTTATTGATTACCCTTGCAAAATTAACAAACACCAATAGAAGATTGGATTAGAACCAAGGTGAGTGTAGTATCAAATTCACAAAAAAATGAGCATGAAAACATAGATTAGAACACACCTTGTGGGTGTTGGCCCTTAAACCCCTATGCAAAAGGGTGGAATATGATGAATGTATGATGAATAAAAAAAGATGATGAATAAGAATAAGGAGAAGAGTGCAAGTGTTGCACTAAAGAAAATACTCAACGTGGTTGAGTAACAAAAATTATGAGAAGAGATGAACGTGCATGCACATATGAACTAATGATAATAAAAAGAAAAGAAGAATAAAAGACAGGAGCCTGTGTTTCTTTAGCCTTTGGATGCTTGATGGGGAGGAAGCCTCGGTAGACGAAGCGTCGCAGTGTAGGAGAACTTCCTCTTCCAGCCAGCAACGACAGCAACTCCCTGTAAAAAAAAAGAAGAATCAGAATCCCCGTAACTGAGCCGCAGGAGCTCTATTAATAGGGCTCGAAACACAGATTTGGGAAGATAAGAAAGGGCAAGAGTCATTGGAGGCAAGGACTCTAGTTCCCAATCGAGGAAGATGACCAAACAGAGAAGGGAACTCCCTGGGGAAAGCTGCGGTCGAGCAGGACACGAAGGTGAAAGACGACATAAATAAGGGCGTCAATTCAACAATTGACGACCTACCATAGGGCGTTAATTAAAAACGCGACCGGGACAAGAGCGTCACTTCATGAATCAATTTTTTTAGAAATAAAATCTTCCTGTATTTGAAAATTGTGAAAGACGCCTGAACTAAAGGCGTTAATTAAAAACGCGCCCTACCAAGGGACGTTAATCAATATGATAAACAGCCAAAAGAAAAAGGACGACTGTTGATTCGGGCGTCAATTTAATTGACGTCCGGATCAAGGTCGTTAATTCAAAATATTCAAAACAGGGTTATTTTTCATTTCTCAATATTATTTTTCCATTTTTCAGGTGGAGGTGCATCACACCGTACTGATTCTAATGACTATTTTTACGTATTTTTCTGACACCCGGAAGGCCACCAAATCACCTCTGGAAGAGAGTTTAAAAATAATATTAAAAAATTTAAATTGAAAGTGACGCCCTCAACCATGTCGTTATTTCCAATTTTTTTTGATTTTTATTTTATTTAAAATTAAGATAACGTCCCTTGTTAAGTCGTTAATTCTAAAAAAAATCTGAAAAATGCTCGGAAAAATTCAAAAAAATAGGAATTTGAGTGCAATTGACGCCTGATGGAAGTGGCGTCAATTTTCTTTTATTTTCTTTTAATTTTCCTAAAAATGAAATGACGCCCTTCTTCAAGTCGTTAATTCGGAAAAATTCTTAAAAATAGAGAAAAATACCCAGAAAATCTAGAAAAATAGGGAAAAATAAGAAAAATGAGGAAATCCAAGAAAAGTGAAAAAAACCACTCAAATAAAATTGATTTGAGGGTCAAATTGGGGAATTATAAGGTAATATGAGATGCACTCACAGTAACGTCAATTTTGGTATGTCTACAACGGTGTTGGAAGCCTCGGCCACTGATCGGCCGACAACGGCTTTGGTGGCCCCCTGGGTGGGGGCGTTGCTTTCAGTCATGTCAGACGCTTCCACGTCCAACAGGTTCGTGAGGGCTACCCCGAGGAAGTTGGGGAAACCTACCGCGGGAGGGAAGCTCCCGAAGCTGAGGGGGACGGCCAAGTAGCCGTCCCGGACATGGCTCTCGACGGCCTACTGACCGAAAGTGAGGGCCATCCTGATGTCCAAAATGCAACCTGCATTTGTAAATCGAAGAATTAGTATTACAAGAAAGGGGCCGTGGAGCCCTTAGTTCCGGCAAAGAGATGAAGGGTGACCTACATCCCACCGGGCGTGCCAGACTTATGGACGCACTTATTTTATTGATTAATTGATCTGTTTTGGTTTATTTATTTGTTGATTTATTAAGTGCATGGGCGTGCCAGTCACAAAGTGACGATTTATTCGGGCTTCATGGAAGCTCATGGTGCGCTCGATCTGACTCGGTCAGACGATTGTGTGGTTCGTGTCGGGACCAAGATCCGATGTGCCATGAAGGTCACAACGGCATTTACATTCCCTCAGAGAGGGGAACACCCTTGATTAATTACCAAAAGTAAGGGGTCTACAACCGAAAGAATTACTCATTAATGCAGGAAGAAAGGGGCAATCGAACTATATTGAAAACCCACGTTGGGGGCATGAACATTCAGATTATGTCGATCACCTGTGGACCATTCCATATTTGGACAAAAGTCCATGCAGAAAATAAGACGGTAACGGGAGCGGATCCATGGAGATGTCTACCAAGAGATGGCAATTTTGATACAAAGGTGGGATCAAATCCCGGTGAAAAAGGGAACTTCGGTGAGATATTGGCCCAGAACGAGGTCGGGCGATAACCATGACGGGAAGGGTGACTCCTGAGGGTGAAGCCCGGCCTGCAAGGGCATCATTAATATTCCCAGATCCAGGGTCCGAGGGAGACGAAGGCCGTATTATTTTATTCATGACTATTGTTGTCATTCATTGTCATCACCTATTTCCTACTATTATTATTTCTTTGTTGATTCCCCTTTTTATCACCCATGAAACATGAACTCCGCCCCTATTGATTATTATTATTATTTTTAATTATTATTTCTTTTTTTGTGATAGTTTCTTTTATTATTATTTCTTATTATTATCCTTTTTTAATTAACGTCCCCTTTTTACCATTATCATTATATAGATTTCCCTTTTTATTATAATACCCCCTTTCTTTTAGTGTGACCCTTCTGAAAGTAGAGTGTGCCGGGCTGGGGATGCATGGGAGACTGTACCGCTGGGGAGGTGGACTGAGGGTGTACTGAGTGAGGGTTAGAAAGTGTGCCGAGCGGAGATGCTAACTGGTGTACCGCTGGAAGCATAACGGAAGGGTGTACTGGCTAGAGGGGATGTGCTGGGAGTGTACCGCTGGGAAAGGATGGGAGTGTGCCGGACGGAGGTACTAACCAGTGCACCTGGTAAAGACTAGACGAGGTCGGTGCAGACTGGGGCTTGGGTTAGTGCAAATCTGCCAAGGCTGAAAATAGGTCAGTGCAATGTTTTAGATAAGGTCAGTGTAATGTTGGAGTTCAAGGCTTGAACATGGTCCGTGCAGCTCTAGGTTTGGGGAGGAAGGTCAGTGCACATATGGGAGAAGGTCAATGCAGGTTTTGGGCAAGGTTTGTGCACACTGAACAAGGTCTGTGCAATGTTTGGTAGGGGTCTGAACCCGCCTAAGGCAAGGTCAGTGCAAGAGGACCAAGGTCAGTGTAGATTGGCCAGAGTCTGTGTTAGTGCAGGGTTGAGTTCTAAACTAGTTGGGTTGAGGTCTATGCACATATGGGATGAGGTCAAGGTGAGGTCGATACAATGGTTGAGGAGGGCTGAGGAGGTCGGTGCAATGTGCACCGGTACAGTAGCAAGGCAAGAGAGGCCGGTGCAACGAAAGTGTGCCGGACAAGGGGGGAAAAGACTAGTGTGCCGCTGAAGGAGTGTGCCGGACAGGGCGTTGGAGGAAAAGGGGGCACGAGTGTGCCGGGCCACGTAGGCTAAAAGGTGTGCCAGGCTAGAGTCAATTGGAGTGTGCCATTCAAGACTGGCCAGGGGAAGTTCAGACTGAGGTGGTTTAGAAGGCCAATGCCACTGGGGCAGAATCCACATAAGTGGGATAAAGTCTGAGTGGAGGGTCCCTTTTGTTCATGAAATTCAGATGGAGGACTTTAAGCAACCAGTTTCCAATATGCTATTATGTCATTAAGTCCATAACTGTATTCAATAGTCCAGTTCTTTGAGTCTTGCATAGCTCCCTTGTCCTGGTTAGGATGTTTTATCATTTGCCTATTTCACTTGTTTGTTGCTTCCTTTTGTCTTTTAACATGTTATTATTTCTGACGAAAATTTGGCAGCATCTCCCCTTAACCCGGATGGTAAGGGAGTAAAAGGGGAACACGTCCACAAGGAGTGACATGACCCAACAATTTAAGGTGTGTGCCAAGGCAATAACACCTTTGAGAAAATTTTGGAAAACTCAGAGAAAACAACGGACGAGAAACACTGGGCTGGTACAAGCTACGGGTGCACCGGGCAAGCAATAACTAGAGTGTACCGGGTGAGACTAGCCAGGGGTGTGCCGGACAGGGCATGGCCAAGGTGTGCCGGACGGGGCACAGCTCTGGTGCATGTACCGGGCAGGGGGGCAGCTTGGGTGTAAGTGTACCAGCCAAAGCAGGAACCAAGAAGTGTGCCGGGCAGGAAGACATGGAAGTGTGCCGGCCAAGGCACGAAGGGTGTAATGATGGAAGCCTGGGCAGTGTGCCGGGCTGGACGCCTCAAGAGAGTGTACCGGCGCAAGGGCAGATGGGGTGTGCCGGTGGGAGGTCTAGGCAGGTACGTACACACCGTGGGCCTTGAAAAGAAGGCAAGGGGAATGCTCTGGATAGTGGATAAGTCCCAGGTGCTGAATAGGAGTAATAAGTTCTAACAAACCCGTATGGAAGGAAGTGGGGTAATGCTTATGCTATGGAAAACCATCGAAGAGGAAGGGATCCAGCCTTGTATTACCAAGCCAGGAACATCGTATGTTGAGCTAAACAAGCCAATGCCACGAGGAACATGTAGAACAAGAGGCTAGAAGACCGAGGGGGAAAATACAAGCCATAGGCCAATGGCAAAGGAGAAAACAACAGAAGCAACGAAGGGGCAGACCAAAAGGACATTTCATTCATGGAGGAGCTCAGTGATGAAGCTCATGGCCGAAAGGCCAAATACAATACAAAGCACCCAAACAAAAGGAACGGGGGAGAGAGACAATGAAGAGAAAAGAAAAGAAAAGAAAATCATTTGGGGGAGAGTTGGAACGGGGAAGGGTAACAGCCCCCTCCACTACATTCCTTCTCTCCCCACTACATACAACACACACACTCTCTCTGGACCCTCCTCTATCTTCTCCTTCTCTTCTTCTTCTCGTTCTGTATCGCTGTCTTCGCATCGCCCCCCTTGCTCTTTTCGTGAAGGGCAAATATGAGGATTTGTCGGACGGTAATATTATCCGGAGTCCTGGACGGCCAGTTTCCCCGAGTATTCTCTCTTTAACTCTGACACCAATGCGGGAGCTTGATAGGACGTATGGACGTATAATTTTATATGTCCACAGCAACCAAGTCCAATTTTCTTTGTTTCTGCACGTGAAGCACCGGGTGGGTGCATTTCCATCGACCTGAGCTGAATGCGGAGTTCGTACGTAGTTCAACATGGAAGATACACACTTCTCCATTCAGCCGCTGCACACACCCAAAAGTTTTGAAGGTCTGAGCAATCTGTCAACCCTTTCTGGGTAGCTGCCATGGACGTCTGCCCTACCTGTGAACAAGGCAAGACCGCACGCGGAGTGTCTCTCATGCATGCAGTAAAACGAAGACTAAAATATTGGTACGTAGAGACCTTGTTTTAGTCTTCCACCTACCTATCTGCACATACATCCACATCAGACCCACCGGCCGGCTACTTATATGGGGATACATCCTTTGACTGAGAGTTTGCCTCCGACGTCGGAGACTTTTGTCCGCCCCAACGACATGTATATCCATCTTTCAACTCTTGCTCTTTTTTGGAATCGATCCGTTATTACAAGCTGCAATTTGTATGTAGGTCTACTTGGAGAATATCTGTACCTGTGTACAGATGAGTCCTAAACATAAAGTACTACATATATATGCGAGTCAAAGAACTCAAGTATACAAGTCCTAAACATAAAGTACTTTTCATATCAATTCCTCAATAAAACGGAAAAAAAAGTTTATGCGAATGTCTCATATCTGGTGACTTAATTCGTTGACTTATAATCGTACGTTAGACCTTCTAATTAAACTAATTGGGCAAAAACTAATGCGGTGGGTGTAGAAGATAGGATAATGAATGCAACCATCGGAAGTTAATGATAACTATTGTCATTCAATATTTTCAAGTTATTTTTTTTAACTCAAAGGCAATACTTGCAAGGTGAGGAACGAGGGAGTCCGTTCATCCCTTCAATGAGGAAGAGACAGGACGTGTCACCCCGGCCACCAGACAAGCGATTTTCCATTAATAAAAGCAGTAAGAACATAGAGAAGTACAAAGGTAGGGACGGCACCCAAATAAGGGGTGGAGAACAACAAATGACCCGAGGGCCCTAAAACCGAAAGTCTAAAACTAAACAAAGTCTCGATATCGAGTAGAGCTTGTAGATTAGATCTGCGCAGCGAACTCCTGGTGTTGACACGATTATGCCTGGAAGGAGGATGGGAGCGTTCGTGATCTTGCGTGCCTACCCGTACGTGTGAATTCCCACCGGATTCCCACCGGCCGGCTACTTATATGGGGATACATCCTTTGACTGAGAGCTTGCCTCCGACGTCGGAGACTTTTGTCCGCCCCAACGACATGTATATCCATCTTTCAACTCTTGCTCTTTTTTGGAATCGATCCGTTATTACAAGCTGCAATTTGTATGTAGGTCTACTTGGAGAATATCTGTAACTGTGTACAGATGAGTCCTAAACATAAAGTACTACATGTATTATTCGAAGTCTGATCTGTAAAATACAAATGTAAAGGTAATGGTGACCTGTGACCGTTTCCTTGCTATTTCTCTCCTGTGGCTACCGTGAAGAAGGTAGAACCCGTAGTGTGGTATATATGCGGCAAAACTATAAATAGGGTTTCATCGGTAGGCCTAGTTGCGCAGAAGAGATTAAGGAACGTTCAATTCTAATCCTAGGGAAAAAGGGGAGCTTTGAAGATTAGTCAGCTTTATCACAAGCCCATGAGAGAAGGCCGATTCAAATGGTTAGTGTTAATTATAATAGTATTATAAGAAAAATTAAAATAAAATAATTCATATTTATAATAATGGAGTCCTCTCCATTCAACATTTTAAGATGTTTAGTTGAATAAATTAATTCAATAAATTATGATATGATATATATCAAAGTTCATAATTATGATTCTAGTTACGGCTATATTTGTGATAGTCTGCGTGATGGAATTTAAAATCAGATTATACGTGGGGGCAAGTGTTAAAATAATCTCATATAGAAAAATAAAATAATATAATATATACTTGTAATAATGAAGTCTCCTCCGCTCAACCCCTTAATTACGGGAACAAAGATGGGAATCAAATGGCAGGGTTTAGCGGTGGCCGTCTTCGTCTCTGAGGGCGGGTGAAATATTTTGGAACGTGTTTTCATTTTGGTGCTGCAGTATGACCAAAAGTTGAAATGCCGACGCGACGTGAATAAGATTGATTGTTATTTCGGGCAAAAAAAAATTATTTGCTATTAATAAGTCCAAAAACAAGGTAAAAGTTCAAAGTAGCACCCTTTTCTGTATTCACACGGAGAAGTCTTGATCCCCTGCCTATTAATTATTATCTCACCTAATGCTCGATCCCTACTGTTGCGGTCGCACCGCAGGCAAGAAAAAAGGGATGACTAAATAGCTGTTGTGACATGGAGGGGGGTTGGTGGATCGAGACACTAAAACTGGGTTCAATTACGTAGTTACGCGTTTACATTATCTCTGTCATTCAGCTTCCTCACACAGCTCCTGACAAGGTGAGAAGCCTGATTGCAAGCTGTAGAATTGAACCGAACACTATAACGGTTCAGCTCTAAGATTACTCTTTCAATTAAACGGGACTTAATTTGGTTTGATAAAGGGGATATCACGTCATATGATAGCATATTCTTATGTATCATCTCTTAAAATAGTAACGATAGATGAATATTCATTACAATCTATAGCATGCGCAGCCCTTGATTAAGCCAAGTCAAGAGAGGGAACCAGTACTCTCTTCTGCGTCGGCAGCTCAGCATGCAGCGGATCCTTCGTACAATGGCTCTCTCATGCATGCTAAGCCACTTTTTGCACGCATGCCTGCCCAACAGTCCTCGCCGTGGATATATATACGGCAATATTGCGAGCTGTGTGCAAGACGTCAGAGATCTGATCTACAAATCTCTGTTTGAAAATTATCCTGAGACTGTCATATATATGCCCGCAGAAAAACCTTTTCAGTCTTTGTCATCTACTCAATCTAGAGACCTAGCTAGGGATGAGACGAGTGGAAGCACATCGTTTGAGTTGTGTACGGGAAACATCCTACGTCTAAACATGGGTCTCTACCGAAACAGTGATGACAATTTTTTTAATTCGCCTTATTGCATAATTTTCGACTGCTATAAGTGATGTCGGTACGTATATGCATGGTTGCTGCAAACTTGTACGACCAAAGTGGCTTCTTCTAGACATGGAAGAGTCCAACACTGCACGCTGTAGTGATCCAGTGAACCGCAAAATCAGAACAAGGACTAATAACCCCCGCAAAGTTTGTCGACAGATAAATAGTCTAAACAAGCTAGATCTTTGGACCACGGGAGAGTTGAAATTTTCTGAAATATTTTGGGTTAATTTCTAGTAGTATTAATTAGACGAAGTTAAGTTGTTGAGCTGCTGGCCGCATCATGCATGGATAAGATTTGGTGCAGCGTTTTTAAGTCCAAATTAAACTGAGTCAAAAGTTGAGAAACAGGTAAAAAGTCGCATCATTTCCAGCTATCTATGTATTCACACGTAAATGTCACCTCCTATTCTTTGTGTTTTCACACCTAAAGTCTCCCCGTTGTGGAGGTATAGCCCGACCGGACAAAGATTATTGGAGCTATAATGCATGCAAGTAGTGGGAGACGTATTTCGAATCTGCCCATTTGCATGCTAATGGAAGTGACCCTCCTCTTTGCGCGCATCGACTATAAATACCCCTGCTACCATCACACTTCAAGATCATCCCAAAATTAACCCTTCTCCAGTACTCTTCAAGAACGATGGGTAGTTCTGCTAGGAATATTGTGGGTGTCACCTTCCTGGTCCTGCTCTTCCTGGGCACGACCACTGCCTCTAGGGTCCTCACTCAATATGCAGGTGGTGGGGGTGGTGGCCAAGGGGGTGGAGGTGGTGGTGGACAAGGAGGCGGCTCCGGTTCCGGCTATGGTGAAGGCTCCGGTTCTGGAGCGGGTGGTGCCAACGGTGGGGGCTACGGAAGAGGTGGAGGCGGCGGCGGCGGAGGTGGGTCTGGTGGTGGAAATGGGAGTGGGAGCGGCTCAGGATACGGGTCCGGCAGCGGGTCAGGCTATGGCGCTGGCGGAGCCGGAGGATATGGTCGTGGTGGTGGGGGTGGAGGTGGCGGCGGCCAAGGTGGTGGCGGTGGGAGTGGAAACGGGAGCGGTTCAGGATATGGGTCTGGTTCCGGTTACGGATCTGGTGGTGGGAATGGAGGCGGTGGTGGAGGCGGTGGCGGTGGAGGTGGCGGAGGTGGTGGCGGTGGTAGTGGCTCGGGCTCCGGGTATGGATCCGGCTACGGGAGTGGAGGCGGTAGCGGTGGTGGCGGAGGACACAACTGACCACCTGCAGAGCCGTTACTCCAACATCAGGCGATCCAGCAGTTATCTTCACAACAATAATACATACATATATGCAATAAAGAACTGGAAATCCTGCGCTTCAAAATAAGGTAGTCGGAAAATGCAAGGGTGCTGTGCTCGGATGTCTTTTGTTTGTTATACTTATACAGTGGAGCTGTGAGAGAATGGATTTGAAGTATGTATGCAATAAAAGGCCTACATCTTTACCGGCATAAAAGAAATTTTCTAGTAATTTTTGTACTCTCTATCTCTCTCTCTCTTAATTTCTTGATAGGAGTCAGGTAGTAAGTCAGATGTTACGACAAAGACTTGCTGGTTAAATTTTTCAAGCTGTTATCGTTAATTTTTAAAATATTTAATGCAAAATTCACTCGTGTTAACTAGGAATAAGTAATATCATTGGTTCTCTTTATAACTTTCCTGTGTTGAATTTCATCCCATGCGACTGGGGGATGTACTTTTTTTTTTATTTAAGCAGTCTACTTTAATTTGGGGGGCATATCAATTAGATAAAATTATCCTTAGAAACCGCTATGCGACTGCGAGGCACCCTAGCTTGTCGTACCTCGGCGACCAAATCCGACAGTCTCGTAATGTCCCACGAAAACACTTGCTCTATTCTATATGTTCATGTTTATCTTTTAAACGTGGAGTCAGAATTGTGATTTATTTAGTTTTTTTTGTCTTTATATTGACATTTTTATATCTTGACAATTTACTTAATATTTTAGATATTGTAGGGGATTTTTATTTAAATTAATAATGTGACATTTATTTATTTATTTTATAAACATTCTTCGTCATCTTCTCTTGAAAGTACTTACAAAAGATCAACAACTTTTTTTTAAAAAGATATTATAAAAATTACTATGAAATAGAGACATTTTATATAAAATTTATAAAATACTTACCGTGGACACTATAGGAAAACTGAATTTTACCTACGACATAGGCCCAAAAAATTGTAGTTTTACAAGTTACACATATCAAACAATTCATTTAGCTAGAAACAAAATTCTCGTAATTCAAAAATCTCCAACATTTTTGAGAATTCTTTGTTCTAAAATGAACAAAATATCTTATACATTTTATAATTTTTTTAATTATCATTTTTGATAATAGAATGTCACAATCATTCATGAGTTTACAAATTGGGAATTAGGTCAAGGATGTGATTGACCTTATCACAAGCCAGATTAGGAACTCGACAAACTCCAGCTCCCTTTTTGAATAAAGGTTCAATAACAAACCAACACAAGTGTCAATCATGGTCTTTCTGCTCTTATCCTCATTTGTAAACAATTCTTTTAATCATTTGAACAATTTCTATATTCTCAGTTGATTCCCACAGCCAAACCTTCAATTTATTCACTGGCCATCTAGTCTACGAGGCCTGATGATAAGGACACTTCCGTGGATGAAAGGACCTACAATTTTAAAATTTCCGACTGAAGTTAACATGAAAGGTCACGAAGGGGTCCTCAACTAAATCAGGAAAAGTTCAAGAGAGATCTATTCTCTCAGTCTTCCTGCCAAAATGATCAGCAAATTCTTACCTCACAAGAAAGAAAGATCTCAACAATAATAAGTCTTGTAATGAGTAAAGTCTTAAAATTATGGACCAGAAATTTGATGACACTGCAGTGCAATGCTGCTGCCAGTGAACAAAAACTGTGCATAATCAGCGAATATAGTTCCGTCAAAGCGATGTTTTTCAAAACATGATAGTTTTTATGAAACCGAAGTGCAGATAAATCTGATATTAAACTTCTAAAAAGTAAGATGTATTACCCGAGAAGTTCCAATGATCTTAAAACAGACGCGCTGATAATAAGAAGAGCAGGAGTTCCTGCATCAACGTGCTGATAATATGTAATTATATCGAATTGTTTTGAATATATGAAAAGGCTTAAACAAAAGCAAGTTAGTCTTTTTTCCCTTTTAATTAAATAAATGAACAAGACAGAAACTACTAATAATGAAATTCAGTTTAGGATGGAAATAAAAGAGAATATAGAAAAAATGAAGATACATACTAAAATATGATACATTCTCAGAGTATATATGCAATTGTTCCAACTAAAAATTAAAGCATTCTTTACGCAAACCTCCAATATTGCTCATACCACCGGTTTGACATTTTGAATATCGCAAGCTTTTGTTCCATGAAGGCTGAATATTACTAAATCCCTTTAAAAACAATTTAACTTTCATCATTTTATCTTTAGATTGGGCTGCAGGCCTTATTTTCATCTTCAAGAGTGGTTAATGTCCTTGATTTTGGAGTATCAGACTTTAACTCAGGATTCTCCCGAGATGCCACCTTGCCTTTCTCAAGATTATATAAAATGTCTGAACTGTTCTTAATTAAGGAGAAAGGATTACTTTGAACTCCCAAGCTGAAGCATGGCAGATTGAGTCCATGTTAACAACTATTTGCCGAGAATCACTTGCTACACTGCACTCCACATAGCAAATTGCTACATTTTTAGAATGGGATGGTACCCAGTATCAATCCACCACTGACTAAAAACAAGAGTGAAATTCTTGCAATAGCAGGTAGGCTGCCCATTCCTTTCAGCCTCTAATTTATCCTTCATAGTTGGAGCCTAAAGTTTGAAAGATACAAGAATGTACTTATTGCTGGATGAGGAGGGGTATGCACAAGTGTATCCTATAGAAGCAGAAACGTATGTTGCAGTAAAGATGTAAATTTATTTTTTAAAGTTGGCATGGCCCACATATCACAGAGGCAAAGATGTAAATTTGTTTTTTGAGTACTTGGCATGGCCCACGCATCACAGAGGCAAAGATGTAAATTAACGTATAAAAAGTGTACTAGTTGCTCATTAGATTTTGACAAAATTGAACAGGCACTTGATATTACCTCATGTTTTCAATCTCTGTTTGCATGCTCTACACGTATATGCCTTCCATCCAACATCTGAAAATAAATCATTGAAATATTAATTTAGTGGAGTAGAAATAAAATACAGAACCTTTGATTAAAGACCACCAGCAAAACTTTTACCTGACCATCCATTAGTTGTAATGCTCTACTACCTTCACTTGACAAAGCCAAACCCTTTTGATCTCCCACTTACTCGATCACATATTACATTTACTGCCACGTGAATTCAAGTCATTTCCCATCAAAATTGTTTAGCATAACCTACAGAAGCGAAGAGCAGGGTCACGAAGAGGCACCTTCAATAATTTTACCATGTTGTTCAAAAGAATCCTTTAGAGTAGTTTCATTTGTATCACAGGAAAGTCCTGCAATGAATAAAAATTGATGAGCAGAACCGTCAACCATGCGTTATCATAACCACCCTCAACTATGCAAGAGAGAAACTTAGAACTGAGGTTATGTGAGGATGAATTTTAAAAGATTAGAAACGATTAATTATTTGTCCAAGAAAGTGATTCTAACTCCATCTATATATAGTAAAATATTTGCCATGGTGCGAACTAGTTAAGTTACTCTTTTTTCTAATTATTTGAACTAATGACCATGGTATAAAAGAATATTGTGCTTCCATTTGATACTACCAGCAAGAAACACGTGAAAAAGACTGCCTCACTCTCTAAGTGAGACCATTACATTAACTATGTGCTAGAAATGCTCCCAATTTGCATTGGGCAGTTAATCCCCCCTACCTAGAGAAGTTTCATATTACTCAAATTAAAAATTTGGAAGAAGGTCAAATGTGACTAGGAGAAATAGAAAGGTGACCAAATATTTAATAACATGGAGGAGAAAAGGCCAAACATCTTGGACAAGAACAACAATGAAGTATGCAACTTCCTGAATCCCAGTTCAGAGCTTTGTAAAATTCTATTTTGCATATGTGATACCTTTATGATTGTGGCATTTGTTATCACCTTCTTGAATCCCAATTCAGAGCTATGTTACAGAAGTTCTCAGAAAGGACTTTGCATATTACAATATTGGCGTATCCAAGGCTTCCATCGGTCTCTATCTCGTGACAGAGAGAGAAAGAGAGGGAGGGAGGGAGGGAAGGAAGAGGATGGACAAGTGAGAGACTAAAGAGACAGAAGGGGACGTGGGAGAGAGGAGATAGAGATGTATAGAGAGGGGGGACAGGAGACAGATAGAGATACGGAGTGAGAGAGACGGATGATACATCGTGAGTCCACGGCGGCCGGCGGAGGACATTGGTGAGTCGACGACGATGGACGATGATGACAACCGCTGTGGGCGACCTCGATCCTGGCTGCGGACGACCATGATCATGGCTATAGATAGCTACCACAGAGGCGACGGTCGGCGGCAATCGTGGCTCCAGACAGTGGATATTGTGGTGATGGTTGTGCGTGGACAACCACAATGCTGGCTGCGGAAGGCTAAATGATGGCCACAGAGGCGACGCCCAACGGCGATAGTGACGACATGGTGTAGGATTTGGTGCCGGCGTGAGGAGATGGGGCATTGCGATGGTGTAGATGGTGCGGGGGGATGGGGGCACTGCAAGGAGGTGGAGGATGAGGTGCTGGCGTGGGGAGAAGGGGGCCCTGCGAAGAGAGGGAGGGGGGAAGGGGGAGAAGGACGGTGGGACTATGCCTTCATCCTTGTCGTGATCGATGGGAGAGAGGACGGTGGGGGAGAGGAGGAAGAATATGGCATGGATGGAAGGGGAAGAAGGAGGTCGGGGAGGTGAGGAGACGGAGGGAAACCAAAATCGCGCCGGGGTTGGGGGGGGGGGAGTCCGGCCTCATTTCTAAAATTACTGAATAAAGGTTAAAATTTATTATTACCTTCTATTTATTAAATTTTATAAGATAAAATTTTACATTCTACCTTTGATAGAAGATATTTGATATGAATAAAAGGCATATATTTTTTTACCTTTTAATCTTTAAAACAAAAGTCACGATTAACTTATGCCTTTTATTTTCTACCTTATAAAAGTAAATTTTTAATAGTGACGTCACCTGCGGACCATCTCGAATGCATCATAATTAGAAGGATTTCCAGTTAAAAGTATCTAAAATTGAAATCCAAGATTTTAAAAATAGAAATTTATTTTAATAAATTTTAAAATAAAATATTTTAAATTTAATATTTTAATCTTAATTTTATGACACTCAAGACGATCCCAATCTAATATTCCTCTTCCCCCATTCATTACACGAACAAAGATGCGAATCAAATGGCAAGGCATATATAGCAGTGGCCGTTTTCGTCTCCGAGGGTGGGAGGAATATTTTGGAACGCGTTTTCATTTTGGGGATAACCAAAAGTTGACATGTCGACGCGACGTGAATATAAGATTTTTTGCGATTAATAAGTCCAAAAGCAAGTTAAGAGCCCAAAGTAGTACCCTTTTTTTCGTATTCACACGGAGAAGTCTTGATCCCCTGTCTATGAGCGACTCTGGTATAATTAAGAGAGTCCAAAGTAGTACCTTGCGATTAATGATCTCACCTAATACTCAACCCCTACCGTTGCGGTCGCACGGCGGGCACAGACTCAAGAGAACTGCATGGATCGGTGGGGTTCAAAGTATGAGCGACTCTGCATCGCCATGAGCCTGATTTGTTCAAGCGTCTGTCTGCATGTCGAACATTAGATGGACGCGTCCATACGTACGTTCGTCTGAGTACTCCACTTCATTCCTACTCCCACGTCTCTCTTCTCAGACTATATAAGCATAGAAGCTGACGACGACGAGTGAGGAAGGGAACAAACCAATTTAGCTAGAATCTGGTATAATTAAGGGCCCGCATGGCTGCAGAGAATACGTCCAAGTGGGTCAGTGGGAGACCAGAAAAAAAGGATGACTAAATAGCTGTTGTGACATGGAGGGTGGTAGGTGGAGACACTGAAATTGGGTTAGATGACCAAATTACGTGTTAATTAACGTTAGCTGCTTCCTCACACAAAACTCCTCACAAGGATATTCTGTTAACGGTAAGCTTAATCACTCTTTCAATTAAAGGGGAATTATTATTTGGTTTGATAAAAAGGTGATATCACGTCGTATTATTGCATATTAATTCTTATGTATCACCTCTTATATAAAATAGTAACGCGCGATAGATGAATTTTTAATTTATTACAATCTATAGCATGCATGCATGCACCCCTTCACTGAGCCTGCAAGTCAAGAGAGGGAACCAATACGATCTATTCCGCGTCGGCAGCTCGGCCACGGATTCTACCTACTATGGCTGGCCACTTTCTGCGCCGTTGCCTGCCCAGTCTTCAAATCTCTGTTTGAAAATTATCCAGAGACCGGCATGTATGCCCGCATAACTCAATCTAGCTGGGGACCTAGCTAGGGATGAAACGAGAGTGGAGAAGCACGTCGTTTGAGTTGACGTCGATGCCCTTCTACGGGAAAAATCCTAGCTACGTCTAAATTAACATGGGTTACAGTGATGAGAATTTTTTTAATTCGCCTTATTGCATAATTTTTGAGTGCTACAATTGATGTCGGTACGTATTACGTGCATGGTTGCTACAATTGATGTCAAAAGGAGTAGCTACGTACGAATTCTTAATTATAGCACCAATTCATTGTAAAGGAAAACCAGGCGACAACTTTTGGTAGGTATCTTTAAACACCGCCACAGCCTTCCGACATAATCCTGACTTCAATACGTACCCACGCAGACTTGAAACATGCATGCTCGATCGAGTCTTCCTCATCCTTTAGGCCGTGGATGGCCGGAAAAGGGCATTCGACCCTACAGTGGATGTGAGACTGAGTCCTTCCATACTAGGACCTAGCTAGATCTGTAGAACTGTGAGGTCAGGACGATAGATTCCCCCAATATTCTAAGATGTCGGTACGTCTATATATGTATGGCTGCTGCAAACTTGTATGACCACGGTGACGTGTTTCTAGACGCAAGGAAGAACTGTACTCTCGAGGCCTTCATTAAAGTCGACTTTTTCAAAGTGGACTCGAAAGGAAAAGGATAATAAAAGGATGAGAACAAGTTTGACTTGATTAATTAATTAGTCGCTGTTTGCTACTACGCGGTTTAAACACTGCCCTCAAGTCATGGAAGAGTCCAACACTGCACGGTGTAGTGATCCAGCGAACTGATTATTAAATCAGAACAAGGACTAATGCCCACAAAGTTTGACAGATCGTCTGAACAAGATCTTTGGACAGGATTTCTGAGTAGTAAAATTAATAGATAAATTATTTCTTGCATTTGGGTTAATTTCTAGTAGTATTAATTAGAGAGAAGACATGGAGGGGAGTAGGTGGAGACGAGAAACACACGCGTTATTGAATATATATATCTTAGCAAACACCTGGCCTAGAACATATTAACTTATTCTTTTGTGACAACGCGGGTGGTAGAGAGAGAGAGAGAGAGAGAGAGAGAGAGAAGAAAAACACACGCGTTATATTGAATATTTAGATTAGCAAACACCTGGTCTAAGAGAGAGAGAAAGAGTGAGAGAGACGAAAAACACACGCGTTCTATTGAATATATGACAACGCGGGTGGCAGAGAGAGAGGGAGATAGAGATTTCAAGCTCTTGGATGCATGCGGCCGCTCAAGAGGGACAAGCCGGGTGGAGGAGCGCGTCCTTTAGGCCGTGCATGGCTGGAAATTATATTAAAGGGCATCCGACCCTAACAATGGATGTGAGTTGACCTAGATCAGTAGAACTGTCAACTTGTACGACCACGGTGAGGATGGAATAACTCAGCCTTGAGCCTCCAAAGTCGACTTGAAAGGAAAAGTTAATGAGAGATGACAACAAGTTTGACAAGATTAATTAAGGAACTGCTTTATTAGTAATTAGTAAGTCAAAGGAAAACTAGTGTCAAAGGAAGTGCAGGGCGTGTTTTAAATGTTCTGTTATTTCTTCCGAAATTGAAACAGTGGCTTCTTCTAGACATGGAAGAGTCCAACACAGCACGCTGTAGGGATCCAGTGAACCGATAAATCAGAACAAGGACTACTAATGCCCACAAAGTTTGACAGACCGTCTAAACAGGCTAGATCTTTGGACCACGGGAAAGTTGAAATTTTCTGAAATTTGGGTTAATTTCCAGTAGTATTAATTAGACGAAGTTGTTGAGCTGCTGGCCGCATCATGGATAAGATTTGGTGCAGCGTTTTTAAGTCCAAATTAAACTGAGTCAAAAGCTGAGAAACAGGTTAAAAGTCGCATCATTTCCAGCTATCTATGTATTCACACGTAAATGTCATCTCTCATTCCTTGTGTTTTCACACCTAAAGTCCCCCCGTTGTGGAGGTATAGCCCGGCCGGACAAAGATTATTGGAGCTATAATGCATGCAAGTAGTGGGAGACGTATTTCCAATCTGCCCATCTGCATGCTGATGGAAGTGACCCTCCTCTTTGCACGCATCGACTATAAATACGTACCCCTGCCAGCATCACACTTCAAGATCATCCCAAATTAACCCTTCTCCAGTCTTCAAGAACGATGGGTAGTTCTGCTAGGATTGTGGGTTTCACCTTCCTGGTCCTGCTCTTCCTGGGCACGACCACTGCCGCCAGGGTCCTCACTCAATATGCAGGTGGTGGGGGTGGTGGCCAAGGGGGTGGAGGTGGTGGTGGACAAGGAGGCGGCTCCGGTTCCGGCTATGGTGAAGGCTACGGTGAAGGTGCCGGAGGAGCCCATGGAGGGGGTTACGGAAGAGGAGGTGGTGGTGGCGGGGGCGGTGGCCAAGGGTCTGGCTATGGATCCGGTAGTGGCTACGGCTCCGGCTCTGGAGCGGGTGGTGCCAACGGTGGGGGCTACGGAAGAGGTGGAGGCGGCGGCGGAGGCTCTGGTGGTGGAAATGGAAGTGGGAGCGGCTCAGGATACGGGTCCGGCGGCGGGTCAGGCTATGGCGCTGGCGGAGCCGGAGGATATGGTCGTGGCGGTGGGGGTGGAGGTGGCGGCGGCCAAGGTGGTGGCGGTGGGAGTGGAAACGGGAGCGGCTCAGGATATGGGTCTGGTTCCGGTTACGGATCTGGTGGTGGGAATGGAGGCTATGGCAGCGGAGGTGGTGGAGGCGGTGGCGGTGGCGGAGGTGGTGGCGGTGGGAGTGGCTCGGGCTCCGGATATGGGTCCGGCTACGGGAGTGGAGGCGGTAGCGGTGGTGGCGGAGGACACAACTGATCACCTGCATAGCCGTTGTTCCAACATCACACCATCCATCAGTTATCTTCATAACAATAATACACACATATACTTGCTCAGGTGTAGTGATACCTTCAAATAGTCTCGTGGGGAAATAAAAGAGAGCTTTGCTCGGATGTCTTTTGTTTGTTATAATTTTAAGGCGGAGCTGTGGGATTTTTACCAGCGTAAATCTCTCTCTCTCTCTCTCTCTCTGTGTGTGTGTGTGTGTGTGTGTCTTTTAAAATATTTTAATATAGTAATGTTTGTTGTTATGACATATTATAGTTAAAATAGTGCAAGTTAAGATGCTAACACAATAAAAATGTATTTTAATGCATTGCCACTAATATGTTAATTAGCACCTAATGACTGCGTCTCACGGGAGGGATAATAAAATAAAATAAAACAAAAAAGTAAATGATAGAGATCACTTACGCCTTGTTTGATAAATGAACAGTAGAGGCGTTCGTCGGTTGCATGTCAGTCACGTGCTCGCGTTCGCCGGTAACATTTAAAATTGATTTCGATGATCATAGGAATATCTGGGCGAACATGTCATTTTTATGTTGTTTCGTCGCACAATTCTGGATGCCGCATTCAACGAGGAGAGACAGAAAAAGAATAACCACACAAAATAAAAATCTCTCTAACCCTACCGTTGCCGTCGCACGTCGATCAGGCACAGACCCAAGAGAACTGCATCTAATATTGCTCTTCCCAATAATTTATTACAGGAACAAAGATGGGAATCAAATGGCAAGGTTTAGCAGTGGGCCGTCTTCGTCTCCGAGGGTAGGAGGAATATTTTGGAACGCGTTTTGCAGTATGGCCAAAAGTTGAAATGCCGACGCGACGAGAATAAGATTGATGGTAATTAGTTCGGGTCAAAAAGAGAAAAAAAAAAGAAAGAAAGAACTAAAATTCTGTTTGCGATTAATAAGTCCAAAAACAAGTTAAAGAGTCCAATGTAGTACCCTTTTTTGTTTGTATTCACACGGAGAAGTCTTGATCCCTGGCCTGCCTATCAATTATCTCACCTAATGCTCCATCCCTACCGTTGCAGTCGCACGGCGGCGCAGACTCAAGAGAACTGCACGGCGGTGGAGGCGTCTGTTTGCTTGTCGAACATTAATTAGATGGACTCTATACGAACGTTCATCCGAGTACTCCATTTAATTTAATTAAGGGCCGCCATGGCTGCAGATAGCATACGTCCAACACAGACAGTACTGGGATATTATTTACAAGCTAGCTAGTGTCCGATCGACCACGCGTATATATATATATATCTTGGTCCAACACAGAAAAAAAAGGATGACTAAATGGCTGTTGTGAGTCTCTGTGACATGGAGGGTGGTAGGTGGAGATTTAAAAAAAGACACGTACGTGGTCTTGAATATAGAGATAGAGATAGAGAGAGAGGATTGCTACGAGTTTCAAACTCTATCTTGGACTGAAAAAACACTCGCGGCCTTGCATGTTTCAGCTTGCTTCTTGTCATTTTGCTTGCATGAAGTGGCATGAAACTGTACTTGCATTTCTCTCCGAGAATTATCCACTGAAACTGGGTTAAATAACGAAATTACGTGTGTACGTACATTAGCTAGCTCTGTCATTCAGCTTCCTCAACCAGCTCCTCACAAGGTGAGAAGCCTTATTAATTGCAAGTTATAGATGAATTGAACCTAATTAACTCTAAGATTACTTCCCCTCTGGTTTAGATCTTCCCAAGATACTCTTTTTTAACGGTTCAGCTCTAAGATTAGTACACTTTCAGACGTTTCGAAGTGCAATATCTCAATTCCCTCTCCTTAATTTCTAGGGTGGTCTCAATCACTTAATTCTTATTTTTTTTTATAATCCGTAATCTAACGCAGTTGATTTAAGGCTTAGGGTGCGTTTGAAAATCATTCCACTGTCACTTTAGAGATAAAAACACTCAACCGCTTTTAATTTCTCTCAAATAAGCAAAAGTGATATGGGTTTCCGTGCAAAGCAACTTTCGAGGATGAGAGAGATTAAGGCACAAAATTGCCCCATCCTCTTAATTAATCTGTCGAAGCTATGTGAAGGTGGATTATCAAGATTTATAATCATTGATAAGGAGATTTTCAAACTATGTGAAGGGGCAAAACAAATGTGATAGGTATGCTCATTCATTTGCAGGATAAAAGATATACATATGATTATGTAAAATGAGATATGACATTAATGTACGGAATAAATCCGGCAGCATATCCCCTTATCTTAGACTATGCAAAGTGGGAATATAGGACATCTATCCACGGAGTGTCGAGATGGAAGCCAAAAGAAAGATGGGCATAGCCCGAGATCCAAGAGGATCTAGATGCGACGGGACAATGTCCATTATCATGGTATTTATTGATATCCCCTTAAGAAACTATTGGAGGACATGCAGTGGCAGAACTCCAAGGGTCAACAGGGTTAGAAGAAAACATCACAGTCAAACGGTATAATGTGGGGGTAAAACTCCATTAATTTAGCTCTCTTAGACTCGGATGAAGAACCATGCATGATTCCCCATGATATGAAGAAGGTCGGCATGAAGGCTAATGAGGTTGGGACATTGAGTTGAAACTAGGCTTAGGGCTCAGTAAGGTTGCTGGGAAGTTGAGTGTTTGAGTAGTAGTCGGCGCTGAGATGAACCGGCACTGATGGGAATTGGCGCGCACGAAATCGGCGCGGTAGGAGCTCGGCGCGACGAGACATTGACTAGCTGCGAGAGATGGTCGGCATGGAAGCAAACCGGCGCGGGGAAGGGTTTCATTGGTTATCGGCGCGCCTGACAATCAACACGAGACCGATGCCGAGAGAGCACCGTGCCGGGAGACCAACTGGGGCGCCGATAGGGAAGATTTGAGGATTTGGGGCTTTGAGGCTCTATTGGGGGGATCTCTTGTGTTTAATCAGGGCTTCATGGGCTCTGGCGATGATGTTTAGGTAAGCTGAAAGGGAAGGATAAATTCATCCGCAGAAGGTCTAGTGAGACAATGTGACAATCAACGGGAAATCTCATAATAATTATATTCCCCTTTTACAGTGGGCAAAGGGCCATGAGATAGTCTGTCTCAGGCCTCTGCCACACAATAGGGGGTTAATTCATCAGTTTAACGAAAATATCACACGATATGATAAAGCAAGGATCGTGAATGAATTTCGGCAGCATCTCCCCATATTTTAGACTGTGCCAAAGGGGGAGTATAGGACATCCATCTACGGAATGCTGAGATGAAAGCCAAAAGAATGATGGGCGTACCTCGAGATCTAAGAGGATCAGAATTCAGCGGGACAGTGTCCACTCGTCATGACGTCTCATTAATATTCCCCTAAAGGGACCAGCGTAGAACACGCAGTGGCAGAACTCCGTGGCCCGGCGGGATGAAAGAGGGAAATCGAAAACCCAAATTGAAATAAATGTAGGGGTAAGACCCCATTAGTGTAGCTCCTCCGCTTCCCATAGAATCGGACATGAATGGCCCAACAAGATTAATTCATAAAAATAAGCATGCATTTATTCTTACATTCATGTATATATATATATATATATATATATATATATATCATTCATTCACTGTACATGTTTAGACATGGGTGGACGAAGAGGCTCTCACGTAATGGACTTCATGCAGCCTGAAGGTTTATTTATGCATGCATATATTATACGTATATTCTCACCTATACATGGCGGCTGGGTGGACTTCATACCCATATATGGGTTTATTTACTTTTATGCAACCATTCTCACCTATACGAACGTAATGCAACACGTGAGCCACGACATGCCAATTAGCTAGAAATGCATGCATGTTGCTGCGCACGGGAGGGCAGAAACGGTGGGGAGCATCACATATTCGGCGCGGAAGTGAACAACCTCGACACGGGACCGTCGGTGCGGAAATAAGAAAGGGGAGCCTCGGCGCAGGTGGTAATCGGCGCGGACCTTGCGCTGAGAGTTGTTGGCGCCGAGGATGGCTGAAAAAGGGGTTTTGTGGGTTTAGGATTTTATGGAAGCTGCCGAGCTTGGGCTCCTCCGAGCGAAGAGAAAATTATCTGGAGAACACAAACACCGGACCAGGGCCAGGCAAAATTATTTTTCCTCATGATTTGGGGGACAGGATAGCCACGAAATGGATTGTACTCTGTCTAATTTTAGAGGTTGGTAAGTCTAATTAAGCACAGAAGGGTTCAGAACGTATAGAGGCTACCTGATCATTGTCCTCATGACTTTCGGGGACATAAAAACCACGAGATAGACTGTCTCGGGCTCCCGTCTCATATCAGAGGTAAATAACTTCGACTACTCACAGTAGAGCTCAGAGAGTAAGCACCAGAACTCAGTATTCCCATAGCGTAGCAATGACTTCGCGAATGTCATTGACAGATGGGATAATACTTCCACTGTCTCTGTGAAGTCGTAGTAGCCATAAGGCCGTCGACCCAGGTTGAACGAAAGAAACGTAAACCGGAACTATAGAAATTCTAGATAGAATGGTGGGAGCACACGGGAGAATATCAATGGGATTTGGTTACAGCAATATAAGAAAATCTCATGCATCAACAAATGTTCCATTTATACAAAATCAGGCATCGCCAAGATACAAATATAAGCCATAAAGGGCTGTGCAATTACATAAGGAGAGAACGAAAATAGAAAAGAAAGAACATGGGAGGGGGACTGTAGGCCCGAGGGGCGTCGAACGGCAGCAGCAACGGCCCCCCCTACCTCTGCTCGCAGATAGCTCTCCCTTCTCTTCTTCCTCTTTGCCGACTGGCTCTCTCTCTCTTTTTTTTCTTCTCCCGCAAGTCTCTTTTCTTCGCTCGCTCAGTAGGCCGCCGCAAATTTTGCCTTGGTCCCTACTTCTTCGTCGAATCTCAGCTTTTATAATGGGTTCCAGAACCCTTGAAGCATCGGCGCGGTTTCATCTTAGATCTCAGCTTTAGCACAATCGGCGCGCCTCCTTCTATTTTGGACTTCGGGTCCGGATGGGCTTCGACCATGGCTTCGGCGATAGTTTCACTTTGGTGGTCGATGGGCCCTGGGCAGCCCACTCCCGTCTTTTCTTTCATCCCTGAAAAATAAGAAATATAAGATGAAATATGCTAGTATTTTATTATTTATATTGTTATTATCTTATCATTTTATTATTATTCTATTATTATCGTTATATCTTTTCTTTTCTCTCTTATTTTTTTTATCTTTTTGTTATTATTATTATTATTATTATGTATATATATATATTTTTATGTGTCAACAAATGCCCCCCACCCGTAGGTGGCGCGAATAAGGGACGAGCAAGCGGGGCCTACGGGTGCAGCTCGTTTGAAAGCGTATCTTTCTGTTCATGCGAGCATGCAGGCATTCAACAGCAAGCATAAGCTAGATATATAGAATTGCTCCCCTACATCGGGGATAGGATATGGACGGCGCCTGTGACTCATAGACAGAGTGCGGCTCACAAGGCACAACTAAGGGAGATGTGCATGCGTAGAGAGGACATCGTATAGAATATGTGCACAGCGTAAGCCACGATCTACACCCGAGGCTACTTCTCTATACTGTGATAGTGCAAGTATGTGAGCAGCGAATCTCTGGACATAGGGATACGCAGACGTTCTAGATAACACTAGAGTATTGCTCTAGCCTCTACACATACAGCTGGGGTTCTAGATTTCCGGTAGCTTCGCACAACCCCCTTAGCTTATTCCTAGCTTCAGACTTCACCGTTCGGCGCGAGTCTCCTCATGTGTCTCAATGGGGATTCCCGACTACTAAGATTCATCCTTTATAACAATTTCATTACAGATCTCACCGTTCGGCGCGAGTCTCCTCATATGTCTCAATGGAGATTTCCGGCGACTAGGATTCATCCTTTATAGTGATTTTATTACGGACTTCACCGTTCAGCGCGAGTCTCCTCATATGTCTCAATGGGGATTCCCGGCTACTAGGATTCATCATATCTTTTTTCTTCTTCTTTCTTTTTTTTTCATCTTTTTTTTCTTTTAACTTGGGGGAAGGCAATTTTTTCCTCATGATTATCCCTCGTGTGGGTGTAGAAATTAAAGCACACATGTAGTGTTAGGAAGAACCTTCTAGCATCCCTACGATAAGAGACTGTTGAACACATAGTGGTACAAAGTGTAGGAGTTTTACTTTGGGTGTATCTCATGAGTTGCTTTAGTGACACAGCTATGACTTTTTCACTGGACGCATGCACTCAGCCAATATTGACTTTTCATCCCTTAGTGTATGTCGTGGCACATACATGCTTAGAATCGGGCGGCTTTATTTAACAAGGAGATGTTGTCCTAGAAAATTGAAGGAGGTGTATTATCTTATAGTATAAGCAAGCATGCAAGCAGGGCCAACAAACACCCAAAATTTGAAAGCAAGTATTTTTTTCTTTTTTCTCTCTCTCTTTTTATTTTATATGTATGCATATATGTATATGTCACTATATATCCATTTATTTGTTCAAGCGCCTGATGCGAATACATGTAGGTTAGTTATTCAAAAGAAAGCAAAATTGATAACAAAATAATGGAAAAATGCTTTATGTAGCAAGTCCCGGCGGGAGGAAGGGGGTTGGTACTGGCTGACGAGAGCCGTTTTATTCAGATGATGAACCTAGATTAAAATGAGGTGGTAGGCCTCAACAGGGTGTCTTGGCCAAGAGCGGACATCGGGTTTTGACAAGGAGTCCAACCCGAATATAGAAAGTGGACTACAGAAGCCAACAGTTGGCAAGGGAATCGGGCTATGACAGCCGAAAGGTAACATGGAAAGCAGGCTGTAAAAGCCAGGAGATAATAGGAGAATAGGATATGCAGACCGAGCGGTAGCAGGAAAGCATGCTTCAAGGGGAGCCCAAGTCATTGAGTTGTAGCAATCGTCACGGTGGGACATGATGGTCATTGTTGACGTAGGCTTAAGCCAAAAGGGTAGCAAGACAGCGGGCTTTTGACGGCAAGTCTAAGCCATGAGATACACGGTTAGTGAAAAATGCCAGGCTAGTAGGTCACATGGACCCGGAGATAGTGAGATAGTAGGCTATACAAGTCAAGATAGCAGGATAGCTGGCTGTAAAAGCCAGGATAGCAGGCCTCGAGGGCCAGAGACGACAGGTTATAAGAGCCAGGACGGCAGGCTGTATAAGCCAGGAATAGCAGGCTACGAGTGCCAGAGACAGCAGGCTATGAGAGCCAGGACAGTAGGTTGTAGAAGCTAGGAATAGCAGGCTATGAGAGCCAGAGACAGCAGGCTATAAGAGCCAGGACAGCAGGCTGTAGAAGCCAAGAATAGCATGCTACGAGAGCCAGAGACAGCAGGCTATGAGAGCCAGGACAATAGGATGTAGAAGCCAGGAATAGCATGCTATGAGAGCCAGAGACAGCATGTTATAAGAGCCAGGACAGTAGGCTATAGAAACCAGGAATAGCAGGCTACGAGAGCCAGATACAACAGACTATAAGAGCCAGGATAGCAGGCTGTAGAAGTCAGGAACAACAGGCTATGAGAGCCAGATACAACATGCTATGAGAGCCAGGACAGCATGCTTTAAGAGCCAGAACAGCAGGCTGTAGAAGTCAGGAATAGCAGGCTACGAGAGCCAGAGACAGCAGGCTATGAGAGCTAGGACAGTAGGCTTTAAGAGCCAGAATAGCAGGATTTAAAAGCCAAAAATAGCAGGCTGTAGAAGCCAGGAATAGCAGCTTACGAGATTCAGAGACAGCATGCTATGAGAGCCAGGACAGCAGGCTTTAAGAGCCAGAATAGCAGGCTTTAAAAGCCAGAAATACCAGGCTCTAGAAGCCAGGAATAGCAAGCTACGAGAGCTAGAGACAGCAAGCTGTGAGAGCCAGGACAGCAGGCTTTAAGAGCCAGAATAGCAGGCTTTAAGAGTCAGAAATAGCACGCTACGGGAGCCAAGATAGCAGGCTGCAAAGGCTAGGGTAGCAGGCTGCAAGAGCCATGATAGCGGGATAGCAGGCTATAAAAGTCAGGGTAGAGAGATAACATGCTATAAAATGCTAGGATAGCAGGCTGCAGGGGTCGGGATAGCGGGATAGCAAGCCGTAAAGGCCAGGATAGCAGGCTATAAAAGCCGGGGATAGCGGGATAGCAAGCCGTAAAGGCCAGGATAGCAGGCTGCAGGAGCCGGGATAGCGGGATAGCAAGCTATAAAGGCCAGGCTAGTAGGCTATAAAAGTCAGGATAACGGGATAGCAAGCCGTAAAGGCCAGGATAGTAGGCTATAAAAGGTAGAGATAGCAGACTATAGGAGCCAGAAGGTAGCAAGCCGCGAAGGCTAGGGTAGCAGGCTGTAAGAGCCAAGATAGCGGGATAGCCAGCAGTAAAGGCCAGTATAGCAGGTTATAAAAGCCAGAGATAGCAGACTATAGGAGCCAGAAGGTAGTAAGCCGCGAAGGCTAGGGTAACAAGCTGCAAGAGCCAAGATAGCGGGATATCAAGCCGTAAAGGAAGAACTGTACTCTCGAGGACGATAGATTCCCCCAATATTCCAAGATGTCGGTACGTCTATATATGTATGGCTGCTGCAAACTTGTATGACCACGGTGACGTGTATCTAGACGCAAGGAAGAACTGTACTCTCGAGGCCTCCATTAAAGTCGACTTTTTCAAAGCGGACTTGAAAGGAAAAGGATAATAAAAGGATGAGAACAAGTTTGACGTGATTAATTAGCCGGTGTTTGCTATACAACGCGGTTTAAACACTGCCGTCAAGTCATGGAAGGGTCCAACACTGCACGCTGTAGTGATCCAGTGAACTGATAATTAAATCAAAACAAGGACTAATGCCCACAAAGTTTGACAGATCATCTAAACAAGATCTTTGGACAGGATTTCTGAGTAGTAAAATTAATAGATAAATTTCTTAAATTTGGGTTAATTTCTAGTAGTATTAATTAGAGAGAAGACCTGGAGGGGAGTAGGTGGAGACGAAAAGCACACGCGTTATTGAATACATATATCTTAGCAAACACCTGGTCTAGAATATATTAGCTTATCCTTTTGTGTGTGTGTGAGAGAGAGAGAGAGAGAGAGAGATTCTAGTAGTATTAATTAGGAAGACATGGAGGGGAGTAGATGGAGATGAAAAACACACGGGTTATTGAATATATATATCTTAGCAAACGCCTGGTCTAGAATATATTAGCTTATCCGTTTGTTTGTGACAAAGAGAGAGAGAGAGAGAGAGGAGAGAGAGAGTTACTAACTCTTGGATGTATGCGGCAGCTCAAGAGGGACAAGCCGGGTGGTAGGCCGTGCATGGCCGGAAATTAAAGGGCATCCGACCCTTACAATGGATGTGAGTTGACCTAGATCAGTAGAACTGTCAACTTCTACGACCAAGGTGAGCATGGAATAACTCAGCCTTGAGCCCCCAAAGTCGACTTTCTCAAAGTGGAATTGAAAGGAAAAGGATAATAAAAGGATTGAAAGGAAAATGATAATAAAAGGATGAGAACAAGTTTGACGTGATTAATTAGTCGGTGTTTGCTACTATATACGCGGTTTAAACATGGTGGTGTTTGATCGTGACAACTAATTAAGGAACTGCTTTATTAGTAACTAGTAATTAAGTCTTTGTTATTTCTTCCCAAATTGAAGCAGTGGCTTCTTCTAGATATGGAAGAGTCCAACACAACACGCTGTAGTGATCCAGTGAGCTGATAAATCAGAACAAGGACTACTAATGCCCACAAAGCTTGACAGACCGTCTAAACAGGCTAGATCTTTGGACCACGGGAAAGTTGAAATATTCTGAAACTTGGGTCAATTTTCAGTAGTATATATTAATTAGATGAAGTTGTTGAGCTGCTGGCCGCATCAGGGATAAGATTTGGTGCAGCGTTTTTGAAGTCCAAGACTGAGTCAAAAGTTGAGACACAGTTTAAGAGTCGCATCATTTCCAGCTGTCTATATATTCACACGCAAATGTCATCTCTTATTCTCTGTGTTTTCACACCTAAAGCCTCCCCGTTGTGCATGATAGCCCGGCCGGACAAAGATTATTGGAGCTATAATGCATGCAAGTAGTGGGAGACGTATTTCCAATCTGCCCATCTGCATGCTAATGGAAGTGACCCTCCTCTTTGCGCGCATCGCCTATATAATACCCCAGCTGCCACCATGAGCTGCCTTGCGAACATTGACTTGGTTTTGGACTTGATAAAGAAAAGAAAGGCTGATTGGATATCTATGGTGTGCAGTGCATTTACAAATCTTAATTTATCTTCTTGATCCATGCAGCCAATGAAATATGTAGATAAAAATTTTAAGGGCGTCTTTATTAACCGACTAAGGGGGTGTCGTAATCGACTCCGAAGGGTCGATTACGGTACACGGGGTCGGTTATCGGGTTTATGTGAGGGGGAGGGCAAGTGGAGGCGGGATCCACCGGTTAATCGGTGTCGACTAACCGAGGGATAATCATGTTGTCAAAGACGTCCTAAAGACGTGACATGAGGATTTGTAACAGTGCAGCAAGTATATAGAGTGAGACTCTCATAGGTGGGAAACAGGAGGACAATGTACCAAAAGTCGATTTTTCATTAATATAATATATCTGTGGGAATTATTTTTTGTACACTTACCCGGTTATTTTAATTAGTAGGTGTGCAGAGATCCAAGTCTTCTATATGTCCTTCCACTCTCTTGAACCCACAGCATCACAGCCCGCATGGACTCCCAACCAGATTTCTTGGTCAGCCCGGCCATATTTATTATATATATATATATATATATATATATACAGTCTACAACGAAGCACAGCGTTTTCTTCAACTTCGATTATCCCATTTGTCTCATCTTACGGGTCCACCATATAAAGAAATTAGAAATTAACTGGACTTCTGGAGTTGGAGAAGGAAGAGATCAAAGTCATAAAGCACTAGTCGTAACCCAGCGACTGAGCGTGTCGTCTCACCCGGGAGAGGTGGAGGGGTGTTCCCATTGAACGGTTTGTAAGCTAGTTACCGTGGGCCTCTGCGGTTACCGTTGCGTCCAACGGGGGGGGGGGGGGGGGACTAGTTAGATGCCTGACTCTAGGCAGGAGTCAGTGTGTGTACACGTGGTTGGAGACTTGGACTGACACTGACGAGTGTTGCTCTGACTAGTACTTGGTTTGGTCCTGTTACGCCTCTCGCTTATCACGTTCCAGACTTGCGAGTTACCGATACGCAGTGTAAGTCGTCGGAGGACGCATCTGATCTTGTTCTTCTAGTGGGCTGTTCCGTCTCACACTTCACTTGGTTAGCAGTGGTTTATTCTATTGGTAGATTTAGCTCCTGACGCTATTTCCTGTCGTTATTATTTATTTATTAAATCATGCATCTGTCTGGTTATTGTTTAAATGCATGCTCTAATTACTTTTATATTTGCCTGCTTGCTTGTTTAGTGTGAGGTAGGGATCCGTGTGACCCCTACTGAGTCTGGCTGTGACTCACCCTTTCTCCTTTCAGGTGAGCCGCCCCAGTCGTCCGCCGGTCCTTCTCATGGTTTTGCCGACCATCGTTAGAGTGCCAGCCTCCTGTCGGTTTGTCTTTTTTTATTCTTTTGAGCCGGGGTATGCCCCGTGTAGTTGTACAGTGGACCTCTGTTATTTGTAAATCTGGACTATTGTATATATTTTACCACTCTGATATTTTAAATTACTTCCGCACTTATTTATTAATTAATGTTCTAATTAATATTGCGCGCCTGCGGTCTCAATTCGTTATGCAACTCCTCAGCAAACTCCACTAACTCTTCAGGGGCCTCATCAGCCTCTTGGGTGACTTCCCCAGTTCTTGGTATCGGTGTATCGATGTTATCGGTATATCGGTATCCGGAGCTTTAGGTCGTCACAGCAACCGAAGGGAGATCGAAGGGAGGAGAGGGGAAGCAAGGGCAGAGACAGGCAGGTCCAAGGGGAAGGCACCGGGAGAGAGGGTAGGGGGGAAGGCAGGATGGACAGACGGGGGGAGGGGGAGTCTAGTCCAAGGGGGCAGGAGACAGAGGAGGAGCAGGAGGAAACAAGGCGGGGGGGCAGGGGCAGAGGAAGGGAGAGGAGAAGAGGCTGGGGAAGAGGAAGGAAGCTCCAGGGAAGACGCCTGGACGGCCGACGATGGAGGGGGGTAGGCCAAAGGGAGGAGCAACTGGAGGGAGGGAGAGAAGAGAGAGTAGGACGACAGACGGGGGGGAGGGATGCTTGGGCCAAGAGGCAGGCGACGGCGGTGGAGAGAGCCGGTGGAGGGGGAGGAACGCCGCCGTGGGCGGTGGGGCTCCAGAAGAGGAGAGGCAAGGGCCTAAGGAAAAATAGGGGATGGTATGCACAACCGTCCCATCACAGGTAGTGGGAGGCTATACGAAGAGAGGGACAGCGTGCACGTGGCAAGCAGAGAGAGGTAGCATAAAACTGAGGGGGGCGATGGTCGATCCCAGATAGAGTCTTCCATGTTTAGAAGAAGCCATTGCTTCAATTTGGGAAGAAATAACAAAACATTAAAACACGCCCTGCACTTCCTTTGACACTAGTTTTCCTCTCACTTGTACTAACTACTAACAAATCAGTTCCTTAATAAGTTGTCACTATCAAACACCACCATGCATGTTTAAACCGCGTAGTAGCAAACGCCGGCGGCTAATTAATCATGTCAAATATGTTATCATCTTTTATGAACCTTTTCCTTTCAAGTGGACTATACAAAAGTCGGTCTTTGGTGCCTCAAAACTGAGTTCTTCCATACGTCTAGAAACACCTCACTTTGGTCGTACAAGTTTGCAGCAACCATGCATATACGTACCGGCATCACTTATGGCAGTCGAAAATTATGCAATTAGGCGAATTAAAAAAATTCTAATCACTGTTTCGGTAGAGACCTATGTTTAGACGTAGGATGTTTCCCGTACGTTGATAATGGCATCGACAACTCAAACGATGTGCTTCTCCACTCGTCTCATCCCTAGCTAGGTCTCTAGATTGAGTAGATGACAAAGACGGAAAAGGTTTTTCTGCGGGCATATATATGACAGTCTTTGGATAATTTTCAAACAGAGATTTAAAGATCAGATCTCTGACGTCTTGCAAACAGCTAGCTGGCAAGGCGAAGACTGGGCAGGCAAGGGTGCAGAAAGTGGCTAACCATAGTACGTACGTAGAATCCGTTCCTGAGCTGCCGACGCGGAATAGAGTATTGGTTCCCTCTCTTGACTTGGCTCAGTGAAGGGGTTGCATGCATGCTATAGATTGTAATAAATTAAAAATTCATATATCGTAACTATTTTAAGAGACGATACATAAGAATATGCTGTCATATGACTTGATAACCCCTTTATCAAACAAAATTTATTCCCGTTTAATTGAAAGAGTAATTTTAGAGCTGAGCCGTTAACTGAAAATATATCCGGGTCACGTCTAAACGGGCCGAGGAGAAGAAATCTTATAGGCTCGATTTGATAAACGAATTATCGACTGAATTAACAAATGGACGAGAGCAAAAAAGGGTGGGGCTCACCCGCTCCCCTCACGCATAAGAGACTTACCCAAAGTCTACCGTGCTCAAATAACAAAGAAGACCATAGAGTTCGGTTCAATTCTGCAGCTTGCAATTAATAAGGCTTCTCACGTTGTGAGGAGTTGTGTGAGGAAGCTGAATGACGGAGCTAATTATGTAAAACACTTAATTTGGTAATTTAACCCAGTTTCAGTGTCTCCACCTACCACCCTCCATGTGACAGAGACTCACAACAGCCATCTAGTCATCCTTTTTTTTTTTCTAGTCTCCACCTAACCGACCCACTTGGACCAATATATATATATATATATATATATATATATATATGCGTGGCCGATCGGACACTAGCTTGTAAGTATGCCACGTTCTAGCTAGCTAGGTTGCTTTGTCCCCTTCCTCACCCGTCGTCGTCAGCTTACATGGAGTGGGAATGAAGTGGAGTACTCAGACGAACGTACGTCTAGAGTCCATCTAATGTTCGGCATGCAGACATAACAAATCAGGCCCACGGCGATGCAGAGTCACTCATGCTTGATCCCCACCGATCCATGCGGTGGTAGGGATCGAGCATTAGGCCGTGAGATAATTAATAGGCAGTGGATCAAGACATCTCGGTGTGAATCGAACAAAAGGGTGCTACTTTGGATTTTTTACTCGTTTTTGGTTCAACTTTGACAAACGCGTTCCAAAATATTCTTCCTACCTCAGAGACGAAGACGGCCACCGCTAAATCTTGCCATTTGATCCTCATCTTTTACTCGTGTAATAAATGGGAAGAGAAATATTACATTGGGATATATATTCATCCTGAGTGTCAAAAAATAAGATAAAATATAAATTATAAAATATTTTATTTTAAAATTTATGAAAATATAATTATAATTTTAAAATCATCAATTTTAAAATCTTGGATTTCAATTTTAGAACATTTTAGGCGGGAATCTAAAATCAGATACAAAGGATGTCATAGGAGTCTATCCATTTTAAAATATAACAATTTAGAGCACTCCTAATGCAAAGAACATAATATATAATAATTAATAATATTAAAAAAATTAAAATATGTTATTTTACAACAAATTATAGTACTTAAAGAAATTTTGTTGTAATACATCAAACGACTCGATTGTGTAATCCAACTCTATTGACCTTACACCATACTAATAAGAGAAAATTAGATGAACTATTAGTCCCGCTTTGTTTGAGATTTATCTCAACAGTATATTGACTTTAGTCTAAACTTAAATCATTTTATTTTGACGGGAGCAGATTTAGATAATCTGTTTAAAAATAACTTAATCTCACTTAAATAGGATTAACCTATCACACCCTCGCAGTTGGGATAACTTAATTTGAGGCCACGTCAAAGTAAAAAAGAGTAAAAGTAGATAAAATAAATTCAGTTAACTTTAGTCATATTATCTTTAGTCTTGAAACAAAATAGGACTTATAATTTATTGGACTAAGTCATCCAACTTAAAATCACAAGGTGTTAAGTGAAGGGAGTTTCACTATTATAAATATATACTATTTTATTTTATTTTTTATATGAAACTATTCTAACACCGTGTAATCCGATTTTAAGTTCGTACTAATTTTAATAACTTGAAAATATTGAATGACAATAGTTATCATTAACTTCCGATGGTTGCATTCATTATCCTATCTTCTCCACCCACCGCATTAATTTTTGCCCAATTAGTTTAATTAGAAGGTCTAATGTACGCTTATAAGTCAACGAATTAAGTCACCAGACATGAGACATTCGCATATATATTTTTTCCTTTTTATTGAGGAATTGATATGAAAAGTACTTTATGTTTAGGACTTGTTTAATTGAGTTCTTTGACTCGCATATACATGTAGTACTTTATGTTTAGGACTCATCTGTACACAGATACAGATATTCTCCGGGAAGACCTACATACAAATTGCAGCTTGTAAGGGATCGATTCCAAAAAAGAGCAAGAGTTGAAAGATGGATATACATGTCGTTGGGGCGGAGAAAAGTCTCTCAGACGTCGGAGGCAAGCTCTCAGTCAAAGGATGTATCCCCATATAAGTAGCCGGCCAGTGGGAATCCGGTGGGAATTCACAAGTACGGTTAGTGGCGCCGTATAATTAAGCTTGGACGTACATGGGTACATACAAATTGCGCAAGTTGATGCAAGAAAAAGACGTTATGGGGGAACGGAGATTAGGTGGGTGAGCCATGCAAAACCCTATATATGTATCAGCACGGCCATCGTTCCGGCACCGCAGCAGAAGCATCTCTTTGATCTTCCCCTTTATGTGAGCTTAATTAATTTCTCTGACTACAGCTAGCGGAAGATCGATGGCTAGAACTGGGATCGCTGCTTTTGCTTTAATAATCTTGCTTAGCGTTGGATTCTCCTCCGCCGCGAGAGTCTTAACTGCAGTAGCCAGTGGTGGAGGGGGTGGTGGAGGGGGAGGAGGAGGTGGGGGAACCGGTAACGGGTCCGGCTCTGGGTATGGCTCTGGAAGTGGTTCCGGCTATGGTGGGGGTTCTGTTGGGGGAATGGGCGGCGGCTTCGGACGTGGTGGAGGTGGCGGAGGGGGAGGTGGCGAAGGGACCGGGCAAGGCTCTGGTGGCTATGGATCAGGCAGCGGCTACGGCACCGGTTCTGGGTATGGCGTTGGGGTAGCTAATGGGGGTGGATATGGGCGCGGTGGAGGTGGCGGTGGTGGCTCCGGGGGTGGAAACGGCGGATCTGGCAGCGGATCCGGCTACGGGTCTGGTAGTGGTTCGGGAAACGGCGTCGGTGTTGGCAACGGGGGAGGATACGGGGGTGGAGAAGGTGGCGGAGGGGGTGGTGGCTACGGCGGTGGAAATGGAAGAGGGAGTGGGTCTGGTTATGGTTCCGGGAGCGGTTCGGGATACGGCGCTGGTGGTGGGAACGGCGTGGGGTTTGGGAGCGGTGGAGGTGGTGGGGGTGGAAGAGGCGGAGGTGGTGGCATTGGAACCGGCGGCGGATCTGGCTATGGGTCCGGTAGCGGTTCAGGATACGGTGCAGGTGGGGCTAATGGTGGTGGTTTTGGAAGCGGCGGTGGAGGCGGTGGGGGAAGCGGCTACGGGGGCGGGAATGGAAGCGGGGGCGGCTCTGGGTATGGATCCGGCGGTGGGTCTGGCTACGGTGCGGGGGGTGCTGCCCACGATGGCGGTTATGGGAGTGGAGGTGGCGGTGGAGGGGGTGGTGGGTCAGGCACCGGTTCCGGCTCCGGGCACGGCACGGGATATGGCTCTGGGTATGGCAGCGGTGGTGGTGGTGGTGGTGGGCGACCACGGGAGCAGACTCCGGCCGAGCCCATTCCGGCCGGGCCAACCCGAGCAGCGGTTGCACCAGCTCCTGCTTTCCCGGTTACCGCACAGCCGAATGCGGCGGCAGTACCTACACCAGTTGAGGAGGCCACGCCTCTCGCCCCGACTCCTTCGGGCGTGTGAGGTTGGTTGCTTGGTAGGCGACCACCCCGGTGTTTTGCTCGCGGTCTTTTTGATCCCTGTGACAAGTATATTTATGTATGTATCAAGAAATAAGGGAAGTGTGGAGTGCAGCTTCTCCATTTCCCAAGAGTTGGTTGGTTTAAATGAAATCTCCGTACATGAATCAATAAACAAGCAGTGCTATGTATATATTGAGCCTGCCCTTTATACTTTCAGTGCGTGGCTGTCTTTTTAAACATGACTTTGGAAGGTTGCTCCTAATTATATAACCCCTCTTTCTCTCAAACGCAATCTGCATGCTCTCCACGACACATGGCAAAATTAAATGCCCGGGTTATTTATCTTATGGTCCGGTCCGGCCACATATATATATATATATATATATATATATATACGTTGGTTAATAATTAATGAAGTTGATACTAAAAAATGCCAAGGGAAAGACAACCAAAGGGAAGGAGAAAGTATGCCACTCGAACGTTACTAATTGGACTCGATCCATAAACAAGGGAAACTACAAGGCCAGTGGGGACCGGAGGGGGGCCAAAGCCATCTAGAATCCGGGCCGGGGGAGCAAGCAAGGCGCATGTATACCTTGGTCCAAGTCGACGGTAGGTGACTAATTGTATATGTATATATATTGTGGATACCCCTGGGGAGAGGCCGGGCCCACAGCCAGGTCATATATATTGTGCAGATATACTAGAGACACGTACGACACATAGACTGGGTAGGGTTTGATGTGGATGTATGTGCAGCTAGGCAGGTAGGTGGAAGACTAAAACGAGGTCTCTCGTACCAATATTTTAGTCTACTTTTACTTCCATGTTGAACTACGTACGAACTCCGCATGCAGCACAGCTCCATCGATATGCACTCACCCGGTGCTTCACGTACAGAAATAAAGAAAAGTGGACTTGTTTGCCTGCCTTCAACCAATTCTTGTCCTTTTGCGTGCATGAAGTCGCAATTGCTCTCTCTTTTTTTTTAATTTGCCCGAGGAGGATTATCAACTAAATATGGATTGAATTACGTAATTACAAATTGTGAGGAACGCTGTGTCTCATCGTCCTCGAACCGAGCTCTTCACAGATTTATTAGCAGAATCAAACTCATTGCACTTTAGTCAGAAGTACTGCAGCGGCTGTCATTGTCTTGTGATGTCCCTCTAGGAGGAATCCGCGGTTCCAGCGTGTGCGAGGACAAGCTGCGTTCTGGACCCCAACATATGGATAAGAGTAATTGGGGTCGTGGTTGACTGGTCATCAAAGTCCAAAGGCCGTCCAAACAAGAGCCGCCGCCTCTGTTTTTCTCCGTCAAATCATTGGGTGGCGTTTGGTAACGTTTTGTTGCGTTAACTAGATTAAGAAAATTTCAAATTTTACACATTATTCAAAAATCTAGCGGTAAATTTTTGATTTGGAAATGAGATTCCATTAGCTATCATATTTGAGAATGCACCAAACGTGAATAGATTTTATATGGAGTTATCTATAATTAAGATGTTTATTTTTTTCATTCAGCTTTTAAATTTCACGAGTGTCACTATCCATTCACCCATTTTTGGAGATTTCGCCTCCATTCCGATGATCAGAATCTATTACAATGATGAAAAAATTTTCTTCAATCAACTTTTGAAGATTTTTTCTCTTCTAATCCAATTATATCTTTATCTCTCCCTGTCACTAGATTTTGATGGGATTTACAAGTCGATAAAAATTTGACTCATTTGAAAATTAACAAAAAGAAAAAAAATGATAAATTCCGGTGATTAGAATTCACTCCACAATTCTTCTCGGATATGCCTTAATTAGTTACGTAAGCGGTTCCTAGCAGTGTTATCAGAATTGGACCGGTGTGTCTGATTAATCGGACAATGAGCTGGTTCGGTTCGAACCGGTTTGACCGTTCAATCGAATCGGTTTGAACCGTGATGTCATTATAATATTGATATATGGTCCGACCCGATTCTATAACATAAGACAATAAGAAATAAGGTATAATGATCAAAATAAATAAACATACATGTATAATTATTAGTCCTGATTAATTAACTACTAACAATACAAGTAAAAAAATGACATTAACATAGTTAAATAAATTGACCTTAAAATTTTATAATATTTCATTGGTGTTCACTCTTCACAATTGACATTTATACTCTTTTAAATATTTAAACTTTAAATATATCTAAAATAAAATGATAAATAATAACAAATCAATAATAATAAGATACTTTTGTTCACACATATATATCATTTGAATATTTAAAGATTTTTATATTTTTTTTGAAGGGTGAATCGGGTCGAACCGACTCGGACCGGTTCACCGGTCGAATCGCGGTTCGTCCGATTCTTTAACATTAGACCGGATCGAGCCTAATTGGACCAGTTCTTGGACCGGTTCAACCGGCCGGTCCGATCCGATTCTGATAACATTATTTCTTACGGGTTGTTGGGGGGTGGGGTGGAGGAATTCTTTGAACGACTGTAGACGTTAATTAGGATTAGATTAGTAAGATAAATTATGGAGTCCACGTGTAGTAAGGCTACCTGAAGTCAACAACCGGCAAAGCTAATCGATTGACACCTCCATTTGGTGACTAGACAATTTCCAAACCACGTCTTTCAATCTGCTCTGCGATTACATCATCAAAGCTAATCTGATTTCCCTCTTGAGATACTTTTTGATTACGTCATCAAAGCATATTTCTAGATAGACAAATGAAGTCGCACATATGTGTTAAAGGATATTAAAATGGATTTGGAGTCTGGACCCCTTAATGGGCACGTTTGGACCCAGTCATAGAGGATGAATGTTTATATTCGGAATTAGCATGACATGTTTTCTCTGGATAATTTTTTATTGTTGATATGCCCCCACCCCCTCAATTAACGCAGACTTCTGAAATAAAAAAAAATTATATTCTCTCGTCACATGGGATCAAATTTAACACAGGAAAGTTAAAAAGAGACACAAAGATACTACTTATCTAACCGGAGTGGATTTTGCATTAAATAATTTACAAATCGATCATAGGGATGCCAGCTTGAAAAAAATTAACTAGCAGTCTTATTTTTGGTGCAATTTTATTTTGTAGTCTCTATATATTGTGAACCGGTGTCCGTAGGTGCTAACATATTGAGAGAGAGAGAGAGAGAGAGAGAGAGAGAGAGAGAGAGAGAGAGAGAGAGTACACAAATTACTTGAAATTTTATTTCACGCGGGTAAAAATGAAGGTACATCTGAGCACAACTCTCCTTGATTTTCAATCACACGATTTACAGTTATCACTGCTCCTGCACATGTACGTGTATTATTGTTGTGAAGATGTCTGGATCGTCTGATGTTGGAATAACGGCTAGGCTGTATGTGCAGGTGATCAGTTGTGTCCTCCGCCACCACCGCTACCGCCTCCACTCCCGTAGCCGGACCCATATCCGGAGCCCGATCCACTCCCACCGCCACCTCCACCGCCTCCGCCTCCTCCGCTGCCATAGCCTCCATTCCCACCACCAGATCCGTAACCGGAACCGGACCCATATCCTGAACCGCTCCCGTTTCCACTCCCACCGCCACCACCTTGGCCGCCGCCACCTCCACCCCCACCACCACGGCCATATCCCCCGGCTCCGCCAGCACCATAGCCTGACCCGCCGCCGGAGCCGTATCCTGAGCCGCTCCCACTCCCATTTCCACCACCAGACCCACCTCCGCCGCCGCCGCCTCCACCTCTTCCGTAGCCCCCGCCGTTGGCACCACCCGCTCCAGAGCCGGAGCCGTAGCCACTACCGGATCCATAGCCGGACCCTTGGCCACCGCCCTGACCACCGCCCCCGCCACCACCGCCTCCTCTTCCGTAACCCCCACCATTGGCTCCTCCGGCACCTCCACCATAGCCTTCACCATAGCCGGAACCGGAGCCGCCTCCCTGTCCACCACCACCTCCACCCCCTTGGCCACCACCCCCACCACCTGCATATTGAGTGAGGACCCTGGCGGCAGTGGTCGTGCCCAGGAAGAGCAGGACCAGGAAGGTGACACCCACAATCCTAGCAGAACTACCCATCGTTCTTGAAGGCTGGAGACGGGCTAATTTGGGATGATCTTGAAGTGTGATGCTGGCAGGGGTATTTATATGCGATGCATGCAAAGAGGCCGGGCCACTTCGAACCATTATAGCGCGCAGATGGGCAGATTCATACGTCTCCCACTATTTGCATGCATTACAGCGCCAATAATCTTTGTCCGGCCGGGCTACCATGCACAACGGGGAGACTTTAGGTATGAAAACACACAGAATAAGAGACAAGACATTTGCGTGTGAATACATAGATAGCTGGAAATGATCCGACTTTTAACCTGTTTCTCAACGTTTGACTCCGTTTTGGACTTAAAAAGCGCTGCACCAAATCTTATCCATGATGCGGTCCGCGGCTCAACAACTTCGTCTAATTATTAATATATACTACTAGAAATTAAGCCAAATTTCAGAAAATTTCAACTCTCCCGTTGTGCAAAGATCTAGCCTGTTTAGACGGTCTGTCAAACTTTGCGGGCAACTGGGCATGAGTAGTCCTTGTTCTGATTTATCAGCTCACTGGACCACTACAGCGTGTTGTGTTGGACTCTTCCATGTCTCGAAGAAGCCCACTTTTCCATGTCACCTGTGGTTGTGTCAGGAGCTTCATCAAGTTGTCCCTCAAATACAATCTTCTGACCATGCTGCATTCCTTTCTCAACATGCACTTCCAGTACCTTCTTCTCAGGAGTAATTTTGTTACCTTTACATTGAGAGCATTTATCCTTCTCACTAATGACTTGCCCTGTGCCCCTACAATCATTGCACACATATATGTTGCATTTCTTGGATCATGCCTAATCCAAGATGTCAGGTTGATACCTTAAATTCAGAGCCACGACAACCATAACATGTTCCTGAAGTTCCACTCTTTGAACCTTTTCCGTTGCACTTTGAGCAGGTAACATTTCTGGACAAAGAAAGATTCTTAGAAGTTCCATTGTAAAGATCCTCCAAGGAGACCTACAGTGAGTGGACTATGTCATCACCTTTCTTCTGCCTACGTCCTCTTGAACAATCACCACCAAAAGCACCACCACCAAAAAATGATTCAAATATATCAAATGGACTATGAGAAGGTCCACCCATCCCCTCCTTAAGGCCATCCTCTCCATATTTATCGTAGATTTATATGTTCCCTCTGGCCTAGAGCGAAGCATCGCTCCTCTGGAGGTCTGCCTTTGGTGGCCGGTGCTTCCCCGTCCATGTGTGGAGGTCTTGCCCATCCGTGCAACGTGGTTAGCGCAGCCTCCTCGGCCCCTTCTTCTTCTCCGGCCTTTATGGAAGGCCCCGCGGTTCTGTTTCACCCCGCTCGTTCCCATTGTGGTTCTGGAGTGGCGCCTCCCTCTTGTTTGTCCTCGCCTGATGACTTAGCCCTCGGCGCCGTCGTGTCCTCGCCATCTATTGTTGGCCTCGCCTGCTCGGGCCTGCGTGGGGAGCTTTGTGCTCCACTGTTCTCTGCCGCGGGTGGCTACGCGCCGAGCCATGATGTCTGTGGTGAAGGTGTTCCCCCCTGGCGTCTCCTGCCCTTTCTGAGGCTTGCTTTGCAACTATGGCTAGCTCCTACTGTATGCGGCTTGCGTGGGAAGGTTGTTGCTTGATGCTGCTCAACACCCGTAGTTTAAAAATATCGTGCCACACAATTTTAAATTTATAAAATCGCACTCACTCACTTAAATGGCTTTGAAAACATGAGTAAAGTGATAAGAACGAGTCGATCCCGCGAGGAAGAAATGTTTTCAATTAAGCTTAGTTAGAAAATCCATATATTAAAAATTGAATCATTTATTTGGAGTGCATTTGTACAAAAATAGAAAATTAACATGAACGGGATATAAATTTAACTAAAGAAATTGAGAGGGGTTGAGAATAGAAATTTGGAAGAGATAGATTACCAACATGAATTTTTATTTTTATAGAAATAAGAATTACAACTATAAAAATTAAAAGCACAACTTGAAATTAAAAGAATAAGGGAAGAAATGAGCCGAAGAATTAGAAGAGTGACGCCGTTCACGCCGTGCCGAATCTTTGATCGCCGCCCCGCTTTGATGTAGAACGTTGCCATGAGAGGATCGAGAGAAGTAACTCTGCCATAGGGATGTGTGAAGAATATGAAGAGAGGGAGATAGATGGAAAAGAAACACAGGGAAAATTATTATGAAAATAGGGCGAGTTAAGGAGAGAAATAACTTTAAAATCAGAGAGAATTAGTAGAAGTGACAGAAGAGAAAGTTGAATATTGGAAGGTTAGGAAGAAGTTTCATGAAGATTTCAGAAATAGAAAATGAGAGGAAGAAGGTGAAAAATATGAAAGACCAAGATCTATAGGCGCGGATGAACAGTGACTAAGCAGAAAATTGAACTCTGGAAAATTAATTATAACTTTAAAACGAAGACGAATTAGAGGAAGTTTTAGAAGAGGGAAATCTAGATCTAAAAGCGAGGAAGAACTTTCATGAAGAACTTAGAGAGAAAAGAATACCATAAGGGCTTCAAAACGGAGGAATGACAGAGACTAACATCTCGGATGAACAGTAATATGTCAGGAAAGAACCTAGAAAAATGTACAATAACATAGAAACGGAACAAATTTAGAGGAAGTGCTAGAAAGAGAAAATATATATAACTTAAAGATGAACAAATTTACATAAGAAAAGAAATTGAAATGAAGATCAGAAAAGTATGTAAAAGGCTAAGAAATGCTAAAATCTCATGAACTTACAGTAACAACAACTTAAACTTACAAACCAACACTCTTAAAACAAAACCTACGTCACTCTACACCCCCACAAGGGAACCCCCACTCATATGACAATAGGGGCCCATTTTATAAGGTCAAAATTAACCACTTTACAATATGAACACTTTGAGATGCCATTGTTAAAAACCAAGCTCATCATCCTATTTTTCTTCTCTTTTTACTTTCTCCACTGTCGGCCTACCTACTTTGCTGACTTTACACCCTCCACTGCCTGCTACTCGACTGCATGCGTTGACTGCCCAAGGCATACCCGAAGTCGCATATGTTGACCCACCATGTGAAGCCTCCCGCATGAGAAGCCTTTGCCGCAGCGTTTGACTGCGTTCGCCCGAAGCCAAAACGCCCCTGCCGCGTGGAGAAAGCCCACGTTGCATCCTGCCGACCCTTCCGCGTGCAGCGCTTTGACCAGCCAGCAATTGGCTGGCTGCCACCTTGCCAACCTCGCCATTCGCTCACGTGAGCTCCTGAAGCCATGCGTGAAGGGCCTTCGCAAGATTTGGCGTTGAAGCTCTTTGCATGCATGCATCTGTCGAAGACCCCACGTGGAGAGAAGGATCGATGGGCCTGCGCATGCATGTGTTATATAATATATATATATATTAACTATCATATATATATCTTATATATATATCTAATGTCAATTGTTATATTTTTTTTCTTTTTTTTCTTTTTAATAAGTCCATGGGCCTTTGACCCATTTGAACATATTTTTATTTTCTTCTTTTTTTTATTTTCTTTTTGTAATGAACTTTGGCCCATTATTGTGTGCAGACTTGCCATCGTGCTCTTCGTGCCTGCAAAATAAGAGTTTATTTATCAAAATTTTTATTAATTTTATCAAACTAAATATTTTGGTCTAAAATTATAATTAAGTGTGATAAGTGCATATTTATTAATATTAAAGCTCATAAAAATGTGATATAACATCAATTAACATGTAAAAATATACACTCATCACACCCCCCAACTTACTCATTGCTAGTCCCTTAGCAATGTAAACAATTAAAAACTCAGGATCAACAAGAGTTTAAAATATCCATGCCTCCATATCCAGCTTTTCTTTTATAGAATCAACTAAAGATTAGGAATCTGGAAGCATTAACACATACTAGTCTTAGATTTGAAAATTAAGATATATGATCAAGAATTCAACTCAAAGTTCAATAGCACTTGTGCTTGTATAAATACTAAATCCACAACATAGACAATTGCATCCCTCATTTGCTATTCCAAATAAGTGCCTTTCAACCTTGCACCTCTCAATCAGAGCATTAAGCATATCAGCTTTTTTTGTCTGCCTTATTGCTTCGTCCCTTAGAGATCTTTTTATTTTTCTACACACATGATGATGCACTACCCTTCACTGTTTAATGCGAATCTTGAAGCAAGTCCAATTTTACAGATCAAGGTTCCCTTATCCTTTTGACGCGAACATCAACACGTCTTAGGTGAAGTAGGCCCGATTACTCAGATTCGGAGCATTTTTCATGTTGTTTTCTTTTCTCAATTTTTTTTTTCAATTATGCTTTTACACTAATTTTTGATAGATATCTTGGCAGAAAGCTTATAAAATATCTCTTCTTTACGAAGTGTAGAATATCAGACAATATACCCAAAATAGCAGAAGGCTTGTCCGGTCATGTTTCATTAGCGTGCAAGTGATTTTCATTTTTCTAAAGTGCACATGAACTTTAAAGAGATTCTTAGATCAGTTTTTCATGGTTAGATTAAATAAATTTTTCATCATCCTTCTCTCAATCTTTTCTATTTTAGAATTTCTTTCAATGGAAGCATTAATCATGAAACTCAAAATGGGTTTTATTTTTGTTGTGAAAGGCTAATTTTTTTTTATTTTTTTCATTATAAAAAAATGAGGTTGTATATGAATTCAACATGTGCAATGACATGATTTCCGTAAATGAATGCAACATGTGCAATGGCATGATTTTCATGTATTATAGCTCCAATAATCGTGACTTTTGGTGTGAGAACACCGAGAATAAGAGATGACATTTACGTACGTGTGAATACATAGCTAGAAATGATGGGACTTTTGTGCTATTTCTCAACTTTTGACTCAGTTTTGGATGCACCAAATCTTATCCATGATGGGGCCAGCAGCTCAACAACTTAATTTGTCTAATTGATACTACTAGAAATGTACCCAAATTTCGGAATTTTTCTCCTTTCCCGTGGTCCAAGGATCAAGCTTGTTTAGACGATCTGTCAAACTTTGTGGGCATCATAAGTAGTCCTTGTTCACTCAGCGTGTTATAATTAATCATGTCAAACTTTTATCATCCTTTATTAACCATTTCCTTTCGAGTCGACTTTGGGGGCTCAATAGTCAATACTGAGTTCTTCCATGTGTCTAGAAACAACTCACCTTGGTCGTACAAGTTTAATTTGCACCCACAATGTAAGTACGTACCGACATCTTGGTCCTAGCTAGTACGGGAGAACTCCCATCCATTTGTTAGGGTCGGATGCCGTTTAATTCCCGGCCATGCACGGCCTAAAGGACGTGCAGTGTGCTCCTCTGCTCGCCTTGTCCCTCTTTACCCTTTTGCATTGAGATGGCGTGGAAGACTCAGCGTGCATGTTTCAACTCCGCGTATATATTAAGGTCAGGATCATAATGTCGAAATTCTGTGGAGGTGTAAAGACACTACGTCTTCGGATTTAGAACACCTACTATTTTGTCGTGTCATGCATGTTCATTATTTTAACACTACTTGGATGATGGGAGTGATTTGAGAGAGTCAGATGAAATTTAAATTAGATATTCGGTTTAGTTTTGACATTTAAATTACTTTTTTTATATTAACTTGGTTTAAAATTAAAAAATTAAGATTGGAGAGTCTAAAATTTAAAATATTGATCTGATCAGCGCGTTGATTATTCTAACACGATCTGGGTGCTGAAAGTGACCTGAAAGAATAATCGGATATCTAATATAGACTCAGGCGCTCAAAATAACATTCTCTTTTGTAACTTAGTTTAAAACAAGTCAAAGAGCTCAAATTGGAATGTCCGAAATTTGAAATATCGGTTTGATTGACGTGTGAATTTTTTCAATACGACCTCAGTGGTGAGAGTGACCTTAGAGACCTGACAAAATTCAAATCGGATGTCTAGTTTAAGCTCGGCGCTCAAATTACCCTCTTTTGAACTAACCTAGTTTAAAATCAAAGAACTTGAGTTTGGAGATCCAAAATTTGAAATACAAGTCTGATTAGCTTAATTAAAGAATTCACGTACATATCATATTTTTTAATTTATAAAATTATATAATTTTTAATTTAATTTTGAGTACCTTTTTATTTATATATATCTAATGTTATTTTTTCTATTATAATTTTCTTCCACGTGTAGCGACGGAGGAGACGAGGAGGATACGGATGATGATGACATTGGGGACATTTTTTGATTTTTTTATCACATTATAATAAATTGATAATTTTAAAATATTATATTTAAATAATTTTATAGTAAAATGTGAATGCTATTTTATTTGTCATTGTGACATTTATATGTTGTGTATTGTTTTCTATTTAAATAAATATCTTTTTTATTTTTAAAATTTATTATTAAAAAATATAAATTTAGGATAGAATCTACGACAGTTTTCAATTTCGTTGTAAATTCTTAAACAGATTTTCAATGACTTTTCATTGCCCGTCGTAAATTTATTTAATTTTTTTAGACTTTTCATAAAATATTTTGATATTATTGGACAGAATCTCTGACGATTTTCTATTTCCGTCACAAACAACTATGATGGAATTTTTGACGACTTTTAATTTTCGTCACTGACAAAAGATTTTATTACTTAGGGATAAATTTTATACAAAAATAATTTCATCTTAAACTTAAGATAGATTTGTGAGGAAATTTTTTTACGTCAGTCAGACATTTACGGCAATAAAATTTTTCACTTGCTGTGTGTGAACGCTGAACCACAAGTTGGTTCCTTTGAAATGTTGCCTTCGACGAGGATCAGTACCCTGTCTTTTTAGGGTTCGGCAACCTTTGACCTTGACACAACGTCCAATCGTGTAATCTTGCTCCTCGTACGCACATCTTCATTGGTAAACTATTCGGACGCTGCATGCCCACACAGCTGTACGCCTTGTCCGCTTTTGGACTCAAAAAACGCTGCACCAATATGCCGCCAGCAGCTCAACAGCTTTTGTCTAATTAACAGTACTACAAATTAACCCAAAATAATTCAGAAATTTTCAACTTTCCCGTGGTCCAAAGATCTAGCTTGTTTAGACTATATATCTGTCGACAAAACTTTGTGGGGGTTAGCAGTCCTTGTACTGATTTATCGCTTCACTGGATCACTACATGGCATGCAGTGTTGGACTCTTCCATATGTCTCTAGAAGGAGCCACTGCTTCAATTTGGGAAGAAATAACAAAACATTAATTAAAACACGCCCTGCACTCTGTTCGAAAATTATGCAAGAAGGCGAATTAAAAAAATTCTCATCACTGTAACCCATGTTTAGACGCAAGATGTTTCCCGTAGAAGGCATTGACAACTCAAACAATGTGCTTCTCCACTCGTCTCATCCCAAGCTCGGTCCCTATAGCTACATTGAGTAGATGACAAGGACTGAAAAGGTTTTTCTGCGGGCATATATATGCCAGTCTCTGGATAATTTTCAAACGGAGATTTGAAGATCAGATCTATGACGTCATGCAAACAGCTAACAATATTTCCACATGTATATCTACGTACGGCGAGGACTGGGCAGGCAAGGGTGCAGAAAGTGGCTAGCCATAGTGCGTAGAATCCGCTGCTGAGCTGCCGACGCGGAATAGAGTATTGGTTCCTTCTCTTGACTTGGACTTACTGAGGGCTGCATGCTATAGATTGTAATAAATTAAAACTTCATCCATCGTTACTATTTTAAGAGAGATGATGCATAAGAATATGATATGATATGATGTTGAAAAGGCGTGATCTCGCGCTGCTCTTGAGCTAAGGAGATGATCGCTAGATAGTGAATTACAAGGAAGGGAAATCCTCCGATGTTTAAGTCAGTAGAGCAATGGTGGAAGCTATGTAGGGAGGAGGAAAGAGATGCATGAGATCCCTCTACACCAAGGTGGTGAAGTGGTTCTTGCTCAGGGAGTTTAGACGTATGTTCGCCCTTACCTTTCGTTGGAGGGAGTCACAGTTTTAAATAGTGCACTGGCCTCATGAGTCCCGTAAGTTGAGGGATTTCAGGCGGGAGTTACGTCCTCAACGTGGACTCTTCACGTCCTCATCGTGGGATCTTTATATTCTTGAGAGATCATGGGTCCCTTATCCTCATAAACTCCTGCTTATAAAGGGTTCTCAACGGCAGCATGGATAAGCGTTCGTCGGTCGACTCGAGCATGAGGGGTGCCAACCTTATCCGGGTGATAGGCATAGCTAGGGTAAAGATAGGTCGGAGTGGGCATTGTGCGCCTACCTTTATCCCAGCGAGGGGATAGATCGGGCGTGGGTCTTTCTCTGACCCGATCGATGTTCGGGCCTTCCGAGCCTAAGGGCCGCCGAGGAAGGTTGTGACCCCGAATGATCTTATTGGGCCCTTTAGCCTAAGTGGGCCATGCGGGGCTGTCACTTGGATGAGCTGGGCCTCGTTTGGTCCTGATGGACCTAGTTTGGCTGCTCTTTAGATAGACTACAGAAATCCCCCTCTCCACTTGTCCCCCTCCTACTCCCGAGCCTTGGTAGGCTCGGAAGAGTAGCCGTTAGGGTTTTGGACCAGCGTGGCTCGGGTGGGTGGAGATCTGGCGGTGTTAAGACGCCACGTGTTGTGGTCACCTGGGCCCGTAATAATGATAATCCTAACGGATTTGAAATGAAGGGCTCCCCTTTTTCTCGGAGGTCGGAACGGCGTGCCGCCTCCCACATGGGGATAAAGGCGTTGGGCGCTTATTGTCATTCCAGACTACCTCTGTCTTTAGGGTTTGGCTCACCTTCGTGCTTACTTTAGGCTCTTTGATGCGTCGTGAGGACACGACGGAAGAGCAGAGGCTTGCAGCGGCGTTCGCGGAGTTGGCAGAGATAACCGCAGAGGCAGTCCGGCGGCTTCCTCTTCCTCCAGAATCTTCGGGGTCCCGAGAGCATCTTTCTTCAAGTTCTTCTTCGGATTCCATGGCGGATCAGCGTCCGGATGCTGAAGAGTGGGAGGATGAGCTGGTGGTGAAGACGGCGGTTCCAAGCTGCAGTGAACTGGGGGAGGCGGAGGTGAGAAGGCTGGAGCACCAGTTTCGTCTGCCCCACAAGTTTTACTTTGCCGCGACTGCTCTGCACGAGACGAGCTTGGACTCTCGTACAGGCCATATCTGTACCTTCCTTCTGTCGTGGAAAGGCGGGTTCCGCCTTCCCTTCGAGCCTTTCGTTCTTAAACTTCTCAATTTTTTCCAGTTGGCGCCCATTCAGTTGGTAGCCAATTCCTATCTTCTCCTTTCCGCCTTTCGCATCCTCTGCCGTCAATGCGGGGTTCCTCTTTCCTTGGATCTCTTTCACTATTTTTTCGAGTTGAAGGCGCATCCCTCGGCCGGGAAGGGTTTCTATTTTATCCAGGCGAGGCGGAATAGGAGCTGCATCTCCTTGGCTGCGAAGGATTCTTCGCATAAGGGGTGGAAAACTTAATTCTTCTGCGTGGGGATCTGCTCGGTGGAGGAGACCTGGAGGTGTCCCGTAATCCCCAATTTCCATCTGAATATCCCTCCCAGGCAGGACGAGTTCCCTTCACACGTGGAGGAGTACGCGACTATCTTGCTGAAGCACTGCCAGTCCACAGAAGAGCTGGTAACTCCAGAGAACGTCGAGCAGTGTCTTCTTTCGCGGCTGCATCCGTCAGGTTCAGGTGCCACAAATTAGACTCTTCTTCGGATGTTGAGACCATTTTTTCTTTTTCTGACTATATCTTTCTTCTGTGCAGACACCAGGCGACCGACTTTGGAGGAGACCACAGAGGTGATCGATCTCGGCAATGACTCGGCCACCGACGAGCCGCAATCTCCTGAGGGGCGCACCCGAGCCTGAGGTAAGGGCAAAAGGGCGGCCCAGGAGGGGTCTTCCAAGCCGCGGGGGGCCAAGAGCAAGGATCCCGTGGAGGGCATGATACAGGATGCCGTGAAGGCCAAGAAGCGGGCCAAGAAGGCCAGATCCGTCTCCCTCGTCGAGGGCGGCTCTCCCCTCTTCTGAGCGAAACAGGGCCGACCTTGTTAGGCCGGCTCTCCCATCTGTCGAGCAAGAGAGGGCCGAGGAGGTTGGATCTGCTCTTGTGGTTGGTGATGGTGCTGGTTCGGCTCTTCCCTCAGTCGGAGCCGAGGGGGCCGAGGCTGCTTTTGTGATTGGCAGTGGCGCTGGCTCGGCTCTCCCCTCGGCCGAAGTCGAGGGGGCCGAGGCAGGTGACGCTGGGGCCGCGGCCGAGATTGGGGTGGGCGACGCTCCAGGCGGCGGTGCAGGTGCCGAACCGGTCCACGTCGGAGGGTTACAAGAAAATCCGACCGAGGCACGAGAGGCGACCGAGGCTGCTGCTCGGTCTGCGCCGACCGGTGGGATACCGACCGAAAGGGGGATCTCCACTCCGGCGGCCTTGGAGAGACTTGGCATCCAGGGCCCTTTGTATCAGGTGTGTCGCGGCATAGCTGCGAAGGTGAGGGGGGGAAGCAGGCAGCACTCCCCGTCCGTAGCCCTCGAGGTAGTTATAGAGGGCGACTTGGTACTGGCCTAGATGGGGGCCACTCTGACGGAAGCATACGCTCGGTTGGAGTCAGAGCGGGCGACCCTGGCCTGGACCCTCGGTGGGTCTGACAGGAAGTTGGCTCGGCTTGCCGAGGAGCGTGATGGGCTTCGGCGGGAGCTTTCCTCAGTTAGGGAGCTGGTACGGTCGAGCCAGGCGGAGGCCCGGGCGCTAACCGAGCAGCTAGCTAAGGCCCCCGAATCACTCGAGAGGAAGAGCAAGCTTCTTGAACAGGAGCGCCTTGTTCGCGTCGAGCTGGATGGCCGGTGGGAGGCCGAGCTCTCCGAGCTGGTGGACTGGGCGGAGGAAGCTGAGCGCCTTCGGGGGGAGGCCGAGGCCGATCAAGCCGAGGCGGAGAAGCAGGCGGCGGAGGTCGAGGAGCGGACGGTTGAGGCCCAGCGGAAAATAGCCGAGGCGGAGCGGGAGAAGGCCGAGCTCGTTGGTAGGGTGGGATTGGCCGGGGCAGAGGCGTTGAGCAGTACAAATGCTCGGAGGCCTACCGGGTCGACCTTAAGGAGGTTGCCCTCCCCTACTACGAGTCAGCGCTTCGCCGAGACATCCGCAAGGGGTTCAAGCAGGGCTACGACCGGGCCGTATCTTATGCCGAGGAGCAGGCGCCCGGGATAATTGAATTCCCATCCGGACAATGCTACGACTCGGATCTGTCATCCTCCGGCTCCTCTGCTTCGGCGTCGGAGGAAGAAGATCAGGAGGGCTCTTCGCCCGAGGGGTCGCCAGCTCCGGATGTCTCGGGAGGGCACGCAACCGAGACAGTTCTCACGTCGGTGGGGTCAGTGCCAGGGTCGGCCATCGCCGAGGGTGCCGGGGGCAAACCGCCTGAGCCTTCCACTTCCGAGCTTCATGGTGGGCCAGAGGCCTAATGTATCTGCTTTGCTTCCTCTTTTATATGTCTTTTTCCTTTTGAAGAAAAAACTCTCTCTATTGTGTAGGAAAATAGATAAGGCAATAGTATTATGACGAAGACTTAACTGTTCCGTATCGCCATTGCCATATTTTGTTCAGCGTATCTGCAGTAGTTAGAAAGTGCCGATACTTTCTGCGTGGTTTTCGCGCGATGGTTGGGCGAGCCTCTGACAGGGTGTCTTTCCGTTTTCTCATGCTTTGAATGTTTTGGCCGCTTCGTGTGTCCCGCTGGGGTGAAAACGAGGAGTTTTGAGGTGACTGTTCGTAGGAAGAGGTCCCTTTGGCGTGTTTTCGAGGGGAGAATCATTTAAGGCAAATAGCCTCCCTTCGCCTATAAAAGGTCTGAAGGGCGTCCATTCCTCTCCACGGCTTAGGGTTTTCCTCAACAGTCTTTTCTCATTCCTTCTTCACCTAGCGTTGTGCCAATATATTCGAAACATGGAAGATACTCTGGTAGATGAGGCTGCCGATGATGGAGGGCAGAGAGTCCTTGCTGCTTCGGGTTTAAAGAGGGCTCGACGGCCGGCGGGCAAGGTTAAAGAGGGCTCGACGTGCGAAGGCACGTCGTCCTCTTTTATCAGTTCCGACGGCGCTTGCAGGGGTGGGGCGTGATGGCGGACGGATGGGGACATCAGGCGTCCCTACCGCCCGTCCCTTCCCGCTCGCTCCCTGGAGGGGATCTCTCTCAAGATTCCTCTCCACTTCCTGCTTCTCCTCTCTTCTTCCGCAGCCTCTTTTTCCCTCTTCTGTCCTCCTCGTCATTTCTTTCACTCTTCGGAGGGTGCATGCACTCTCAGCCTTCCAAAGAGTTGACAGATTGGTAGAGAGGAGGCCTTCATATTCGTTCCCTCTTCCCCTTCCTCCATCTCTGTCAACTTGGAAGGTAGCCTTCCTCTCCCTAGTCCCTCTGTCACCTTTGTTCCGAGCTATCCGAGCCAGCGGGGTCGACTTCTCTTTATCCGAGCCAGTTTCTGCACGAGGCAGAGTCAGTGGCTGGACGTAGGAAGGTCAACCAAGTCAGCCGAGCGATGGGCTCATACGGCGGCGCCAGATGGATTTTTTACTTTTTTGACATGTATTTTGTTGGCTTCGACCTTCCTGATGTACAAGCAAGTTGTTTGAATAAAGGAAAGGGAAAACTTTTCGTTTTATTCCATGTTGCTTACACAATGTTCGGTATTCAGAAGTAGAACTTGCGTAGTGTAGTCGCGTTCCAGGTCCGAGGGATGTGCTCTCCTTCCATCGTAGATAACCGGTATGCTCCTTTCCCGAGCATCTCGATCACTCGGTAGGGGCCTTCCCAATTAGGGGATAGCTTGCCCGCCGCCTCAAGTGGTCGAGAGGCTTCAACTTTCCTGAGAATGAAATCTCCCGGTTGAAAGTGTCTATCTCGAACTTTGGAGTTGTAGTCGAGTGAGGCGGCACTGGTATTCCGTTGCTCGGATGTCGACAATCTCTCGGAGTTCATCTGTTAGGTCGAGGTTTTCGAGTAGTTTCTGATCGTTTGCCTCAGGAGAGAAACAGATGACTCGGAGGGAGGGATTGGCAATCTCCAACAGGATGACTGATAGTTAAAATGCATGCCGTTAATACATTCACTACCAAATTTAATTATCGGCTCACAAATTAATTAAAAGAGAATAGATAAGCAGTGAGTCCGAGTCGAATCCACAGGGAAATTTAGATTTTAAGGTAGAAAATCTTAATTTTTTATAATTAAATAAATAATGACAAATGGACACTAAAATAAAAGTTAACAAATTGATTTCACTAACCTAGGTAAATGGACTTAGAACTAAGATACCAATTAATGTAATCAATTGCAAGGATAACAGTAAAAGAAAGGCACCACGTCAAAAGAAGAGGGAAGATAGAGATCATGAACAAAACACTTGCATTAAATCGATATGAAAGTGTAAATGTGCGCTGGTATTGTAGTTAACAACATTGAAACAATTAAGACTAAAGAACTAACTAACTCAAACCAAAAAGCTCCAATTGATAATAGAATACTGAAATGATCAACATGCAAATAACAATAAATAAAAGAGCATGGAGGGCTTCTGCTCCCAGCAAACTTCCTAACAGCACCGAAGGAAAACTGCTACAGCAACAAAGGGGCCGGCAGCTTGGGGACTCCACGGACGCTGCACTTCACGCCAAGGAGGCTCGTGACGCACGGAGCTAACCAGTAGAGGAGCCGCGGCAGCACGGGACCTTCTCCAGAGACAGACGGACGCTCGAAGAAGCCTGCTGCGGCACCGGGAACATAGCTGCGGCAGAAGAAGCTCGCCGAGGACAACACCCGGGGATGCTGCTAACAGAGCAGCAGCGCACGGAGCCGAACCCAGGTGTAGTCGCCCTCACGGACGGCACCCTGTGGTCTCGTGGCAGCGGACAGGGTGCTGCAGAAGGAAGCTCGCGTCACCGACTGCTGCTCTCCTCGACCGTCTGCACGTTAGGTGATGCAGGAAAGGAGTTCGGCTAGCTCCCGTCCCGGACGCCACAAGCATAGCAGAGGAGATTCGCTGTCTCCCGGAGCGAGCCGAGAACCTCCCAAAGAATGGCCAGCAACCCAAAACTAAAAAAAACAACAAGAGAGAGAACCGAAAACCAAAAGCAAAGCACGAACTCAAGCTCAAAAGAAAAACGAAGCACGCCCCGCGCCGGTTCCCTAAAACTCCCTTTTATAGGGACATGGGTGACGCCGGCTTCACTACGGAACCTCCTCCGCTATCTTCGTCGATTCTTTCTATCCCGCCGGAGTCGTCCACCGTGCCCCACACGAGCATCTCGCCACGAGCGAACGGCTCACGAAGCCTGCGCTGCCCACCGTCGCACACGGAGTGAACTCCTCTTCGCTGTGTCTTCTCCTTATCACGTCGACTGCATCTTCTGTTGAAGCCCTGGAGCTAGCGAACTGCCTCCGTCATCTTCGCGTTATCCATGCACACCTTCCTTATCTCGTCGACGGTATTCACGTGGTGGGCATGCAGCAAACGGCTTCGCAGCCCTCATGCTCATGCAAATAAGCCATGCATGGTTAGCCACACATTATCCTCATCTGCTAAAACCGATGTTAAGCACGAGTGGCCCCTTCTTCTTGCATTATCAACGCACCCAGCTTGCCATGCACGTGGTGTCCACTTTATGCATTGCCTCTTGCAATTCCATTCTCATGGTCATCTTACGTGAAGGAAGCCCAATACCACTATGCATGTGTTTCATGCATACAACAAGCCTTTGAGTCTTGTAATGCATATTGCCTTACGTGATGCTCTTTATAACCTTATGCATTTCATGTTTATATTGATGCCACCTTGCTGCCTCATGCAACCCACCTGGGCCTTTATGTTGACGCAGGCCCAATACATGCACCTGCCATTTAGAAAGAGTGCATAAGTGACACCAAGATAAAAAATGTTGTAACAAAAAATATTAATCAATGAAAAAAAACTTATTCATATATATGCATTGAATTCTGCTTACAAATTCTTCCCCAAGATTTATCATTTTTCATGAAAACTCCAAAATTCATCAAAACCTATTTCTGTGGATATTTTCACACATAATCAACAATTTACTTTGAATTTTCTCTAAAACATGTGAAATTAATATGTGAAAATATGAAGTTATCACACCCCCCAACTTACTCATTGCTAGACCCTTAGCAATGCAAACAATTATAGAATTAGGACTAACAAGAGTTTAAAAATCACGTTTCCTGACATGAATGCTGAGCATTATGATTTGAACTATAGAATATTATGAGTTCAAGCAATAAATGTCAAGAATAAACTTTGTCAATCCATGTAATTTAGATACTTCCCCAGGTTACACTCATAAATTTTTGTATCTCTTTGTGTAAGTGCTCTAATTTGATTAGTGGACATCAGACAACTGGATGCATGAGCTTTCTAATTATCACTTTAACGATGATTTCCAATTCTACCTATTGCAAATCAGACTCTCGAATTACAGGTAGCTTCACTCTGTCTTATTTCATCATCATTTTTTTTCTCATATTTTTTTCTATCATGGTGCTGCACATTCCTTCACCGTTTGACGCGAACCTCAACTCTTACCTTAGGAGAAGCAGGCCCGGTTACTAAGATCCGGAGCATTTTCCATGATTTGTTTCACCTTTTTTTTTCTTTTGGTGCTTTGCACTTATTCGTAGGCAGGTAGCTTTTTCCCCACGATTGATCTTCAATGACTAGGCAGAATTTTCAATCCTCGTCTAAGTTTTAAGCAAAGAACTCATCATCCTTGTGTTTAATACCTACTAGTCTCATTAGTGTGTAGACGTGTGTGAGTTCAAAAAAATCTGAGTGTAATCCGAGGACGATGCTAAAAATATAGCAAACTAATTCACCCCTTAACTCACTGCTGTCACAAGTGGATATTCTAAGCCTTATCATTTTGACAAGTTTCTTATCATGAAAAATGATCCTGAAGCACTTGTTAGGGGTGTCATGAAGGATTACAACATTTTGATGAAAATTTAAGCTTAACCTTGAAATTTAAGCACAAGCTACCCCCCAACTAAAGTGACATTGCCCTCAATGACGTGCTTAAAATAGAAAATTAGGACAATATAGAGTGAATGTTTTGAGAGGGAAAGGTACAACCTGAGCAAGATGAAATGTTGCTGTAGAGAGAGATGCTGCCCATTCTCCATGTTTCTAGAAAGAAAAGCAATCAGTCATTCTCCTTTATTTATGAAAAAAAAAGAATTGGGTTGCCTCCCAATTAGCGCTAAGTTTAATGTCTTCAGCCAGACATCAGCGATATCAACTTGGTTCAATTAATGCAATTTCTTCCACAATCAGTTCATTTGAGACTCCTTCAATGAAGGGTTTGAGTCTCTGGCCATTGACTTTGAAAGTGTTGCCACTTTTGGGGTCACAGATCTCAACAGCACCATGGGGAAATGAATTAACTACAATGTATGGCCCATCCCATCTAGATCTAAGCTTCCCAGGGAAAAGTTTCAATCTAGAATTGAACAACCAGACCTTTTGATTAGGTTCAAATGTTTTCCTGGAGATGTGTTTGTCATGAAAAGTTTTCATCTTGGCCTTATAGATTTTGGAGTTCTCATAGGATTCCTCATCAAGCTCCTCTAACTCACTTAATTGCAAGGCCCTGTGTGATCCAGCTTGGGTCAAATCCAGGTTAAATTGTTTGATTGCCCAATAAGCCTTGTGTTCCAGCTCCACTGGGAGGTGGCAGGCTTTTCCATAAATCAATCTGAAGGGTGACATCCCAATAGGGGTTTTATAGGCCGTTCTGTAGGCCCACAATGCATCATCCAATCTCTCAGCCCAGTCCTTCCTATCGGTCCTCACAGTCTTTTGCAAAATATTTTTGATCTCTCGGTTGGAAACTTCCACCTGCCCACTCGTTTGGGGATGATAAGGTGTGGCCACTTTATGGGTGATCCCATACTTTTTCAGCAAGCTTTTGAATTGGTAGTTAGTGAAGTGACTACCTCCATCACTAATTATGGCCCTAGGGAATCCAAACCTAGAGAAGATGTTCTTTTGCACAAATTTCATGACCACCTTGTGGTCATTGGTTTTAGTTGCTACAGCCTCAATCCATTTGGAAACATAATCCACAGCCACTAGAATGTATTCATGCCCATAAGATGGTGGGAATAGTCCCATGAAATCAATTCCCCAAACATCAAAAATTTCGACCATAAGAATGGGGTTTAAGGGCATCATGTCTCTCCGAGAAATATCCCCCATAGTTTGACATTTTGGGCAAGATTGACTAAAAGCATGGGCATCCTTAAAGAGAGTGGGCCAATAAAAACCACATTGGAGGACTTTTGCAGCAGTTTTCTTTCTAGAAAAATGACCTCCGCAAGCAAGAGTGTGGCAGAAGGTGAGAATGCTTTGATGCTCATTTTCAGGGACACACCTTCGAATGACATTATCCGCACAGATACGGAATAATTCTGGATCCTCCCAAAAATAGTGTCTTATCTGAGCATAGAATTTATCCTTCTCATTCTTAGACCAACCTTCAGGGGTCAATCCAACAGCCAGATAATTGACAATATTGGCATACCAAGGGGGTTGGATGTGGCTAATGGACAAGAGTTGTTCATCAGGAAAAAAGTCTCTTATGGGCTCCTTTTCTTGCACAAGAATTCTAGAGAGATGATCAGCCACCACATTCTCAGACCCCTTTTTATCCCGAATTTCAATATCAAATTCTTGCAAGAGTAAGATCCATCTAATCAAACGGGGCTTGGCTTCTTTCTTGGACATGAGGTATCTCAAGGCTGAGTGATCAGAGTAGATGATGACCTTGGATCCTAAGAGATATGATCTGAATTTTTCAAGGGCGAACACCACAGCCAAGAGTTCTTTTTCAGTGGTGGTGTAATTCAGTTGAGCATCACCCATAGTGCGACTAGCATAATAAATCACCACAGGGCGTTTGTCAATCCTCTACCCTAAGACTGCACCTATAGCAAAATCAGATGCATCACACATGATCTCGAAGGGAAGAGACCAATCAGGTGGCTGAAGAATTGGAGCTTTGGTCAGAGCCTCCTTCAAAACATTGAAAGCCTTTAAACATGATTCATCCAAATGAAAAGGGACATCTTTGGCTAGGAGAAGGGTTAAAGGTCGGGCAATTTGAGAGAAATTTTGGATAAACAGGCGATAGAAGCCGGCATGGCCAAGAAAAGACCGAATTTGCTTAACTGAGGTGGGTGGGGGAAGATTAGAAATGAGGTCAATTTTGGCCTTGTCCACCTCTATACCCCGCTCAGAAACTATGTGGCCCAACACTATGCCTTCTTTTACCATGAAGTGACTCTTCTCCCAGCTTAGAATCAACCTCTTTTCTATGCACCTCTCCAAAATTTTTGTCAAATTATCTAGGCACACATCAAAAGAATCTCCAAAGACTGAGAAATCATCCATAAAAATTTCTAAGAAGTTCCCCACCATATCTGAAAAAATGGCCATCATGCATCTCTGAAAAGTGGCTGGAGCATTACATAACCCAAAGGGCATTCTCCTAAATGCAAATGTCCCATAAGGACATGTGAATGTGGTCTTTTCTTGATCCTCTGGATAAATGGCCACTTGGTTATATCCTGAATAACCATCTAAGAAACAGAAGTATTATTGGCCAGCTAATTTCTCCAAGATTTGGTCAATGAATGGTAGGGGAAAATGGTCCTTCTTAGTGGCCTCATTCAATTTCCTATAATCTATGCATACTCTCCACCCTGTGGGTAATCTAGTGGGTACTAATTCTCCTTTGTCATTGCTCACCACAGTGAGCCCAGCTTTCTTAGGTACCACTTGAGTTGGAATAACCCATGGGCTATCAGAGATTGGGTATATGATTCCTGCATCAAGCCGTTTGACTACTTCTTTCTTAACCACTTCTTTCATGTGAGGGTTCAGCCTTCTTTGCATCTCCCTAGATGGCTTTGCTTTGTCTTCCAGATAAATGTGATGCATGCATACTGATGGACATATTCCCTTAAGATCGGCCACAGACCAACCTATGGCTTCCTTATGTCTTTTGAAGACATCAATCAGTTGGTCCTCCTGAGTGGGTGTCAGATCAGATGCTATTATGACAGGCAAAGTCCTCTCATCCCCTAAGAAGGCATATTTCAGGGAATCGGGTAGGGGTTTCAATTCTAGGTGTGGTGGGGCATGGATGGAGGGAAGTGAAGGTTCATGTTTCATATCAGACAAATGTTCAAATTGATGAAGATCATTCACCTCTGAAATGGGCTCTTTGTCTTCAGCTTTGTCAAAGTTTTCTATTCTGGTCACGGGAGGGTCATTTTCTACCATCTCATCAATCACATCAATGATGTAACAATCTTCTTCCTCCCTTATTTGTTTAGACGCCTTGAAGACATTTAGTGTCATCTTCTGATCTCCAAAAGAGATGTCCATAAGCCCAGACTTACAATTGATGTTGGCATTGACTGTGGCTAAGAAGGGACGGCCCAATATAATTGGGCTTTGGGCTAAGTCTGATTTAGACTCCATGTCAAGGATTAGAAAATCAACTGGAAAATAGCAAGATTCTATCTTGACAAGGACATCTTCTACCAACCCCCTAGGTGTCTTAACAGATCTATCAGCCAGTTGGAGAATGACAGGGGTTGATTTGAGTTCTCCCATACCAAACTTTTGGTACACAGATGTTGGGAGAAGATTGACACTTGCTCCTAAGTCCAACAGAGCATTTTCAAAGGTGACCCCCCCAATGACACAAGATATGAGTGGGGTGCCAGGATCTTTCATTTTCTGGGGGAGTTGATTTAGTAGGACAGAACTAACATCCTCCGACAATAGAATTCTTTCCAGATTCACCTTTGGTTCCCTCTTTTGAGTGCACATTTCCTTGAGAAATTTAGCATATGCAGGTACATGTTGGATTGCATCTAAGAGGGGAATGTTGATGTGGACTTGTTTGAACAATTTCATCAATTCTTCATTCTGAGCTTGATTGTTCTTCTTTTTCTTTTCTTTCCTAGCGTCTAAGGCATTAGGGAAGGGAATCTTAAGTTTGTAGTTTTCAGGTGATTCATCTATCTTTGCCTTCCCTTTCTCTTTGTTGATTGCCTCACTATCCACTATAGGAGTGGAAATGGGTTCTTCTTCTTCTTGGGTTTGACTAGATGAGGTTTGATTGGATTCATCAATTTGGTGTGGGTCTGATAAGATTTTACCACTTCTTAAGGCCGAAATGGCCTTAGCATTCTCAAATTGTGGGCCCTTTGGAGGATTTGGCCCTTGTTGAAATTTCCCTTGAGGGGCAAGTGGAAGGGGCTGCTGAAAATCAGGAGGATAATTTCTAGGGTTGGGAATGGGTTGACTTGGAAGTTGACCCGGATCTCTCCTTACATTGGTTTCCAAGAGTTGGCCAATCTGGGCCTTCATTTCAGCCATTTGGGTTTGGAAAGATTGGTTTTGGGCCAAAATGAGTTGTTGTAATTGATTGATTTTGTCATCATTTTGGGCCATTGGTGGAGGTTGCATAGGTGGTTGGTAAATTGGAGGAGGATGTGAAGATTGCCCATATGCGGGCTGAGCAAATGAGGGTTGGCCACAAGATGGCTGGCCATAAGGGAATTGAGGTTGATTGGGTGACTGTTGTGACAATTGGCCCCTATGGAAAGTTTGATTTTGAAAATGGGCCTGAGGTTGGGGTTTGGGTTGAAATTTTTGGTTTTGCTGGGGCTTCCAAGAGAAGTTTGGGTGATTTCTCCAGCCCGGGTTGTAAGTGTTTGAAAATGGGTCATTGTTGGGCTTAGACAATCCTTGGGCTGCATAAACTTGCTCCTGGATAGCAGGTGGTAACTGGGCTGCCGCAGGGCATTCATCCACTTGATGGGCTGGGCTTTCACAAAGCACACACGCCTCTTGGACTGGACCTTGGCGAGAGTAGAAAGATGGTTGTGATTGGGCATTGAAGGTTTGTTTATTCAATTTAATGAGCTCGCCCACTTGTTGGGTTAACATGTCAACTTTCTCTAATTTTTGGGCCAAGGCATTCACATCTAATCTAGGCTCAAATTCTCCCTTCTCTTTTACCTCATACATCCCAGCTTTTCTAGATGGCCCCACTGATTTTTCATATGAAGAAAGAGAGGCATGGTTGATGGAGTTCTCACTCAACATTTCAAAGAGAGCATAAGCTTCTTCTTCACTTTTACTCATAAACGCACCTCCACACGAAGCATCAACCATTTGCCTATAGGGTTCAGTCAATCCTTCATAAAAGGCCTGCACAATCTGCCATTTTGATAGCCCATGATATGGGCATTTTCTCAATAACTCCTTCATTCTTTCCCAAGACTCATGGATCAATTCCCCTGGGTTTTGAACAAAGCCCGTGATGACTCTTCTCATTGTATTGGTCCGACCTATAGGATAGAACTTTTTCAAAAATTCCTTTTGCATTTCCTCCCATGACCGAATGGGTCTTCCTAAGGCCCCTAACCAATATTTGGCTTTATCTTTCAAGGAGAAAGGGAATAGAGTCAACTTTAGGGCATCGTCTGTGAAATTCTGAATTTTCACAGTGGAACATATCTCCAAGAACTCATCTAAGTGCTTATATGGGTCTTCATTTGTAAGCCCATGGAATGACGGGAGCATTTGGATCGTGCTAGATTTGATCTCATATTGGGCTGCTGGCACTTCCGGAAGATGGATACATGTGGAAGGTTGATAGCTAGAAGGAATGAAGTATTCCTTCATCTGCTTGGGTAATTCACCTTGATTAGCCATTTCTTGAATGGGATTTTGGGCTTGATGGATCACCCTCTCTATTTCTTGGATAGGTTCAACTAAGTGTGGAACTTGGGATCTTCTACCTTGCATGAACTCCAAGAATTGATTCAAATTTTTTTTTAATTTTTGCAAACACTTGTTCAACAAATTAACCTACAAGACTTAGGGCTCCTTGGACTTAAGAGCACAAATAGTGAGAATTCCCCAAAGTTCAATTGCAATCTTGCACACACCGACCTTCAAGTTGGCCAGGTAAGAGGTAGGATCGTGGGAGGTTCCCCTTGCTTTCGCAAGCTCCTAATAAATGAACCACGGATCCACTTAGGCGTAGCCTTTTAACCTCTTGCCTAGACACCAACCTTTAGATGGTGATACAAGCACAATTTCCCTTAAGGTTCAACCACTAAGTGGGCTCAAATGTTAGCTTTCTCACAAATCAACTTAAATACAGCCCAAGCCCGCTACCAAATTTGTCCACTAGCCAGGAAGGAGGTGGGGTTGTGGGAGGCTCCCCCTACTGATGTAGGGTCCTAATTAATAAACCACAATCCCACTTAAGGCGTTTGCCATCGGACCTCTTTCCTAGACACTAGTTTCCAAATTGATAATGGGCCCAAGTGAAATCAAATCTCAAAGTGAACCCTAGGGCCAATGTCTACTAGATTTTATTAGGCTTGGGAAATGCAAAATGTGGAGTTGTGGTTTGTGGGCTAAGGAAAGGTGATAAAATCCCCACCTTATGTGATTATGGGTTTTGCCCTTAAGATAAATTTGAAATGAAATGCAACACCACAATATCAAACAAGGGGTTCTATGCAAAAATGCATGTCATGTGATTTAGGAAAAAGAAAGAACTCACCTTGCAAAATTCTTCCACAATGCATTTAATCACAAAATGAATTCAAGCCTAAATGATGCATGGCCTAAGACATGGCAATGTGGTTGCTACTCTTGAGATGAAGGTTTTTATTAAAGTTCAAATGGAATTTTTTTTTCAGTTTTATTTTGTGAACCTATCTAGCCACAAGATATGAAAAATGAAAGAAAGAAAAAGAAATTGAACTCACAAGAAGGGAAAATGTGAGTACTTACTTGGAAAGCGCTCACCCAATTTTTTTTGTTTACCTTTTTCTATTTTGTTTTCTTTTTTTTGATTATCTCCTTCCTAACAACAAAAAAAATAGAAATGATTAGTGTCAATTTATGTACAAAAACACAAGATTAACAACCTAAAAATCATAAACCTCCCCGGCAACGGCGCCAAAAATTGATAGTTAAAATGCATGCCGTTAATACATTCACTACCAAATTTAATTATCGGCCCACAAATTAATTAAAGGAGAATAGATAAGCAGTGAGTCCGAGTCGAATCCACAGGGAAATTTAGATTTTAAGGTAGAAAATCTTAAGTTTTTATAATTAAATAAATAATGACAAATGGACACTAAAATAAAAGTTAACAAATTGATTTCACTACCCAAGGTAAATGGACTTAGAACTAAGATACCAATTAATGTAATCAATTGCAAGGATAACAGTAAAAGAAAGGCACCACGTCAAAAGAAGAGGGAAGATAGAGATCATGAACAAAACACTTGCATTAAATCGATATGAAAGTGTAAACGTGCGCTGGTATTGTAGTTAACAACATTGAAACAATTAAGACTAATGAACTAACTAACTCAAACCAAAAAGCTCCAATTGATAACAGAATACTGAAATGATCAACATGCAAATAACAATAAATAAAAGAGCATGGAGGGCTTCTGCTCCCAGCAAACTTCCTAACAGCACCCAAGGAAAACTGCTACAGCAACAAAGGGGCCGGCAGCTTGGGGACTCCACAGACGCTGCACTTCACGCCAAGGAGGCTCGTGACGCACGGAGCTAACCAGCAGAGGAGCCGCGGCAGCACGGGACCTTCTCCAGAGACAGACGGACGCTCGGAGAAGCCTGCTGCGGCACCGGGAACATAGCTGCGGCAGAAGAAGCTCGCCGAGGATAACACCCGGGGATGCTGCTAACAGAGCAGCAGCGCACGGAGCCGAACCCAGGTGTAGTCGCCCTCACGGACGGCACCCTGTGGTCTCGTGGCAGCGGACAGGGTGCTGCAGAAGGAAGCTCGCGTCACCGACTGCTGCTCTCCTCGACCGTCTGCACGTTAGGTGATGCAGGAAAGGAGTTCGGCTAGCTCCCGTCCCGGACGCCACAAGCATAGCAGAGGAGATTCGCCGTCTCCCGGAGCGAGCCGAGAACCTCCCAAAGAATGGCCAGCAACCCAAAACTAAAAAAAACAACAAGAGAGAGAACCGAAAACCAAAAGCAAAGCACGAACTCAAGCTCAAAAGAAAAACCAAGCACGCCCCGCGCCGGTTCCCTAAAACTCCCTTTTATAGGGACATGGGTGACGCCGGCTTCACTACGGAACCTCCTCCGCTATCTTCGTCGATTCTTTCTATCCCATCGGAGTCATCCACCGTGCCCCACACGAGCATCTCGCCACGAGCGAACGGCTCGCGAAGCCTGCGCTGCCCACCGTCGCACACGGAGTGAACTCCTCTTCGCTGCGTCTTCACCTTATCACGTCGACTGCATCTTCTGTTGAAGCCTTGGAGCTAGCGAACTGCCTCCGTCATCTTCGTGTTATCCATGCACACCTTCCTTATCTCGTCGGCGGTATTCACGTGGTGGGCATGCAGCAGACGGCTTCGCAGCCCTCATGCTCATGCAAATAAGCCATGCATGGTTAGCCACGCATTATCCTCATCTGCTAAAACCGATGTTAAGCATGAGTGGCCCCTTCTTCTTGCATTGTCAACGCACCCAGCTTGCCATGCACGTGGTGTCCACTTTATGCATTGCCTCTTGCAATTCCATTCTCATGGTCATCTTACGTAAAGGAAGCTCAATACCACTATGCATGTGTTTCACGCATACAACAAGCCTTTGAGTCTTGTAATGCATATTGCCTTACGTGATGCTCTTTATAACCTTATGCATTTCATGTTTATATTGATGCCACCTTGCTGCCTCATGCAACCCACCTGGGCCTTTATGTTGACGCATGCCCAATACATGCACCTGCCATTTAGAAAGAGTGCATAAGTGACACCAAGATAAAAAATGTTGTAACAAAAAATATTAATCAATGAAAAAAAAACTTATTCATATATATGCATTGAATTCTGCTTACAAATTCTTCCCCAAGATTTATCATTTTTCATGAAAACTCCAAAATTCATCAAAACCTATGTCTGTGGATATTTTAACACATAATCAACAATTTACTTTGAATTTTCTCTAAAACATGTGAAATTAATATGTGAAAATATGAAGTTATTAATGACGGCCTTTGCGCCGTACACCAACTGAAAAGGACTTTCACCGGTTGCCGTTCTGGGAGTCGTTCTGTGTGACCAACGTACGTTCGGCAATTTCTCAAGCCAGCTGCCCTTGGCTTTGCTGAGCCTGGTCTTGATGCCTTTTAAGATAGTCTTATTGGCATTTTCGACCAGCCCGTTAGCTTGAGTGTGGGCGACCGAGGTGAAGTGATTGCTAATACCCAGGTCGGCACATCTGTCTCGGAAATAACGAGAATCAAATTACCGACCATTATCGCTTACTATCAGCCGGGGGATGCCGTAACGACATATGATCGACTTCCAGATAAAATTTCAGATGACTGTCTCGGTGATCCTTGCTGTGGCTTCGGCCTCGATCCATTTGGTGAAGTAGTCGATGGCGACGATGATGAACTTCTTCTGGGCCTGGGCTGTGGGGAATGGCCCGAGTATGTCGATTCCCCAGCGAGCGAAAGGATATGGCTTGGCTAAGGTGATGAGCTCCGTTGCTGGCTGATGGACCAAGTGGTCAAATCGCTGGCATCGGTCACATCGTTGTGTGTAAGTCGAGCAGTCGCGCTGCAGAGTGGGCCACCAGTAACCTTGCCGTAGCAAGATCCTGGCGAGCGACCTTCCTCCTAAATGCGCTCCGCACAGACCTTCGTGAACTTCTTGAATTGCTCGGTTGGCTTCATCAGTGCTGAGGCAGTTCAGGAGGGGACCGGAGAAGGATCTCCGGTAGAGAGTGCCGTCCAGAGTGACGAATCGCCGAGCTTGGTACTTCAATCTTCGGGCTTCCTGAGGGTCGGGAGGCTCTTGAGATTCTTGGAGCCACGACAGGTACGGGATACGCCAGTCGCTTGGGGAGGTCGAGTCAACAGCCAGGAGCTCCGAGTCAATGCTCGGTCGCTCCAACTCTTCGAGGAGGACCGATCGAGTACCCTCGGGGTCAAGTGACGAGGCCAGCCGAGAGAGGGCGTCCGCTAGGGAGTTTTCCTCCCGAGGTATTCGGACTAGCTCAAAACTCTCAAACTGTTGTGCCACGGCTCTGACCAACTGGAGATATTTGACCATCGATGATTCTCGAGCTTCGTAATCGCCGTTGACCTGGCTAGCGATCAGCTGGGAGTCAGTGTGAATTTTGACTCGCTCAGCCCCCAGCCGCCGGGCCATACGGGCTCTCGAGATGAGAGCCTCATACTCGGAAGCGTTGTTGGATGCCTGGAAGTTGAACTTCAAGGCGTATTGTAGCTCTGCTCCTTCGGGGAGTAGGCCCCAAGCATGATGGCACACTTGACGAGGCATCTCGAGGCTTCAGGGTGAGTGAGGACCCTCTTCAATGGTTCGCCGGTTAGCTCGGTGATGGAGTGCCCTTGGAAATAGGGTCGGAGGTGCTTGGCCAAGATAACCAACACTAGCACGAGTCTCTCGGTTGCGGGATACCTCCTTTCAGCCTCGTTGAGCACCTTGCTAGTGTAGTAGACCGGTCTCTCGACTCCCGAGTCATTTCTGACTAGGACCGAGCTAACTATCGATGGGTTGCCGAGAGATAAAGATGCAGGGCTTCGCCTGGGATGGGCTTGGACAGCACTGGAGGCGAAGCCAGGAACTCTTTAAGCTCGACGAACGCTCTTTGGCATTCCTCATCTCATGTGAATGTAGCAGATGCCAATTTGGGCCTCCTCAATAGCTTGAAGAAGGGTAGGCATCGTTCGGTCGCACGGGATAGGAATCTGCTGAGTGCGACAATGCGTCCAGTAAGGCGTTGAACGTCTTTGATGCAGGTGGGTGGGCGCATGTCCAGGATGGCCTGGACCTTATCGGGGTTGGCCTCGATCCCACGCTGGGTGACTAAGAAACCCAGGAATTTCTCAGATCTTACTCCGAAGGCGCACTTGGTAGGATTGAGCTTCATATTGTACCTCAGGAGGGTGTCGAAGGTCTCAGCTAGGTCGGCGAAGTGGTCCTCGGCCTTGGGGGTCTTGACGAGCATGTCGTCAACATAGGCCTCGACGTTCCGGCCAAGCTGTCCCTCGAACATATGGTTGACCAACCTCTGGTAGGTGGCTCCAGCGTTTTTCAACCCGAAAGGCATCCGGGTGTAGCAGTATACGCCGAAGTCGGTGATAAAGGCGATCTTCTCGATGTCTTATGGATTCATTCTGATCTGATGGTAACATGAATAGGCATCCAGAAAATTGAATATCTCATTGCCCGAGGTTGAGTCAACCAATTGGTCGATGCTCGACAGTGGATAGCGGTCTTTAAGGGTGGCTTTATTCAAGTCGGTGAAGTCCACGCACATCTGCCACTTTCCCGAAGCTTTCGGCACCAGGACGACGTTGGCCAGCCACGTCGGGCACAGGACCAGTTTAAAAAGATCAGTCTTTTGTCCCTTGGTGACTTGCTCCTTGATGATCGCCTGCTTCTCTGGTGCGTGCTTCCTTCTCCGTTGTTGTATGGGTTTGATGGTTGGGTCAAGGTTGAGCTGATGCATCGCCGTCTCCTCTGGTATCCCGGGGAGTTGATCATCAGACCACGCAAAGACTCAGATATATGCGGAAAGAAACTCTTTGTATTACTGTTGGACCTCAGACGGTAGGTCGACTCCAATCTTTACTCCTAGGGTCGGGTCGTCGTTTAGGAAAACCGCTAGCAATTCGCCTCCAGGCTCGGCGGTTGCGGATTTTTCCTCGACTTCCCAGGGGCCCTTGTTCTTCCCGTCCGACCTTGTGGCTTCAACCGAGATATTATAGCACCTTCTGGCCGTGGCCTTGTTACCTCGGACTTCCCCCAACCCATTTTTGGTGGGGAACTTCATCTTTTGGTGATAGGTAGAAGGCACCGCTTTCATTCGGCTGAGGATTCCTCGGCCGAAGAATGCGTTGTATGCTATCATACCTTTGATCACTATGAAGTCCACCATGACCGTAACGATTTTGGGTGGGGTGCCGAGAGTAACCGGCAGGCTTAGGGCTCCCTCGGGATAAGTGGCCTGGCCATTGAACCCGCAAAGGGGGGTTCAGATCGGGCGGAGTTTAGACAGATCCTCCCCCATCTTAAGGAAACATTCATAGGATAATACATCAGGGGCACTTCCATTGTCAACTAGAATCTTGTCTACGTTACAATGGTTTATCGTGGCCGATATGACTAGGGCATCGCCATGCGGGGTGCTTAGCCCTTTCAGGTCTTGGTCGGAGAAGACTATGACCTGGGGCTCACTTGGCGGGGCCCTGGGAGGCTCGATGGCTCAGCTCGCCTGCTTAGCATGGCGCTTCCTTCCTCGGCCACTGTCTCCTCCTGATGCGGCTCCTCCAGCGATGACATTGATATGGACCCCTCGGGGGGCGTTGTCGAATTCCCTTGGGACGCCTCGGTCTTCCTTGTGCCCGGCCACGAACCGGGATAGGTGTCCTTGATGGACGAGGCGCTCGATCCCATCCTGGAGCGAGTGGCAGTCACCGGTGTGGTGCCCGTGATCGCTGTGGAACAAGCAATGCTTGTTGCGATTGCGATTCTTCGACCTCATTGGCTCGGGTTGGCGGAGGAGGCCCAATCCTTTGATGTCCTCATAAATCTCATAAACCGGAGTGGTTAAAGGAGTGTACCGCTCGTACTTCCGTGACGGTTCCTTGTGTTCCCCATCTCGGTTCCGCCTTTTTCCTGGACCCGAACTTGGCTCGGGTGCCTGCTTCTTGTCCCCCTCCCGACCCAAGCCGGTTGCTTCTCAGCATGCGCTGAGCACTTCTTCGCACTCGGCATGGCACAAAGCCAGAGTCACTAGCTCAGCAAGGGTCGAGGGAGGGTGGAGGACAAGTTCGCGGCGGAGGTTCTCGTCGCGGGTGCCCCCGGTCAACGCGGTTATGGCTGAGGCGACGTCCAGGCGGGGGATCCTCAGGGCTTCCGATTTAAATCGGGTAATGTAAGCCCGAAGTTTCTCCCGTTGCGCCTGTTTGAGGGCCAAAAGCCCCGCTACCGACCTTAGGGGACCGCTGCCGGTGAAACTCTCCTTGAATACTCGCCCGAATTGCTTGAAGTCCCGGATGGATCCGGGGGCGAGGGCCCGGAACCATGCTTGGGCGTCTTGGACCAGGGTAGTCACAAAGGCTCGGCATTTGATGGCGTCGAACGCTCCATGAAGGGTCATCAGCGCGTCAAAGCTGTCGAAGTGATCGGCCGGGTCGCCCTGACCATCATAAAGCTTGAAGGTAGGGATGGAGGTTCTGGGAGATACCTCAGTTTTCAAGATATAGTAGGAGAACCGGGATTTCTCCTCATCCTCCGTGGAAGAGACTTTCTGTAGGGCGCGTAGGGCGCTCTCCTGTTTTGCGAAACGCCCCTCGAATTCTCGGAGTTGGAGGGATAGCTCCAGCTGTCGCTGCGCCGTCGGGCTGGGGGGGCTCTCTTGGCGTTCCCTAGGGACTTTAGTCTCAGGGTTCAGACGGCATGCCCCAGGTTTTCCCCTCTTCGGCATGGATGAGGCTTCTTATTCCGGAGGGGGGGCTTGTTGTAATGCCCCAGGTTTTTTTTTTTTCGGATCTTTTAGTGGGTCTCGGAGTGTATTTTGTGCTTTAAACGTGTTTTTCCCTGATGTGTCTTCGGAACTCTGCGCAGGGTGAACCGTGGCATTCTTCGACTTCAGGACAGTACCACTTGTCGTGTGTTCGGATTGGTTGGCCTTGTGTGCCATGAAGTCCGTGCGAGACGTGCTCCTTGTCTTGGCAAGGTGGTTGCCCGTGAGAAGTCGTGGCCATTCCTTTGTCGTGTAAGGGTGCTGGCGCTGTTCCGGAAGGACGAGTGCCGGTTGGGAGGTGTTTGCTTTCTCTACTGTGCGCGTAGATCAGAGTGCGCAGCGGAAGCGTGGTGGGCTTGTGTCCCACTGGTTCAGGATCGTAGCGTTGGTTGCTACGGGCGGATTCCTGAATTTGCGTTGAGCATTGGAGGATTGGTTCCTCTATGTGAAACGTGTTGTTGCCATGCCGTTGCTCGAGATATCGTGGTCCTTGGCACTGGCAGGATGGAGTGTTGGGGAATATGTTGGCAAGTGTGCCGCATGAGTACCCTATTTCTGTGATGGAAGCCGTGTCAGGCACCGGTGTTGGACCCAGATAGGGTTATCGAGGATGTCGTCTGATAGAGGTCGGGGACGTGTTGGTCAGAGTCGGTGGCTTGGTGCCCAACTTGTGTTCCCAATCGTGTCCTCGGATGAGATCGTTTTTGGAGAAGTGATCTCTGGCAGGCTGTGGGTTCCTGTTGGTGGCTGCGAGTGACTGGTAAGGCTAGTCTCGTAGCCGACCACGGTGAGATGTGTGTTGCTTGGGGGACCCGTGAGCATTGTTCAGGTGGTATCCCGGGGCTCTGTGGTAAGGGCGGAATCGGGATTGACAGGTGTCCACTTGGATTGATCGAAGGATTTGATGAGACCAGATGGAAGAGTGATGCCTATGGGCGGAGGCCTTTTTGTGAGATTGGCGTCGGAGGGTGGTCCTTGACGGGACGTTGGTGTCGCAATGGCTATCCCTGGTGTGGTGACCAGCACGGGATGGTTCCCTATAAGTCTGAGTCAAGTGAGGTGATGACGGAAGACACCAGGATCTTGTCAATTGGTTTCATCGTGCTCCCCGAGAGTGTCGAGTTGATGCGATGATCGAGCTCGGATGCGGAATCCGAGAGGAGTGTGGCTCGAGTTGTGGTAATTATCTGTGTGTGAGTCAGCGGATGACCTGCTGTGGGGCTGGATTGTGCCCGTTGGGCAGGTGGAGATTTCCCGTTGACGTGTATCTGGTGACCAGTGGATGGTCTTTTCACAGACAGAAGATGCTGGTTGTCGGGACTCAAGCGTGGCGAAAGCCGTGTGCCAGCGAGGCCTTGGGTGGCTGTTTTTGTGGTGTGCCTTTCCGGGCAGGATCTGGGCTTTGTCAAAGTTTATCTTCTGACAAGAGTTGGCTCAGTGATATGTCTGGCTTTCAGCTTGCCATGTGTGGGGTGTTTCTTGGTGCTGAGCCGTTGTTCTGTTTGCGATCTGTCGAGATGGCTGTGTGAGCCGATGGAGGCTCTGTGTTGGTTGTTCCCTTGCGAAGGGTGTACGACCTGTCAGCTAGTTGTGAAGCTGATGTGTGTTTTGTCTGCTGACCATAGGATGGATCGGCAGCTATTTCTCGTGTCGAGGGTGTGTTTCCTCGGTGGGTGAGATGGTGGCAGCGGTGCCATGTTCTGATGGCCGGTGTGCACGGCGCGCGGAGTGAGGTGTTGTTTGTGATTGTAAGTCTGGCTGTATCCCTCAGGATCGGTGTTTTCATGAGAATCAAGGTTTTCTGTGCTGGGGCTCTGGCAGCGTTGTCAGTTGGTTCAGTGTTCTTCCCCTGTGACTTCGTGTTAGGTACTGAATTTCGAGGACGAAATTCCTTTAAGGGGGAAGGGCTGTAATGCCCCAGATTTTTTTTTTCGGATCTTTTAGTGGGTCTCGGAGTGTATTTTGTGCTTTACACGTGTTTTTCCCTGATGTGCCTTTGAAACTCCGTGCAGGGCGAACCGCAGCGTTCTTCAACTCTGGGACAGTACCACTACGTTGTGCTCCTCCCGAGGATCGCGGAGGTAATTTTTCTTAATTTTCTGAATTTCTGTAATTTTTGGATTTTTCTATATATACTAACCCTTTCTCTCTCCCCTCTCATTTCTCACTCTCTCCCCCTCTCTCTTCTCTCACGCTCTCCTTCTTCCCTCTCTTCTTCGACGGTCGACAGAGCGAGGCGGGGGCGAGGTGGAGGCGGCGCGGGTGAGGATGCGGGCGAGGATGGGCGAGGATCGAGGCAATTGCGGGCGCGATCCCTCGGTGGATTCTGAGATGGCGTCGTTCGCATTCCGGGCGGTTTTCGGCGTGGATTAGTCGCTTCGGCGCGCGGTTTCTTCGGTGGAGGTAGGGTGATGGAACACTGCTGCGTTCTGCTCGTTTTCCCTGCCATTGCACGTCGTTCGGCATGAAAACAAGTGTGTTCAGGTCCGTTCTAGCGAAACCGTGGCTTTGTAGGTTTCGTAGGGTCGGTCGGGAAACGGCGACGGTTTCCAGACCGGTTACTATCAATGGATTCCTCGGAGCGAGAGCGTTCTTTTCCCCGTGATTTCGTCTCGATTGGTGGTCCCGTTGGACCGGTAGGGCTCCGGGAAGCCCGGAAACCCTTTTTGGGTAACTTCTGTAGAATCGCCCATTTCTCGCGATTCGTGCGTCGTTTTGACCCCGGTCGGAGTCTAGATGATTGCTAGGTGGTTTATCGTCGTTTCCCCTTCGTTTCGGCGCGAATGGAGAGTGCGGAGGCCACCGTCGGGCCAACCCCACTGTTTGCTCGCCGTGATGGTTGGGCGGTCGAACCAGGGCCCGTCCATCCCCATGGGCGGCCTCGTCTTGACCGTTCATCTGCTCGGCACGCAGCGTTCGGCTTGGCGCGCAGTGTGGGTTATGCGGTCTATCGTGCGACCGCATAACCCAGGTGCGGCCAGCGTTGAGCCGTCTTTTCCCTCCGATTTTGACCTACATCCCCTGGTGCCATGGGCTATTGTGCGGCCAGAGGTTGACCGCACAAGCGTTGCGCTGTGAGGTCCTAGCCGCCCATTCCCCCGCGCGGTTAGGGGCTAGCCGCACATGTGTTCCCCGTTTGGAGGACGAACGACCGCGTTGGACCGTTCATCCCCCAGTTGCGGCTGAGGGTAAGCCGTTCGAGCTTGGTGCGGCTGGAGACCAGCCACTTATGCTTCGTTTGAGCCCGGAGAAGAACAGCCTGCTGTTGGTGGTATATCCCCTGGTGCGGCCCCTTCCTGGCCGTATGTCCCTGAGCGGCCCAGAGTGGACCGCCCAAGGGGCTGGTCTAGCCGGCGTTTCACTTTTGACTGGTTAGAATCCTGGGTGTGTAGGTCTCGATCCACGTGCCGACCCGTGGCCTGACGAATGCTGTGCACTTCGTCGGGGTCAGGCGTCACGGTACGGTGTGGTCCTGGGTTGCCGTGTTCTCGACTTGTGTCATCGTACGTCGGTGTGAGTGCGGCGAGGGTTCCCCGCACGCCGTGAGTTTCTCCGGGAAGAGGTTTCCGAGTGGGCCACGTGTGTGGCCTTGGACTGCGAGTCCAGTTGTCAGCCTGGGGATGGAGGGTTCCCGCCTTTCCCTGAGAGTGAGATTTGGTTTGGCGGCCTGTGAGCTGCTTTGGGAACTGTGGTTCTACATTTCTACGTGGCCGAGCGTGCGGCCCGTGGACTGTGAGTCCCGTTTCTTCTCCGACTATGGTCACCGTGCGACGGTGCTGGTACGTGGGATGGTCCCCGTACGTCGTCGGGTTCGGACGTTGTTTTCCGTTGAGTTGAGAGTCTACTCATTCAGTGACCCTCCACTAGTCGTAGCCTACTTACACGCGTGTGGTCCCACTAGGGAGTGGTGGAGAGGCTACCCTTAGAGACGGTTTGTGGACCGGTTTCTGTCGGGCCCCGCGTCTAGCAGCCAGAGTCTGGCTGAGGGGAAAACCGGTCAGAGGACAAGACTAGGGACGGACGGTCTGTGTGTGCACACGTGGTTGGGGGCGGTTGGACCCATGTCGACGGGCGTGACCCCAGCTAGTCACTTGTTTGTGGTTACTTGTACGGTGTCTCAGTTCTCGCTGGGCCAGAGGGAGACACTTGAGGCGCGGACTAAGACGTCAGTGGACTCATTCGGCCTTGCTTCTAGTGGGAGGTACTCCTGTCGAGTCGGGAGTGACAGACTGTCAGTTTCCGTGACTTCGACCTTTGGATTTTCGGCCGTGTTGACCGTTGAGTTCCGGTTGTTTCGCCGTGGCACGTGTGTCGGTTTTCGTCCCGCGAGACTAGTGCTAGTGGCTTTACCGAGGTTGCATCTTGTTGTGCGGTACCCGCGACCGGATGGTCGGGGTTGCACCTTGGACAGTGTGTCCAGGTTGACCGTGCCCTGGGAGACAGGCCTCTGCGGCGTGGTTACCGTGGGTTTTTACTTCGGTAAGCGGTACTAGTGTAGTTCGGTAGCCCCCGGCCGTGAGCTCGGGGTATGTTTTCGGTACAGTAGGAGTAGTTGTAGCGCCGGGTTTTGACCGGCCACTGGGTTTACTGTTCCTACTGTTGCGGTTGCTCTTGTAGCCTTCCTTTCCGCTACCGCCGTTGTTCCAGTTGGGGTTCCACGGTATCCCTGCTGAGTCTCTATTTTGGAGACTCATTCCCTGCTTTTCAGGTGTGGCGGTTCTTCCTCGAGGTTCGAGGGCGCGGTGCAGAGGTTCTCGGTTGCCAGCTCGCCGGGCCGAGTGTTCACTCGGCATGTGGTACATTTTTACTACTTTAGATTGTACTTTCTATTGGATTGGACTCTGTTGTAGCTGTAGTTATTTATTTATTTCTGTTAATTGTTGATTTGTCCTACTTTATTTCCTATTTCTTTGTGCCTCCACACTCCTTTTAGCCCTTCCGAGCCCTCCCGGCTCGTGGGCGGCGGTTCGAGTCTCGGGTTATCGGGTCTCTCCCAGTAATCGAATTCTGAGGTCGCTACAGCTGGTATCAGAGCGGAGGTTGTGGACGTGCATAGGAATTCAAAATATTGTAGTGATCAGAGTCCGTGAGGTCCAGTACAGTCGGCAGCTGGCATAGGGTTTTATGCTTATTTTTTTCCGCCTAGTTTCTCACTTGAGAGCTTGAGCGCGCTGTGCAGCGCTGTGAAGGTGGTTGTTGTCCGCGGGTTTCGTGCCAGCATGGGGTCTAAGGATCGAGGTCGAGAGCCTTCTCCCTCATCGGTGGTTTCCCTGGTTGTGCTGCGTTGAGCAGAGGTTACCGGTAGGTGCGTTGCTGCGGTGCTGCGTTCGAGGAATCTGCAGCGTGGTCAGGTGGCTGGAGAGGATTGTTCGTGGTTAAGTAGCCGTGAGCGTGCTCTGAGGGAGCTGCTGTCGGTTTGGCCACTCCAGCTTGAGGTTTGTCCAACCCCTGAGGTGTTCAGGTCATAGTTTAAGGTGGCAGAGCGGGTGTTCTGATCGAGAAGTGTGCTCGGCTGAGCTGAATATCTTCTCGGTGAGCTGCTGCTTCGTCGAGCCTGATGTTCTTATCGTGCTCTTAGGCGTCAGAATGACGTGTCGGTCCCAATTGTTCTACGGATTTCGAGGTAGGGTTTGGCAGAGATGTCCCGGTAAGTCTTTGCTCATGTGTTTCTGTCAGTGGATGGGTTATGTTCGCCCTGGAGTTGGCTTGAGATGTGAAGGCTCCACGGCGAGTTCGGGACTCGAGGATGAGTGTCGGCGGTTTTCGTTATGGCTCGTGTTACGACTCTTGACGTGGTGTCTTGCAGTTCAAGGAATTGCAGTGGTGGTGCATCAGAGATGCTGTGATTGTGGTCCGACGTGACACTCGCCGAGTGTGTCGGAGGCGCTGACCTGATGGAAGCGATGGTTTTCCTTGGTGTTGGATGGTGCTATTTCCAGCATGCGCGAGGTTCGAGGTCAGGTCGAGCGTGGAGTTCTTCCATTGGTTGGAAGTGTGTTTGGTTTCTCCTTTGGTTGGAGAGATTGTGTTGGGCTAAGGTTCGTCGTCTTGCATTGTGTGTTCGGATTGGTTGGCCTTGTGTGCCATGAAGTCCGTGCGAGATGTGCTCCTTGTCTTGGCAAGGTGGTTGCCCGTGAGAAGTCGTGCCCATTCCCTTGTTGTGTAAGGGTGTTGGCACTGTTCCGGAAGAACGAGTGCCGGTTGGGCGGTGTTTGCTTTCTCGGCTGTGCTCGTAGATCAGAGTGCGCAGCGGAAGCGTGGTGGGCTTGTGACCCACTAGTTCAGGATCGTAGCGTTGGTTGCTACGGGCGGATTCCTGAGTTTGCGTTGAGCATTGGAGGATTGGTTCCTCTGTGTGAAACGTGTTGTTGCCGTGCCGTTGCCCGAGATATCGTGGTTCTTGGCACTGGCAGGATGGGGTGTTGGGGAATATGTTGGCAAGTGTGTCGCATGAGTACCCTGTTTCTGTGATGGAAGCCGTGTCAGGCACCGGTGTTGGACCCGGATAGGGTTGTCGAGGATGTCGTCAGACGGAGGTCGGGGACGTGTTGGTCAGAGTTGGTGGCTTGGTGCCCGACTTGTGTTCCCAGTCGTGTCCTCCGATGAGATCATTTTTGGAGAAGTGATCTCTGGCAGGCTGTGGGTTCCTGTTGGTGGCTACGAGTGACTAGTAAGGCTAGTCTCGTAGCCGACCACGGTGAGATGTGTGTTGCTTTGGGGACCCGTGAGCATTGTTCAGGTGGTATCCCGTGGCTCTGTGGTAAGGGCGAAATCGGGATTGGCAGGTGTCCACTTGGATTGATCGAAGGATTTGATGAGACCAGATGGAAGAGTGACGCATGTGGGTGGAGGCCTTTTTGTGAGATTGGCGTCGGAGGGTGGTCCTTGACGGGACGTTGGTGTCGCAATGGTTATCCCTGGTGTGGTGACCAGCACGGGATGGTTCCCTATAAGTCTGAGTCAAGTGAGGTGATGACGGAAGACACCAGGATCTTGTCAATTGGTTTCATCGTGCTCCCCGAGAGGGTCGAGTTGGTGCGATGATCGAGCTCGGATGCGGAATCCGAGAGGAGTGTGGCTCGAGTTTTGGTAATTGTCTGTGTGTGAGTCAGCGGATGACCTGCTGTGGGGCTGGATTGTACCCGTTGGGCAGGTGGAGGTTTCCCGTTGACGTGTATCTGGCGACCAGTGGATGGTCTTTTCACAGACAGAAGATGCTGGTTGTCGGGGCTCAAGCGTGGCGAGAGCCGTGTGCCAACGAGGCCTTGGGTGGCTATTTTTGTGGTGTGCCTTTCCGGGCAGGATCTGGGCTTTGTCGAAGTTTGTCTTCTGACAAGAGTTGGCTCGGTGATATGTCTGGATTTCAGCTTGCCATGTGTGGGGTGTTTCTTGGTGCTGAGCCGTTGTTCTATTTGCGGTCTGTCGAGATGGCTGTGTGAGCCGATGGAGGCTCTGTGTTGGTTGTTCCCTTGCGAAGGGTGTGCGACCTGTCAGCTGGTTGTAAAGCTGATGTGTGTTTTGTCTGCTGACCATAGGATGGATAGGTAGCTATTTCTCGTGTCGAGATGGTGGCAGCGGTGCCATGTTGATTTTCGAGGTGTCTGAGGTGATGCCAGACTGTGTCCTCTGGTATATGCCTGCTCTGATGGCCGGTATGTACGGCGCAGGGAGTGAGGTGTTATTTGTGATTGTAAGTCTGGCTGTGTCCCTCAGGATCGGTGTTTTCGTGAGAATCGAGATTTTCTGTGATGGGGCTCTGACAGCGTTGTTAGTTGGTTCAGTGTTCTTCCCCTGTGACTTCGTGTTAGGTCCTGAATTTCAAGGACGAAATTCCTTTAAGGGGGGAGGGCTGTAATGCCCCAGGTTTTTTTTCCGGATCTTTTAGTGGCTCTCGGAGTGTATTTTGTGCTTTACACGTGTTTTTCCCTGATGTGCCTTCGGAACTCTGTGCAGGGCGATCCGTGGCGTTCTTCGACTCTGGGACAGTACCACTTCGTTGTGCTCCTCCCGAGGATCGCGGAGGTAATTTTTCGTAATTTTCTGAATTTCTGTAATTTTTGGGTTTTTCTATATATACTAACCCTTTCTCTCTCCCCTCTCATTTCTCACTCTCTCCCCCTCTCTCTTCTCTCACGCTCTCGTTCTTCCCTCTCTTCTCCGGCGGCCGACGGAGCGAGGCGGGGGCAAGGTGGAGGCGGCGCGGGTGAGGATGCGGGCGAGGATGGGCGAGGATCGAGGCGGTTGCGAGCGCGATCCCTCGGTGGATTCCGAGATGGCGTCGTTCGCATTCCGGGCAGTTTTTGGCGTGGATTAGTCGTTTCGGCGCGCAGTTTCTTCGGTGGAGATAGGGTGACGGAACACTGCTGCGTTCTGCTCATTTTTCCTGCCATTGCATGTCGTTCGGCGTGGAAATGGTTGTATTTGGGTCCGCTCTAGTGAAACCGTGGTTTTGTAGGTTTCGTAGGGTCGATCGGGAAACGGCGACGGTTTCCAGACCGGTTACTGTCAACGGATTCCTCGGGGCGAGAGCGTTCTTTTTCCTGTGATTTTGTCTCGATTGGTGGTCCCGTTGGACCGATAGGGCTCCGGGAAGCCTGGAAACCCTTTTTGGGTAACTTCGGTACAATCACCCGTTTCTCGCGATTCGTGCGTCGTTTTGACCCCGGTCGGAGTCTAGATGATTGCTAGGTGGTTTACCGTCGTTTCCCCTTCGTTTCGGCACGAATGGGGAGTGGGGAGGCCACCGTCGGGCCAACCCCATGGTTTGCTTGCCGTGATGGTTGGGCGGTCGAACCAGGGCCCGTCCATCCCCATGGGCGGCCCCGTCTTGACCGTTCATCTGTTCTGCGCGCAGTGTTCGGCTTGGCGCGCAGTGAGGGTTATGCGGTCTATCATGCGACCGCATAACCCATGTGAGGCCTGGGTTGAGTCGTCTTTTCCCTTCGGTTTTGACCTACCTCCCCTGGTGCCGTGGGCTATTGTGCGGCCAGAGGTTGACCGCACAAGCCTTGCGCGGTGAGGTCCTAGCCGCCCGTTCCCCCGCGCGGCTAGGGGCTAGCCGCACATGTGTTCCCCGTTTAGAGGACGAACGACCGCGTTGGACCGTTCATCCCCCAGTTGCGGCTGAGGGTCAGCCGTTCGACCTTGGTGCGGCTGGAGACCAGCCGCTTGTGCTTCGTTTGAGCCAGGAAAAGAACGGCCTGCTGTTGGCCGTATATCCCCTGGTGCGGCCCCTTCCTGGCCGTATGTCCCTGAGCGGCCCAGAGTGGACCGCTCAAGGGGCTAGTCTAGCCGGCGTTTCCATTTTGACCGGTTCGAGTCCCGGGTGTGTAGGTCTCGATCCACGTGCCGACTCGTGGCCTGACGGATGTGTGGACGCACTTTCCGTTAAGCAGTTGTTCCCGGTTCGTCTGTTGGTTTTATTAAGTGCGTGGGCGTGCCAGTCACCGGAGTGACAATTTATTCGGGCTCCGGAGAGCCCATGGTGCGCTCGATCTGACTTCGTCAGACGGTTGTGTGGTTCGTGTCGGGACCGAATCCCGTCGCGCCATGAAGGTCACGACGTCATTTACATCCCTCATACGAGGGAATACCCTTGATTAATTGCCGAAATTAGAGGCCCCGCGGCCGAAAGGAGTAACACTAATTATACGAGAGAGATAGGGATGGGTCACACTGAAAGTTGTATTAAGGCCATAAACTGTCGGCCGTGTCGGCCACTCGTAGACCTTTTGTATTCGGACACAAGTCCGTGGCATCGTCATAATGAGAAAACCGAGGTAGATCCCTCCAAATGTCTGCCGAGCATATGGCAATTTCAATGAGGATTCGGAAGGTATCTGGAAAGAGAAAACAAATCCGGTCCGATTAGGATGTCGGCCCGAGGTTAGATCAAAGCCCGGCCATATCGGGGGAATTCCCGAGACTCGGGCTCGACCTAAAGGGGCAACGTTGTTGTTCCTTTTGCCCCGGGTCCCGGGGAGAGAGCGGGCTGCGGCGTGGGCATTAGCGTCTTTTATCTAGAGCTTTCTAGGTTATACCTTCTGGGATTTCTGATTTGATGTTTACTATTTATTCGTGCCTTTGTCCGGGATGATTTCTCTTCTTCTATGCATGATTATTCTTATTATTATCATTGGTTTGTTATTTATTTTTTATTACCCCTCCCGCCTCTTTTATTATGATCAATATTGCGCATTTGGAGTCCTTCAATTAGCGTGATTTTTATTGATTTATTTGCTATTGTTGATGCCCTTATCGTGATGTATATATGCATGCCTGTAGTATGCCGGCGAAGGGAAGGTAGGGGCGTACCGCTGAAGGGCAGCAAAAGGGGGAGTGTACCGCTGAAGGGCAAGGGAGCGTGCCGCTGAGGGCCAAAGGGACGTGCCGCTGAGGGCCAAAGGGACGTGCCGCTGAAGGTCAATGGGGGAGTGTACCGCTGAAGGGCTGAAAGGGGTGTACCGCTGAAGGCCAGGGGAGCGTGCCGCTGAAGGCCAATGAGGGCGTGCCGCTGAGGGCCAAAGGGGCGTACCGCTGAAGGTCAATGGGGCGTGAGGGTGGAGGCTCGATCAGTTTTCGATTATTTGTTTTAAGGCTTTTCTTTTCTTCTTATCTTAAATTTCGTGTAGTTTTATACAAAATTCCTCCCGTGTTTTGTTCTCTTTGTTCGGTTCGATCTCTTTTCTTGTGGGTCGGAGGCTCGGGCTGCCGGGCGGTTAGTTAGCTCGGTTCAGTTCTCGTCGTGATGCCGGCAGTGGTTTGATGAGTTGGAAGGTTTCATCAGTTATCTTGCTTGTTTGTTGCCTCCTTTTGCCTCTTTTAATTGTTTATTAGTTTCTCACAAAAATTCGGCAGCATTTCCCCTTGACCCGGGGCGTAAGGAAGATACAGGGAACGCGCCCACATGATGTGGCGGAACCCGACAACTGGAGGTGGGCCCCCGGGGGGGCAACACCTTTATAGAGACTCGGAAAACGCGAAGGAGAATGACAGACCGAAGACATCTAAGGGACCTGGACTGGGACTGGACAAGGAGTAAGCTGAGGGACTGAAGGGCGTGCCGCTGAGGGCTGAACAGGGGGTGTGCCACTGAGGGCTGAACAGGGTGTGTGCCGCTGAAGGCCGAACAGGGTGTGCCGCTGAAGGCTGGACAGGGTGTGCCGTTGGAGGCTGAACAGGGGGTGTGCCGCTGAAGGCTGAACAGGGTGTGCCGCTGAAGGCTGAACAGGGTGTGCCGTTGGAGGCTGAACAGGGTGTGCCGCTGAAGGCCAAGAGTGGGCGCACCGCTGAAGGCTGATCTAGGCGTGCCGCTGAGGGCTGATCTGGGCGTGCCGCTGAGGGCTGGAAAGGTGTGCCGGCCAAAGGCCGGAAAGGTGCACCGCTGAGAGGCTTAAAAGGGGTGTTAGCAACTGGGGGGGGTACTTGGTGGCTGTTCAGGAAAAGAGGAATAAAGATGGGGGGATTTCAAGGCCGGGAGTGGCCCATTAGTAACTGGGTGGTTGGGAGGAAAGAAGGGTACCTCCCCTTCTCCTCAAGCTCGGGAACACGGTAGATGGCCATAGAAGGGAATGAGTGAGGAGCTCACGGAGCCAAGGCCAACAGAAGGGGGGGAACCTACATCGACGTGGAGGACCCTAAAGACGCCGGAGGAATAAGGAGACAGAGGGAGGAACGGATTGTCCGTCAGAAAAGCCCGCAAAGCCTAGCCTAAAACATCGAAGATCGAAAAGAAACCCGGAGAGGGTGGTTTTCATTCATGAGAATCAAGAGGGCGAGGCCCTTCATACATATGGCAAAAGCAAACTCCCCAAATGGGGCCATGGACAAGAGTAAGAAAGACCAAGAACGCCAGGAGGAATGGGATACAAGAGGGAAGAAGACGTCCGGGCCTAAGACATCGGCCGCTATCCCCAACCCTTTCCCCCGATACAACAAGCTCTCTCTCTCTTACTCTTGTTTCTTCCCGGTGGCCGTCGGACGGAGCTCAGGCCGGGAGGGCCTCTTTTTCTCTTCTTTCTCCGGTGTGTGTTGTGTGTCTCCCCGTCTGTCTCCGTGCGTCTGCCTCCTCCTTCGCCCTCCTTCTTCTTCCGTTCTCCTCTTCCTCTGCCTCCCTCCGTCCCTGTCTGTGTGTTTTGTCCCCCGTTTCTGTGTCGAAAGCAGGGGTCTTTTATACTACGGGCCGCCGGAGCCTTCGAGCACGGCCGTCGAAGGTGGGAAGTGGATTGTGATCATGGGGTTTGACCTGCCCATCCTAGGTGTCAGTGGGGTAGGCTATGTGGCCCAACGATCAGCTGCCACCTCAGACGGCTCCACTGCGCGCCAAGGATGCGTAGGGTATGGGCTTCACGTCGTCCGTTGAAAAGCTTCACCGCTGTGCCGCTGGCGAGCTGAAGAGGCGTGCCGCTGGAGAGCCAAAACGGCGTGCCGTTGAAGCCCCTAAAGGCGTGCCGTTGAACAGCTTGAAGGGCATGCCGCTGAGGCCCCTGCAGGGCGTGCCGCTGAAGGCCTGCTGAGGGCGTGCCGCTGAAGACCCATTGGGGCGTGCCGCTGGGAGGCCCCCCCCAGGGGGTGTACCGCTGGAGCCACCCCCCGGGGTGTGCCGCTGAGCACCCCAGGGGGTGTGCCGCTGAGCACCCCAGGGGGTGTGCCGCTGAACACCCCATGGGGTGTGCCGCTGGGACCCTGAAGGGGCGTGCCGCTGGAGCTCCACCAGGGCATGCCGTTGAGGCCCCTTGGGGGCTGGGCGTGCCGCTGAAGGGCTCCCCACGGGGCATGTATTCGGGGCCCGTTCTGAGCCCGTTGCGAGCATGAGTCACGGCCCGTTTGATTTCCTTTGGGGCCCACGGACTGTGGGGCCCTTTGTGCTTGATTTCTCCGGGGTTTCTTCACTCGGCGTCGTTGTTGATGCGGGGCCGAGCGGGACATTTGGATGTGCAATTTTCGGTGTCCACAAATGCCCCCCACCCATGGGTAGCGCGGGCGAAGGATGAGCCGGGCGGTGCCCGTGGGTGTACTTGTCTCTTTTCTCTTTGTCAGTGCCGACGGGGTGTTGAGAGCCGAAGCGACATATTGATCTCTCTATCAGTGCCGTCAGGGCGTCGGGAACTGAAATAGTATGTTAGTCTCTTCGTCAGTGCCGACGGGGTGTTGGGAGCTGAGGTAGTATGTTGGTCTCTTCATCAGTGCCGACGGAATGCCGGGAACTGAAGCAGTGTGTTGTCTCTTCGTCAGTGCCGACAGGGTGCCGGGAACTGACCTGGTCTCTTGTTCTCTTGGTCTCTTCGCCCGTGCCGACAGGGCGTCGGGAGCTGGCCTGGTCTGTTGTTCTCTTTGTCTCTTCGCCAGTGCCGACGGGGTGTCGGCAGCTGGCCTGGTCTGTTCTCTCTTTGTCTCTTCGCCAGTACCGACAGGGTGTCGGGAGCTGGCCTGGTCTGTTGTCTCTTTGTCTATTCATCAGTGCCGACAGGACGCCGGGAACTGACATGCTTTGTTGATCTCTTGGTCTCTTCGCCAGTGCCGACGAGATGCCGGGAACTGGCATGTTTTGTTGGTCTCTTGGTTTCTTCGTCAGTGCCGACAAGATGCCGGGAACTGACCTGGTTTGTTGTCTCTTAGTCTCTTCGTCGGTGCCGACAGGATGCCGGGAACTGACATGCTTTGTTGATCTCTTGGTCTCTTCGCCAGTGCCGACGAGATGCCGGGAACTGGCATGTTTTGTTGGTCTCTTCGTCTCTTCGTCAGTGCCGACAAGATGCCGGGAACTGGCATGTTTTGTTGGTCTCTTGGTCTCTTCGTCAGTGCCGACAGGATGTCGGGAACTGACATGCTTTGTTGTCTCTTAGTTTCTTCATCAGTGCCGACGGAATGCCGGGAGCTGAAGCAGTGTGTTGTCTCTTCGTCAGTGCCGACGGGGCGCCGGGAACCGACCTGGCCTCTTGGTCTCTTGGTCTCTTGGTCTCTTTGTTTCTTCGTCAGTGCCGACAGGATGCCGAGAACTGACATGCTTTTTGTCTCTTAGTCTCTTGGTCTCTTCGTCAGAGCCGACAGGGTGCCGGGAGCTGACCTGGCTTGTTGTTTCTTGGTCTCTTCGTTAGTGCCGACAGGATGCCGGGAACTGACATGCTTTGTTGATCTCTTCGTCTTTTCTTGTTCTTCTTTCTTTTTGTACCATATTACCGATACAAGCGCCCTTTCGGGTTTTCGCTGGTACCGGCCCCCCTCTTGCTTTTGCCCACACGCCCTTTCGGGTTTTCACGTGGCGGGGTACCCAATTTTGCCCGTAGCGCCCTTTCGGGTTTTCGCCACAGCCGGGTTATTGCCATTTTTACCCTTGTCCCGGTGTAGGGACAAGTCCGGCGGGGTATCTCTATTTTTAACCCCATTTTATTTTATTATATATATGTTTTTTTTGACGAGTGATATGCAAGTGTCGGCTGGGGCACGAAGCCTTGCGCCGGAAGGTAAGGTTCACTCGTTGGCAAGAATAGAATGCCAGCGCAACGGGAGAATCTGTGCCGACTCGGACGTAAGGTCCGTAATGGCAATATTGTGCGGAGTGGGTGGCTAGGGCACGGGGCCTTGCGCCGGAAAGGGACTTATTCGTTGGCAAGGGGCTAATGCCAACGCAAAGGTAGAGATTCTGCCAATCCAGGCGTAAGGCCCGTGATGGCGATATTGTATGGCGTGGGTGGTAGCTGAGGCCCGAGGCGATGTGCCAGAGACGGGCTTGTTTTGGTGGTAGGGTAGTGACCCTATGACAAGGATAGAGCCACAGGGGTAGAGTCGTCTTTGCTGGTGTGGACGTTCGTCTGACTGGGATCATGGGGATGGAATGTTTTCCCCGGGGACGTTTATTACTTTATCTCATCGGCTCACTTCTCCGTGTATGTGAGCGGATGAGTATGTAAACGGGTGCACATGTATGGGTATATATATACATATACATATACATATCTATTTATTTAATATCTTACATATATTTTACTTCCCCTCCTTCTATTTTCTTCTTTTATTTTCTCCTTTTATTTCCCTCTTTTATTCGTCATTTTTTTTCTTTGATTTTCTTCTCCTCCTTCCTCTTTTCAATTCCTTCTTCTCCCCTTTTTTTTATTTTCTTTTTTGTTTCCTCTCCTCCTTTTTTCCTTTTCTTTTCTATTTCCTCTCCTCCTTTTTTTATTTCCCCTCCTCCTTTTTATATAGAAGGACGGGGTGGTTCGAATGACCACCCCCCTTTCTCTTCCCCCTCTCTTTTCTCTCTCTTCAACGGCCGAACGGGGTGCTCCCTTCCATTCCCTTCCCTTCATCTTCTCCGTCACCGAGCGCCATCGTCGCCGTGCCGTCGTCGTGGTGAGGGTGCCTCCGTGGAGCCCCCCCCTTTCTCTTCCCTCTCTCTCTCTCGTTCTCTTCTCCCTTCTCTCTCTTCGGTGACTGAACGGGCGCCCCCCTCACCTTCTTCCCCTCCATCTTCTCCGTCCACGGGCGTCACCGCCGCCGTTGCGGTTGCCGGGGCGAGGGTGGTGTCGTGGAGGCACCCTCCCTTCCCCCTCTTTTCCCCTCTTCCCCCCCTTCCCTCTTCTCCTTATTCTCCTTTCATCCCCTCCTCCTTTCCCTCTCTCTTTTTTTTTTGCCGTGGGAAGGGCTCCCGAGCGTGCCGGGGCGAAGGGTTGTAGGCGTGCCGGGGGGAGCAACTAGAAGGCGTGCCGGGGAGGCCGCCTGAGAGTGTGCCGGGGAGCGGCCCCCGTGGGCGTGCCGGGGAAGAGGCGCCGGAGTGTGCCGGGGAACGGCTGCTGGGAGTGTGCCGGGGAACGGTCCCCCTAGCGTGCCGGGGAGGCATGCTTGGCGGGCGTGCCGGGGAAGCCCCCTTGAGGGGCTGTGCCGGCGAAGGGGCACGGGGACCGTGCCGATGAAGGCACCCGGGGGTGTACCGGTGGAGGCCTGCGCGGGTGTGTCGGGGAAGCCTTAATGGGCTGCGCCGGCGAAGGGGGCACCAGGGAGCGTGCCGGGGAGGCACTGAGGGCGTGCCGGGGAAGGCGTATGTGGGTGTGCCGTGGGAGGCACCTGTGGGCGTGCCGGGGAAGGCACCCAGTGTAGTGTGCCGGTGAGGGCAACCGCAGGGTGTGCCGGGGAAGGCACTGGGCAGTGTGCTATTGAAGAAGCCTTAAGCCATGGGAAGAAGACTTTTGACCGGTGGACTTCTGGTGTTGCCTCTCGGGGCCCACCATGACTTTGTTGGGGCCGTCACTCCTTGTGGACGCGCACCCGTGTTTTCCCTTACGCCTCTGGCCTAGGGGAAACTCTGCCGAAATTTCGTCAGAAATCGGCAATATTTATTCATCTAACTTGTAGCAACGCCCCTTCACAGTCCTTTTACTTGTGATCTATTCTGATCTTCTTATTTGTGTATCTTTGCAGACAAATGGCCGCCCCAAGTGGTTCTTCTGCCCCTGCTGCCGCCGTCGGTGCCGACCTCATCCCGCGGGGTCCCGTGCCGGCAGTCACATGGCTCAATGTGGAGGACCTAGATCGAGAGCACGCGGAGATTGCCGCCTTGGCTGAGTCATCGGGGTCTGACTGTGAAAGCATGGACGTCCGCAGACTCGTCAGAGTTGAAAGCGGCTTCACATTCGATCGGGCCACTGAAGAATACAGGAAGGATTTCCCGAAAGATAGGCACCTCGTTCGATTTCTGAAGCATTTGCGCTCTCGAGAGGGGCGAGATTATCGCGTCATAAAGGCGGCCGAGCGGGCGATCCTGCATGCCCGAGACAGTCTGCTGTACAGCGTCCCCAGGAGCATTCCGATGTATCTGGTGGGAGAAGCCCGGGAATGGAAGCCAGTCCTGGGGATCGAAGGGGTGCTGCCGGCTGAAGATAAATTGGTGCGAGCCCCTCAGTTCACGCCAGCAAGGTGGGACATGTCTGCGGGGAAGGTGCATGGCGAGTCGCCCCGATTTGGTTTATTCTTGGCTCCCCTAAAATGGGGTTATAGGGAGGAGCCGTTCATATTGGACTGTTTGGCCATCAGGTTCAAGTACGAACTATCACTGGGCTAGTTCGGGGAGCTGAAGCTTCAAGACGCCTACAGCTTCCGAGAAGGGGCGGTGGAGTTCACGGAATATGTACTGTTCAACTACACCCCATTGCTGGTCCGAGTTGGCATCTATCACAGCGTGTACGCTTCCCGGTATGGCTATCCCATCTCCAAGGGTCTCTGTTGCGGCATGATAGAAGTATTCAGTGCGGAGACCAATACCTTCTACACGGCAGAGGGAGAGACTTCACTTGATTTGTGGAGCCTAAGCCAGCTGAGCGGCTTGCCCATTGACGGGGAGCCTTATGAAGAAGTATGCCTCCCGGACTTGATCAAAGACGAGACTAACGGGGACGGCTATTATTCTCTGGGGTATTCATACCGGTACCTGATGAAGGCGTACCGGGAGCTGTACCAGCTGTCGCACAAGGGGAAGCAGCCCGCCCGTGGGGATAGGAAACGGGTGCGTATGGCGGTATGGCTGGAATATTTCTATGATGGGCTGAAGCAGTATGAAGATTTTCCTTGCGTCGGCACCGCTGTTGCTCGCAAGAAACGTGCGAAGCCCAAGCATGATGTGAAGATCCCCTCCAGGGGACGTCGGAGCGGGGCCAATCCGATGGGGGTCGACCCACAAACTCACTGTGCCGCCTATCTGACGTACTGGCTGTGTTCATTTGCCATGCCGTACGGGGATGAGACGGTGATCCGGCCAGATGCCATCTACCCGGCGTGTCAGATGGCGTGGGGTGTTAAACTTTCTCTGTGCCCGGCGGCGCTCTGTCTGATTTATAAGGCACTGGGAGACATCAGCACGCACCAGTTCCCGAGGCAGGCCCGGTACGTGTGCCCACTGCATTTCTTCAACGCGTGGGTTTGTTCACTGTTTCCGGAGTTCGCCCCGCGAGTCCTTCAGGATTGGGGGCTGGTGCCGAGGATGCTGGAGTTCGCGAGTGCAGAGCCGGCTTCCACTTCCATGCGGATGTATGATATTCGGGGCCGGTTGACCACGGTTCCCCGGGATGCAGCCGGTACCATTCATTTCTGGACGCTGGCCGCACATTCAAGTCCCCTCGTGAATAATAAGAGGGAATGCAAGGATGACCAGGTGGAGAGGTATGTCCACCCTATCAGCCAGGAAAACGTGGTGCGCCCGTTGCTGGAGCCCGAGCTGAGGGATTGGGCGCTGGCTATCCGCCCGAGCGTGTTGGTGTTCCGGAAGGGAGACAACGTACTGCTGGAGCCGTATTACCCCTTCCGATTTGGCCGCAACTTCGGGTATGACCAGCATATCCCTGCTTATCATGCGCAATTCGGCTTGCCTTCGCGGAACGTCCGGGGAAGTGCGGTCGCCGAGCACGCTAGAAGCTGGTGGGACTTCTTCCACCGGGCGGACTCTGCCTCCTTCAGGGTGCCAGCCCCGGGTCGCGTGCCCCGAGTGACTGAAGACTATATAAAGTGGTGGAATGCCCGGACGGCTTTCTATCGGTTGCACAAGACCGATTGTTGGGATGGCGCCGAAAGGAGATTCCTTAGCCGGCAACCGGTGCCAGTACTTGACATTGAGCCAGATCATCTTCTTCGGCTCAAGAACAGGCAAGAGAAGGAGGTGGCGACATATATGATAGCTCGTCGGGAAGCCCGGGATAGGAGGCCGACGCCGAAAGTGGAGCTGCCTCCAGTGGCGAAGGACAGCTATCAGAAGACGCTGAGGGATCTGTGCCGGGTAGGGAGCGACCGTCTGGACCTCATCAATTATCCATTCCCCATAGAGGAAGAGGGGACTCCCGCCAAGAGCTGGCGTCCGGAGAGAGACTTGGCCTGCCTGTATCGCACGTTCATGAGGCGGGAGGAGAGGAAGCCCGAGAATTACAGGGATACCACGTGGCTATATATCCTCCTCCGGGTGAATGGGATGAAGATTGAAGATGTGACGGCCTCCATCCTGGGCAAGCGCCTGCACATCCCTTATTATTATGCTGATGGGTGGGGCATGGACCACTTCAATCTTTTCTGTCACCTTTCTTCCAAGAAACATGCGGATCTGGCCAACCTCACGGACCGGTGTCAAACTATTGAGGACGTTTGTTGGCTAGTCCGGGAGGCGGCACGTCGGGACAAGGAGATATCCCTGAGCTACTGGCCGATCACGCTGCGGCTGTACACTGGCCCTCATGGTATTCAGTTCCCTCTTGCTCTTCGGTTTTGTCCCTCAGCGCTGCGGCTTTCGCGGTGAGTTAGGTACTAATGGTATATGCATGTTCGTTCTTTCCCCTCTTTTCTTTGCAGACCATCCCGACAGCACGCAGATGGCCACGTACCGGAACCTCCTCCGGCTGGTGAAGAAGCCTGCGTATTTTGAAGCCGCGCCGCTGGCCCCGACCACGGCTCCTTTGCCTAAGGCTGCGAAGAGGCCCCGGGCTAAATCGCCTGTGAAGAAGGCGGTGGACGCCGCCAAGGCGGCTAAGCAGCGGGATACAAAGCGGAGGAAGACAGACACGGCTAAGGCTTCGACGGCTGTTCCTCTGGCGCCACTAGTCCCGTCTTTCGAGGAATTCGAAGCTGCCCGTCCCGAGCCAGGTCAACCTGCCGGTTCGCGTCCCCGCTCTTTAGTGTGCCTTTTGAATCTCCCTCCTCCTTTTTATTTTGGAGTGGAGCCCTGACACCTGGATACTTCTTTTATTTCAGCTTCTATGGAAGAGCCCATGCCCACGCCTGACATGGGCGAAGTTGCGGTCCCGGCGGAGGCGACCCCGGCGGCGGCTCCAGCTCCCTTGCCGCAGGCAACGGGAAGGCCCCGGGCACAGTCGCCCGTTAAGAAGGCACTGGCTGCTGCCAAGGTGGCCGGGCGAGAGACGGTAAAACGGCGGCGAACCGAGGCATCCCCGGCTCCGACGGCAGCCCTGCCGATGGCCCCCGTCTTGTCCTTCGAAGAATTCGAAGCCACGCGGACCGAACCGAGCCACGAAGCTGGTGAGATTCATCGGCCGCCCGTGTCGTTTGTGGTCGACCGGCCTCCCGAGTTGGCCTCGGCTTCGCGCATGGCGACGATGCGCTTCTATCTCACGGGCAAGGGTACGGTCGGGACTCCCGAGAAGGCGTTGCCTGTTGAGGAAGCCCGCGGGTCATCTCGTGTCGCAGGAACTGAAGGGGGTAAATATTTTCGACTACACGGTTAGCTCCCCCCCCTTTTTGTCCTAGGGGCCAGTAGATTCACCCTGGCTTATCTTCTTTTGCATGACAGGCGTTGCTGCGGTGGCCACCGAGTCATTGGGGCCTGATCCCGACCTCCCGACGACGTTGATATATGTGAGGAGGAAGAACATCGGAGCGCGAGCCTCGCCTAGCCCGAGGGAGGACGTGCTGGGCAGAGACTCTGAGGTGGAGGCTCCTCTGCCGGTCCAGGCCGAGCCGACGGCGGTCGAGTCTCCGTCTGGGGAAGAGGTAGATTACAACTACTCTTCCGACGAAGTAGCTCCTGACGAGGGCGTGTCCGGGGCATCGGAGCCGCCCGAGCCGGCCTTCGGGGCCCCCTTACTTGCTGGCTCCTCGAGCCTCGTGGGGAAGACCGCTGTGAGTGTGAGCTTGTTTGGGCCGGCTCTCCCTTTCCTTTTTTTTGTGATTGACTGACGACCTTATCCCCCCCTTTTTCTTTAGGATTTTCGAGAACCGGCCGAACTTGAGATCACAGAGGAGGCTGCCCCGGCTGCGCTGATCGACCGCCCAACGGGAGCCGATGCCGTCATGGGCAAATTGGCTCTTTTACTCGACGCCCTTCGAGAGGAAATGCCCGCGGAGCCCTCCGGTACTACCAGAGCGGCGGGCGAGCCTCTGGAGGAGGGGGAGATCGCGCCTGAAGGGAGCATCATCCCAGCGGCCAAGGTGAGTATGCGGGCTCCACGGTCTCCCTTTTGCATGGTTTATTTTAGATGGCGAATAGCTGATTCCCATTCCCATGGTCAGGCGATGCCGATATCGGGGAAGGCGCCTGGTCGTATCCGGAAGGCAGTGGCCAAGCGGAGACCGAGCATTGGCCCGATAGCGGTGAAGGGGCCGGCTCCAGTCTTGGGCTTGGAGAGAGAGAGACTGGCTGCGCTCGTGGAAGCGGGACGTTTACCCCAGCTGGTGGTTCCGCTTCCGCCCTTCCCGAAACTCCCGGCTCAGATGGAGGACCCGCTCTTGCAGCAGATATTTGCGGGGCTCCGTGCGCATCTGGAGGGATCTCAGCCGCGAGCGAGGAGTTCATGGGTGACGGCTTCGGGCCTGGCCTTACTCGAAGCTCCTCCTCTAGCCGAGGTAACGGCCCCTGCACCCCTGCCCCTTGGAGGAGTGGCAGAGTCGGGCCAGACGGAGGCAGAGGGGGCAGGTGACCTCCAAACGATGGGGGCACCGGAGGCTTCGGCAATGGTCTTTTCCTTTCCCCAGGCAATGGTCGGCCAAGGGTCTCTCGTCGAGCTGCACCGGCCGGGCGACTTGACCCTCGCCCTTCCTTCATCTTCAGTGGCGGCAGATACCGACCTGTGGGCAGAGGTGGACAGCACCGTGGAATTCACCCCTCCGGTCGTGCCCTCAGTTAGTCACACGTCCTCAGAAGCGCCAGTCCGTCAGATGCTGATCACTTTACGGACGATGCTTCTCGCCGATGCTTCTCTGTCGTATCGGGAGGTGCATACCATCGTGACGCAATTAACGGGGGCGCTGCAAGTGCTTGGCTGTCCGCTGGGGGAATGGTCACGGCGGATCTTGCTATTATTGAAATATGTCAAGCGCCGCGAGTTCCTGGAGACCCAGGCTCCTGACGAACGCGCCGCCCTTGATGCTCAGGCAGGCGAATATCTGCAGGCCCTAAAGGCCCGACGCGACAGTAGAGAACGCCACGGAAAGGCCCTAGAGGAAGGCGAAGGCAGCGTTCGTTCCTTCAAGAACCGGATCGAGAAGCTGGAGGGCTATCTCGCTGCGGCTAAACTTGGCCTCGCCGAGGCGGAAGGGGCGGTGGCAGAGGAGAGGGAAGCTCTTGCCGTTGCCGACGTTGAAATGGCGTCCGTCGAAGCGGAGCTCGCCCGTCTTGAGGGATTGAGGGGCCGACTGCGCGATATGACGAACTTCCCTTGCGTCGGGATCCTCCCCCTCGAGGACATCTTCAGGGACATCGACTGAGCGTTGCATCCCTTAATTTCTCTTTCTTTTTTTTTTGAATGTAACACAGGGGTATGCCCCGCAGCACATGTAGTTTGATCCTCTTTTGAATAGAGCAAAGCATTTATGATTTCACGCGTTCCTGGTGTATGCATTTATCCCGGAGGGAGCTTTCCCACCCCTCTTTCTCTTCCGTGCATATTGTTTTCTCCTTCCTCTTCCCTCGCTCTTGTATCTTTCCCCCCTTTTCGTGTAGGGGCCCATTGGCAGGGTATGAGTCTTTGCGGGGATTCACTTTGGAAGGACCAGGCAGGGACCCATGTCAGGGTACAGGAGAGCGCTCGCCTTCCCAGGGGGAGGACGAGGGGACCACTCCACCATACCGAACGGGCAACTCCCTGGTTTTGCCGCAATATTGGGAGCGCGTGCTGGTCTCGAGTGAGGGGTACTTGGCCAGAGACCCCTTTTGCCGTTCAGAGGTGGCGGATAGAAAGGTCCGTTTAGTCAGTGACTTAGACGGGAGGTCTGATCCAAAGGGGTGCTCGCCCCCCGGGGAGGATGGAGAGAAGAGTTCGTCTAGTCAATGATCCAGACGTGAGGTCCGAGCCAAAGGGGTACTCTCCGCCCGGGGAGGACGGAGAGAAGAGTTTGTCTAGTCAATGACCCGGACGTGAGGTCCGAGCCAAAGGGGTACTCACCGCCCGGGAAGGACGGAGAGAGGAGTTTGTCTAGTCAATGACCCGGACGTGAGGTCCGAGCCAAAGGGGTACTCACCGCCCGGGAAGGACGGAGAGAAGAGTTTGTTTAGTCAATGACCCGGACGTGAGGTCCGAGCCAAAGGGGTACTCACCGCCCGGGAAGGACGGAGAGAAGAGTTTGTCTAGTCAATGACCCGGACGTGAGGTCCGAGCCAAAGGGGTACTCACCGCCCGGGAAGGACGGAGAGAAGAGTTTGTTTCTTTCTTTTTAAATCAATTTTGGTACCCCCGCTGATGCGGGGCGGTGACTGGAAATGGGAGGCGTTCCCCCTTTCTGGCTTCTCTTTTTTTTCTCTTTTTTTTTTCTCTCTCTTTTTTTTTCTTCTTCTTTTTTTTTCTCTTTTTTTTTGCTCTCTCTTTTTTTTTCTTCTTTTTTTTTTCTCTCTCTTTTTTTTTTGCTTCTTCCTTCTTTCTCTTTCCATTTTTTTTTCTTCTTTTTTTTTGCTTCTTCTCTCTTTTTTGCTTCTTCTTTTTTTCTTTCTATTCCTTTCTTCCCTTTTTCGGGAACCCGGCTGGTGGCCAAATCACTCGGACATTAATCACGCAAATCCGCCCCAAAATGGGGCGAAGGGTAATATTATTACCTGAATGGGGGCGCTGGGGCGTGGTACAGCCTTAAGTGCCTTCCGTTAAGAGGCGGGAATTGAACTTCCCCGCGGTGGTTGACAATTACATAGGCCCCGCCTTCGTAGACTTTCTGGACTACGTAGGGTCCGAGTCAGTTCTCGTTTAGCTTACCTTTGGGGTTGGCCGCCATGAGATCTCTTCTCTTGACCATGACAAGGTCACCCTTCTTGAATTCGCGTTCCTTGACGAGCTTGTCAAAGGCGCGTGCAATCCGGGCCTGATAGACCTGGATATTCTGTTGGGCTTGAAGCCGCTTTCCTTCCAGACTGGAGAGTTCATCGAGCCTTCGCTCGGTGTTGGTCTGCCCTTCGGGGACAAGCCCATGCTGAATGGCGACCCTGAGGGACGGTATCTCCAGTTCGACGGGGATGATTGCTTCCGAGCCATATACAAGAGAGAAGGGCGAGCAGCCCGTTGGGGTCTTGTATACGGTTCGGTACGCCCAAAGCGCTTCATACATTCTTTCTTCCCAGTCCCTTTTGTTAGAGCTAACAGTCTTGGCCAGGAGAGTGCAAAGTGTCTTATTGAAAGCTTCGGCCAGCCCATTGGCTTGTGGATTGTAAGGAGTCGATGTCCTCCAGTCAATTTTGTATTTTTCTGCTAGCCGGTAAACTTTCTGGTTGCGGAAGTGGCTGCCGTTGTCCGACACAATCCGGTCGGGCACGCCGAACCGGAATATAATATTGCGGAGGACAAACCTGGCCACGACTTCTCCGGTGACCTCTCGTAAGGCAACGGCCTCGGCCCAGCGGGAGAAGTAGTCGGTAGCCGCCAGAATGTATTTGCCGCCTGTGGAAGATGCGGGTAAGGGGCCCACGACGTCCGTCCCCCATTGGGCGAACGGCCAACTGGGCGCTGTTGGGTGTAATGGTGCCGGAGGTCTCCTGGGTATAGTGGCACGCTCCTGGCATCTCTGACACGACTTAGCATACTCGCAACAGTCGTTGAACATTGCAGGCCAATAATAGCCAAGTTTCTTGATTTCAATTTTCATTTTCGGTCCCGCCTGGTGCGCGCCAGCTATGCCGGCATGGACCTCCTTCATAACCCTCCAAGCTTCTTCGGTGGACAAACATCGGAGGAGCAGCTTCCTTCTGGCGTCTGTCACAATTCGGAATAATATTCCGCTTCGGAGCTCGTAAGAATCCTTGGTTCTGACTAGCTTGATCTTTTCTTCTCTTCGGTCAGGCAATCGCTGGTGTTTGAACCACTGCACCAAGGGGGCTCTCCAGTCGGGCAGGCTGACGGCTTCCACTGTAGTGACCTCTAGGTCTTCTTCTTCTGACTCCTCTGCCAACATGCTGGGTACCTGGCGTTGGTTTATTACTTGGATATGGAGAGATCCATCTGGAGGCACTGCCAGTGAGCTTGCCAATTTTGCCAATGCGTCGGCTTGTGCGTTCTCCCCTCTGGCGACATGGCCTATCTCGAGGAGGTAGAACCGCTCCATGAGCCCTTTTGCTTTAGTGTGATACGGGAGCAGCTCAGGTTTTCGGACATCAAATTGCCCCTGGACTTGCTTGACGACCAACAGCGAGTCGCCGAACACCTGGAGCATTTTGATCTCCATTTGAAGGGCGACCTCGAGACCGATGATTAGAGCTTCATATTCTGCTTCATTATTGGTGCAGGGTTTGCTAATGCAGCAGGAGGTGTGCATCACTTCTCCATCTGGCGATTTGAGGACGATGCCAGCTCCGGCACGCACCTTGCCATGCCCAGACGGGGTCGCTTCTGTTCTCGAGGCCCCGTCGAAGTATAACTGCCAGACGGCTTGTTGCACTTGATCCACCTCTAGTGTTTCGTCTTCGGGTAGCTCTGTGGCCAACGGAGAGTCTTCGGGCACAGGGTGTGCTGCGAAGAAGTCCGCGACGGCTTGCCCCTTAACGGCCTTCTGTGGCACGTAAGTGATGTCAAATTCCATGAGCAGCACGGCCCACTTGCCAAGGCGCCCCTTTGGGAAGGGCTGAAGGAGAATGTGCTTGATGGGGTCGGCCCTGGATATCAGGCTGACTTCATGGGACAACATATAGTGCCTCATCTTCTTGACCGCGAAGACCAAGGCAAGGCAGATTTTCTCAATCGGGGTGTACTTAGCCTCTGCACCCACCAACCTTCGACTGAGATAGTAAAGAGCTTGTTCTTTTCCCTCATCATTGTTCTGGGCGAGCATTGCCCCCAGTGAGTACTCGGTGGCCGCTATGTAGAGAATAAGCGGTCTACCTTTGACAGGTGCCCCCAGGACGGGTGGGGTCTTCAGGTACTCCTTTAGCTGGTCGAACGCGTGCTGGCATTCGTGACCCCAGCTGAAGGGTGCATTCTTCATCATCAGTCTGTGGAAGGGTTGGCAACGCCCTGACAGGTTGGAGATGAACCTGCGGATGTAAGCTAAACGCCCCTGTAGGGACCTCAGCTCCCCCAGACTCTTCGGAGGAGGCAGCTCCTGGATGGCTTTTATCTTCAGGGGGTCGATCTCGATCCCTCTGTGCCGGACAATAAAGCCGAGGAATTTCCCGCTGGACACGCCAAAGGCGCACTTCATGGGATTCATTTTCAGCCCGTACTGCCGGAGCCTTTGGAAGACGGCCCTGAGGTCGCTCAGGTGCTCGTCTCTTTTCTTCGTCTTGACGACCAGATCATCAATGTAGCACTCGACCTTGCCGTATACCAGCTCGTCGAAGATCTTGGTCATCGCCCGCTGATATGTGGCACCGGCATTCTTGAGGCCGAAGGGCATCCTCTTGTAGTGAAATACCCCTTTGGGTGACCGGAAAGCCGTATGGACCCGGTCGTGGTCGGCTATCCAGATTTGGTTATAGCCAGACGACCCATCCATAAAGGACAGGGCCTCGTGGCCGGTGGTTGCATCAATCATCACTTCGGTGATAGGCACCGGGAAGTCATCTTTCGGGCAGGCTCTATTCAGGTCGCGGAAGTCCACGCAAATCCTGATCTGTCCATTCTTCTTTTTTACCGGTACAATATTGGCCAGCCATGTGGTGTATTGATTTTCTGCCACGAAGCCGACGTTTATGAGCTTGTCGACCTCTTTGCAGATCTGGCTGGTTAACTCCGGCCTCATGCGCCGGGGAGGTTGCTTCACTGGTTCCATTTTGGGATCAATAGACAGGATGTGTTGAGTCACCTCGGGGCTCAGTCCGGGCATTTCTTCATAGTTCCAGGCAAAGCAATCCCGGAATTCTTGCAGCAACTTTGTGTATTGTTCTCTTTCCTGTAGAGGCATGAGAGCACTCAGAAAAGTCGGCCTGGGATTGTCTTCTGTGTCGAGGTTGATTTCAACCAATTCGTCGACTGTGGCCTGGCCGCCATTTTCAATTTCCGGCGAGGCTGGCGACAAATCCACGAAGTCTTGGTCTTCATTGTCTTCGGGCTCGAGGACGTCATCTCCCTCCCCTTGTTCATCATGACTGGGCATAGAGGTTGCATTTGCCTCGCAGTCCCCCAGGGTCGTAGCCGCCGGGTACGTAAGGTCCGCAGGTTCAGGCGGGCATAAGTGCATCTCGGGCTCTTCTGTGTATTCATCATAGACCGCTCCTGCAGAGGCTGGGGTAGCCGCATCTTCGGGCGCCCGGCATCGGGTGGACACAGTGTAGGCTCCTGCCCTGGGGCTGTCTGCCACATGGGGGCGTGGCGGGGCTACCACGTAGTCCCCCATTCTAAGCTCATCCCTGTCGATGAGGCTTTGAGCGAGGTCTTTGAAGACATAGCAGTCTTCAATGGCGTGGCCCAGTATTTGGTGGTAAGGGCAAAACAGTGGATTCCCGCTTCTTCGGGTGTCCTGCGGCCTCTTGGACCGTGGAAGGGAGACCTTGCCGTAATGGCAAGCCCAGTCGAAGATGCCCTGGGTCTTCTCTCTCGGAAAGGAATAAGGCTTCTGCAGCTTCTCTTGGAGTGTCAGCCCTTGCCTGGTTGGCCGCTCGATCAGCGGGCTTGCCATGTCTCTCATTTCCCGCCTTGTCAAGGCGGGGGTGTTGGGACTGGTGCCTCGGGGCCGAGGCATCCGGCCACCCCATGGGGGAAGAGATCCTTGGATCAGGTCGGCGACTAGCGAGGTTAACTCGGCCAGTCGTGCTTTTAGCATCTCGATCTCCCGTTGCTGCCTATGGTACAAGGCGTACATGACGGGGTCGTATCGAGGGGAACTCGGGGCATGGCCCGTGCTACTGCTCCTTGCTTCGCCGGCCGGCCGGGGTGGAGGCGCCTCGCTGGCGTGCCCTCTCGAGGTCGACACTTCGGAAAAGGAGGGGGTCTTCTCCATATAGCGGCGGCTGGGAGGCTTCCACAGGAATACTTCTTCGTCTTGTGCCTCTTCGGCCGAGGCCCCGGGACATGTGTCTCGGTGGGTTTCCAGCGAATCTGCAGCTTCTGCGGGGTCGTCGCCGGGCCATGCTGAGACCGATATGACATCAGTCTCGTAGTAATCTTCTAGTGAAAAGCCCAGACCGGGGTGCTTGGTGATTTTCAGCAACCGTCGATCCAGGTTTGGTGGGTTCCACATTCTTTCAAACATTTCCTTCCGGCTGGAGGGCTGGTAGGGAGGAATCTTCTGCTTTCTGACCATTCTGGCTGCCTGGTCAGTCATGTGGGGAAGTCCCGTGATGGGGACGTGCGGGTCATGCAACTCGTCAGGGAATCGGCAATCATCGTCTTCCCTGACCGGCTTTTCCCCGGCCACATAGAAAATAGTGGGCGGCCCCTCAGAGTTAGGCACCTCGAAGGTTTTCAGTTGTTCAGCTGCTTGGGATTCTATCTCTGCTATCGGCTTGACGATCCCTGGCGGGACCCTGACATCTTCTAGCAGGTCTTCGAGGCAGGGTGCCCCCGGTGTGGGGTAGATGGCGAGAGGGGCTGCCCTGAATACCCCTTCTTCTTGTGCAATAAATGGTACATGCGGGGGAGCTACATAGCCTGGGGGCGGCGGAGGAAACCAGCCCCCTGATTCCATTTTCTTCTTGCCCTTGTCTTGGATGACTTGAGGAGCTTGCTTCGCCTTCTCCAAGTACAGATTAGCATCTGACAAGTTACACTCTAACACCTCGAACGGGTGGAGGTCGGCGAAGATTCTAACTTCCTTTCCCTCACAGGGGTACTTGATGCATTGATGCAGGGTGGAGGGCACCACTCTGTTCTGGTGTAGCCAAGGCCGGCCAAGCAACGCCTTGTAGGAAGTGCTGGAGTTGATGACGTGGAACTGGACCTTGGTGGTGAAGTCATCAAAGGTCAAGTTGAACTCTGCGACCCCCATAGGAACTTCACATTTCTGGTTAAAGCCGGCAATCTTGACATTTTTAACTTCGACCAGATGTACGTCAAAGTAGTGCTTCTGGTATACCCGGTACGGGAGTATATTCACCGCTGCCCCTGGGTCGATCAAGACCCTGTTGATAGGCTGGCCGTTCAGCTGCCCTTTCATGTAGAGGGGCCTGTTATGGCTGCAAGTCGGTAGGAGCATGTCATCTTCTGTGAAAGCCACTGCTACTTCAGGTGGTATTTCTGCCAAACAGGCTTCAAGGTGTGCTGGCGTCTGGAGTGCGGTGATGATGGCTTGCCGTGTTTCTTCATTCAAGGACAGCATTTCCCACACCGTGAACCGAGTCGGGATTTTCTTGAGATGTCTGACTATCTGCTCGGCCGCCCGTACCTTGAGCAGTTTCATCTCTTCGGGCTTGCTGCGCTTGCCTTCATCCTGGAATTGGGGTGCCGGATCAGAGGATGCCTGTCTTGTGGGTTCTGCTGCAGCTTGTTGAGCCGGCGGGGTCGGTCGAGCCTCTTCCGCTGCCCGCATGAATTCGGCGAGGTTTAGGGTGCCGCTGAATTCTTCCTCTGGCTGGACAGGAGTTGCCGCTGGTAAAGCTTGGGGAATGCTTGCTTCACTGGTCGCAGCGGACCCCTGGGGGTGCACCCGCCTTCCTGCTCGGGCGGACAGGAACTCGGCGAATGACGGGGTGCTTTGACTCTTGGTGCCTCTGGGGTAGAGGTCTGATGGAGGAGGGATCTCGGTGCCTCGGACCTCGGGCTCGGGAACCTGGTATGGTCGTTCCCCCCTGAGCATGATGTTGAGGTTGTCCTGAGGAGGGCGCCCCCATTTCCTTCCGGACCTGGTGGCGTGTTGGGAGGTGGACGCCTCAGCTTGATTCACCTCTGCCGGCTCATGGGGTGGCTCTCCTTCTTTCTCTTCCAGGGAGAGAGCTGTGTCGAACAGCGCCGAGAGGGTATTGCAGGCGAAGACGACCTCCTTCTTCTTCTTGCCCCTAGGTCTTCTCTTCTTCTTCTTCTTGCCTGCTGCAGCGGGTGGCTGCTCTTGAGGAGGTTCACCCCACAGGGGAGGCTCTTTGTCTGCATCAGCTTCTGTTCCCGGAGCCAGCTCGAGTGATTCGAACTCCGTCCAGGGGACATACTCCTTCAGCTCCACAGGCTGGATTTCGGGCTGTTCATAATCTTCGAGCCCATCAATAATAACCTGGAGTCTTTCAACCGCCGGGCTAGTCTTCTTGTGCATCCGCAGCGGGGCAGAGCTCTTCCTGTTGTGAGTGGGCCGCCTCATGACCAGCCGGGGGGCCGTGTCGTGGCAAACAGGGTTTATCGGGGGCGGTGCAGGCAGGGGCGCTGCTACCCTCGAGTGAATTCCTGGGGTGGGTCGAGAGGCGCGCGCCTTTCTGGTTTTTCCGGGTGCAGTCTGCCACCCTTCTTGGTCTTGAGCTGGGGCCACGATAAAGGTTTCATAAGTGGCACGGGCACAGGCCTTCGCCCATTCTTCTGGCAGCTCCTGATATAGCGAGATCATACTGACGGAGGAGGCTATACTGGGCAGCTCGTGTGGCTGCGGGGGGTCTACTTTATGCTCCCCCATGTCCAGCTCCCCGTCCCTGATTAAGGACTCAATAACATCCTTGAAGACGTAGCAATCTTCAATAGTATGCCCGAGCACCCGGTGGTACAGACAGAAGCGCGGGTCATCTTTCTTCTTTGAGTCGCCAGGCCTTTTCGGCTCTGGCAATGTGATCTTATTGTAGCTGGTTGCCCACTCAAACAGGAGCTTGGACTTGTCCCGGGAGAAGGAATACAACTTGTTTCTCATCTTCTCTCTTAGTGAGGGGCCTTCTCGCCGTTCTGTGGTTCTGGGCGGCGGAGGGTTAGCTGCTCCCTGGCTTTCTCCTTCTGCTTTTCGAAAGCCTGGAAGTCTAGTGCATGCACCTCCGGGGGAGCCGGCTTCTTCTCCGCCTGCCTGGCCCTCTGGCTTGACATGGCTGGGGTGGAGGAGTATCGGGCCAAGAATGCCTCGATCTCCGCTACCACATTGTTCAGACGGTCAAATGTCTTGACCTCAGTGCCGATCATTCTTTCTAGGATTTCTTTCTTTAAGTTTTGCTTGCAGATCTGCACTGCGTCCTCCTGATGCGGGGGGCGTTTGCACCTCATGCTGAGGTTCCTCCACCTCTTAATGTAGTCGAGAGCCGACTCATCATTCTTCTGCCTTGTGGCGTAGAGTTCAGCCATGGTGACTTCTCTCTCGGCAACGTAGAATCTTTCCTTGAACTTCTTCTGCATGTCGGGCCAATCGGCCACCGACCCGGGCGGTAAGCCGGAGTACCATTCAAAGGCAAGCCCGGTGAGTGTTGAGCCGAAGAACTTCAGGAGGTAGGCCTCATCAGCAGCCAGGTCTCCCATGACGTTCACATAATAGGCAATATGTTCTCTGGGAGATCCTTGCCCATTGAACTTTTCAAATTTCGGCGGCTTGGTGACGCCAGCCAGCAACTTCCTGGCAGCATAATGAGCCGGGTAGGGTACTCGGTAGACATCGAAAGGCGTCCGATCCCCATCGCCCCTCTCGGCCAACTGCATGTCTATCATCTGCTCGAGCATCAACCGGCTGACTGCCGCCGGGTCGACTGGGCTCGGGTAGAAATGAGCGGGCTGTGCGCTCAGGGTGGCTACCACGGTCGCTCGGAGGGCCATGGGGGACCCTTGTGAAGGCGGAGCCTGTGGCGGGGTCACCCCTGTGCAATGTGCTTGTTGCGGGGGCGTGCCCCCGAGGGGATCGAGGGTTGCCGGAAGGGCCGCCTCGGAAGACTGCCCCCTGTCCCCGGGTACCTCGGGTATGACCCCGGTCTGCCAGGATGTTGGGGGTGGCGTGTTCCGCTCATTCAACTGCTTTTTAAGTGATTCGATTTCCTGCTGGAATCGTTGCATCATGAGCAGCATTGCTGGGTCAGCTGTGGGGAGACTGGGCATGCCCCCCATCTCTTCGGCCGGGGCGTCCTCGAATGATGTCGAGGGTCCGCCACTCGTGTCGCCGGTGGTGACTACATTGGCCGTGAGGGCCGTGAGGGGTTCCTCAGGTGGGGCCCCTTCGACTCCTGTGGGTGTCGCGCCGCCTGCCGCTCTTCTTCTTCTGGTAAGGGGTCCCGGCCTGGCGGCTATTCTGGCCAACTCTTCCGGGTCGGTGGGTAAGGCCCCATACCGACCATGAACTCCTGCCATGTTGCAGGTGAATGTCTGCCATTTCTTATTCTTATTTTTTCTCGACGCCCTCCGGGACGGTCCTCCTGGGAATGTCAGCCTGTCGAAGACCGACCGTCGGGGCGGCGCTTCCTCCCGTACAGGGGACTGGCGCGGCTTTTCCGGGCTGGCCCTCGACTCCATGCTAGGTGCGGGCTCCCCCCTTTCTTCCTGGGAGGCGGAGGCCATTGCCCCCAGTAGTCTCTGGCGGCCAGCGGGGGTGCTACCCGGGCCTCGGAGGTAATTTCTCATGGCCTGCTCGATCCCTTCCCACTCCTGGTCTGGAAGAGCAAGCTGTGGTTGCATATCGGTGACAACGACAGGAGGGGAGTAGGCCGTGAGAGCCGGGCGGGCGGCATTGTGCCGGCGCCCTCGGCGACGGCGATGAACATCCTCGGACGGCACCAGGATGACAGGTGCCGGTCAGAGAGTGGGGGTCACTACCTCAGCCCTGTCATGGCGTCGGGCCCTCCTGGGGCGGAAGATGCTGGGCCCTGCCTGGGCGGGTGCGTTGGGCTGGGTCTCCTTAGGCACCCAGACTTGCTTCAGTTTAGCCGGCCTGTGACCCGGCGTCCTCTTTGGTGCTACGACCGGGGCTGTGGGCCTCGTCTTCTCCTTCAGCTTAGCCAGTCCTTCAAAGGAGTTGCGGACTGGAACGGTTGGGATGATGCGGTCCGGTGTCACCTGGGACCTCTGCCCATCTAGGCGGACTCGGAGGGCCCCAACCGTCATGGACTTCCCGGAGTTGGAGGCGCGACGCCCTGATCCGGCGCTGGTGTTGCTTCTCCGGTGGGATGTCGACCCTCGGTGGAACGGGCCGGTAGTTTGGTGCACGTGGTGCACGTTGCAGCTGAGCGTCGTTGTGTGGACGCTATTGTTGTCTTCGGCCACAGCTCGGCCGGCGGCAGCTTCGACGGCTCCCGGAGCGGGAGCGTTGGTTTGAGGCTCCTCGGGCGTTTCCACTTCGAGGCTCTGGACGAAGGCTACCCCCAGGAAGTTGGGGAAACCCACGGTGGGAGGGAAGCTCCCGAAAGTGAGGGGTACCGCCAGGTAGCCACCTCGCACGTGATTCTCCACAACCTCAGGGCTGCAGATGACACCCATTGTCGGCTCCATGATGCCTCTCTCTTTACTTTTCTGCATTTAAGAAGATAACGCAGTTAGTATTACAAGAAGGGGGCTGTGGGGCCCCTAATTTCGGCAAAGAGATGAAGGGTGGATGGGTCCCACCGGGCGTGCCAGAGTTGTGGACGCACTTTCCGTTAAGCAGTTGTTCCCGGTTCGTCTGTTGGTTTTATTAAGTGCGTGGGCGTGCCAGTCACCGGAGTGACAATTTATTCGGGCTCCGGAGAGCCCATGGTGCGCTCGATCTGACTTCGTCAGACGGTTGTGTGGTTCGTGTCGGGACCGAATCCCGTCGCGCCATGAAGGTCACGACGTCATTTACATCCCTCATACGAGGGAATACCCTTGATTAATTGCCGAAATTAGAGGCCCCGCGGCCGAAAGGAGTAACACTAATTATACGAGAGAGATAGGGATGGGTCACACTGAAAGTTGTATTAAGGCCATAAACTATCGGCCGTGTCGGCCACTCGTAGACCTTTTGTATTCGGACACAAGTCCGTGGCATCGTCATAATGAGAAAACCGAGGTAGATCCCTCCAAATGTCTGCCGAGCATATGGCAATTTCAATGAGGATTCGGAAGGTATCCGGAAAGAGAAAACAAATCCGGTCCGATTAGGATGTCGGCCCGAGGTTAGATCAAAGCCCGGCCATATCGGGGGAATTCCCGAGACTCGGGCTCGACCTAAAGGGGCAACGTTGTTGTTCCTTTCGCCCCGGGTCCCGGGGAGAGAGCGGGCTGCGGCGTGGGCATTAGCGTCTTTTATCTAGAGCTTTCTAGGTTATACCTTCTGGGATTTCTGATTTGATGTTTACTATTTATTCGTGCCTTTGTCCGGGATGATTTCTCTTCTTCTATGCATGATTATTCTTATTATTATCATTGGTTTGTTATTTATTTTTTATTACCCCTCTCGCCTCTTTTATTATGATCAATATTGCGCATTTGGAGTCCTTCAATTAGCGTGATTTTTATTGATTTATTTGCTATTGTTGATGCCCTTATCGTGATGTATATATGCATGCCTGTAGTATGCCGGCGAAGGGAAGGTAGGGGCGTACCGCTGAAGGGCAGCAAAAGGGGGAGTGTACCGCTGAAGGGCAAGGGAGCGTGCCGCTGAGGGCCAAAGGGACGTGCCGCTGAGGGCCAAAGGGACGTGCCGCTGAAGGTCAATGGGGGAGTGTACCGCTGAAGGGCTGAAAGGGGTGTACCGCTGAAGGCCAGGGGAGCGTGCCGCTGAAGGCCAATGAGGGCGTGCCGTTGAGGGCCAAAGGGGCGTACCGCTGAAGGTCAATGGGGCGTGAGGGTGGAGGCTCGATCAGTTTTCGATTATTTGCTTTAAGGCTTTTCTTTTCTTCTTATCTTAAATTTCGTGTAGTTTTATACAAAATTCCTCCCGTGTTTTGTTCTCTTTGTTCGGTTCGATCTCTTTTCTTGTGGGTCGGAGGCTCGGGCTGCCGGGCGGTTAGTTAGCTCGGTTCAGTTCTCGTCGTGATGCCGGCAGTGGTTTGATGAGTTGGAAGGTTTCGTCAGTTATCTTGCTTGTTTGTTGCCTCCTTTTGCCTCTTTTAATTGTTTATTAGTTTCTCACAAAAATTCGGCAGCATTTCCCCTTGACCCGGGGCGTAAGGGAGATACAGGGAACGCGCCCACATGATGTGGCGGAACCCGACAACTGGAGGTGGGCCCCCGGGGGGGCAACACCTTTATAGAGACTCAGAAAACGCGAAGGAGAACGACAGACCGAAGACATCTAAGGGACCTGGACTGGGACTGGACAAGGAGTAAGCTGAGGGACTGAAGGGCGTGCCGCTGAGGGCTGAACAGGGGGTGTGCCGCTGAGGGCTGAACAGGGTGTGTGCCGCTGAAGGCCGAACAGGGTGTGCCGCTGAAGGCTGGACAGGGTGTGCCGTTGGAGGCTGAACAGGGGGTGTGCCGCTGAAGGCTGAACAGGGTGTGCCGCTGAAGGCTGAACAGGGTGTGCCGTTGGAGGCTGAACAGGGTGTGCCGCTGAAGGCCAAGAGTGGGCGCACCGCTGAAGGCTGATCTAGGCGTGCTGCTGAGGGCTGATCTGGGCGTGCCGCTGAGGGATGGAAAGGTGTGCCGGCCAAAGGCCGGAAAGGTGCACCGCTGAGAGGCTTAAAAGGGGTGTTAGCAACTGGGGGGGGTACTTGGTGGCTGTTCAGGAAAAGAGGAATAAAGATGGGGGGATTTCAAGGCCGGGAGTGGCCCATTAGTAACTGGGTGGTTGGGAGGAAAGAAGGGTACCTCCCCTTCTCCTCAAGCTCGGGAACACGGTAGATGGCCATAGAAGGGAATGAGTGAGGAGCTCACGGAGCCAAGGCCAACAGAAGGGGGGAACCTACATCGACGTGGAGGACCCTAAAGACGCCGGAGGAATAAGGAGACAGAGGGAGGAACGGATTGTCTGTCAGAAAAGCCCGCAAAGCCTAGCCTAAAACATCGAAGATCGAAAAGAAACCCGAAGAGGGTGGTTTTCATTCATGAGAATCAAGAGGGCGAGGCCCTTCATACATATGGCAAAAGCAAACTCCCCAAATGGGGCCATGGACAAGAGTAAGAAAGACCAAGAACGCCAGGAGGAATGGGATACAAGAGGGAAGAAGACGTCCGGGCCTAAGACATCGGCCGCTATCCCCAACCCTTTCCCCCGATACAACAAGCTCTCTCTCTCTTACTCTTGTTTCTTCCCGGTGGCCGTCGGACGGAGCTCAGGCCGGGAGGGCCTCTTTTTCTCTTCTTTCTCCGGTGTGTGTTGTGTGTCTCCCCGTCTGTCTCCGTGCGTCTGCCTCCTCCTTCGCCCTCCTTCTTCTTCCGTTCTCCTCTTCCTCTGCCTCCCTCCGTCCCTGTCTGTGTGTTTTGTCCCCCGTTTCTGTGTCGAAAGCAGGGGTCTTTTATACTACGGGCCGCCGGAGCCTTCGAGCACGGCCGTCGAAGGTGGGAAGTGGATTGTGATCATGGGGTTTGACCTGCCCATCCTAGGTGTCAGTGGGGTAGGCTACGTGGCCCAACGATCAGCTGCCACCTCAGACGGCTCCACTGCGCGCCAAGGATGCGTAGGGTATGGGCTTCACGTCGTCCGTTGAAAAGCTTCACCGCTGTGCCGCTGGCGAGCTGAAGAGGCGTGCCGCTGGAGAGCCAAAACGGCGTGCCGTTGAAGCCCCTAAAGGCGTGCCGTTGAACAGCCTGAAGGGCGTGCCGCTGAGGCCCCTGCAGGGCGTGCCGCTGAAGGCCTGCTGAGGGCGTGCCGCTGAAGACCCATTGGGGCGTGCCGCTGGGAGGCCCCCCCCAGGGGGTGTACCGCTGGAGCCACCCCCCGGGGTGTGCCGCTGAGCACCCCAGGGGGTGTGCCGCTGAGCACCCCAGGGGGTGTGCCGCTGAACACCCCATGGGGTGTGCCGCTGGGACCCTGAAGGGGCGTGCCGCTAGAGCTCCACCAGGGCATGCCGTTGAGGCCCCTTGGGGGCTGGGCGTGCCGCTGAAGGGCTCCCCGCGGGGCGTGTATTCGGGGCCCGTTCTGAGCCCGTTGCGAGCATGAGTCACGGCCCGTTTGATTTCCTTTGGGGCCCACGGACTGTGGGGCCCTTTGTGCTTGATTTCTCCGGGGTTTCTTCACTCGGCGTCGTTGTTGATGCGGGGCCGAGCGGGACATTTGGATGTGCAATTTTTGGTGTCCACAGGATGCTGTGCACTTCGTCGGGGTCAGGCGTCATGGTACGGTGTGGTCCCCGGTTGCCGTGTTCTCGACTTGTGTCACCATACATCGGTGTGAGTGCGGCGAGGGTTCCCCGCACGCCGTGAGTTTCTTCGGGAAGAGGTTTCCGAGTGGGCCATGTGTGTGGCCTTGAACTGCGAGTCCAGTTGCCATCCTGGGGCTGGAGGGTCCCCGCCTTTCCCTGAGAGTGGGATTTGGTTTGGCGGCCTATGAGCTGCTCTGGGAACCGTGGTTCTGCGTTTCTGCGTGGCCAAGCATGTGGCCCATGGACTGTGAGTCCCATTTCTTCTCCGATTGTGGTCACCATACGACGGTGCTGGTACGTTGGATGGTCCCCGTACGTCGTCGGGTTCGGATGGTGTTTTCCGTTGATTTGAGAGTCTACTCCTTCAGTGACCCTCCACTAGTCGTAGCCTGCTTACACGCGTGTGGTCCCACTAGGGAGTGGTGGAGAGGCTACCCTTAGAGACGATTTGTGGACCGGTTTCCGTCGGGCCCCGCGTCTAGCAGCCAGAGTCCGGCTGAGGGGAAAATCGGTCAGAGGACCAGACCAAGGACAGACGGTCTGTGTGTGCACACGTGGTTGGGGGAGGTTGGACCCACGTCGACAGGCGTGACCCCAGCTAGTCACTTGTTTGTGGTTACTTGTACGGTGTCTCAGTTCCCGCTGGGCCGGAGGGAGACACCTGAGGCGCGGACTAAGACGTCAGTGGACGCATTCGGTCTTGCTTCTAGTGGGAGGTACTCCTGTCGAGTCGGGAGTGACAGACTATCAGTTTCTGTGACTTCGACCTTCAGATTTTTGATCGTGTTGACCGTTGAGTTCCGGTTGTTTCGCCATGGCACGTGTGTCAGTTTTCGTGCCGCGAGACTAGTGCTAGTGGCTTTACCGAGGTTGCGTCTTGTTGTGCGGTACCCGCGATCGGATGGTCGGGGTTGCACCTTGGACAGTGTGTCCTGGTTGGCCGTGTCCTGGGAGACAGGCCTCTGCAGCGTGGTTGCCGTGGGTTTTTACTTCGGTAAGCGGTACTAGTGCAGTTCGGTAGCCCCCGACCGTGAGCTCGGGGTATGTTTCCGGTACAGTAGGAGTAGTTGTAGTGCCGGGTTTCGACCGGCCACTGGGTTTACTGTTCCTACTGTTGCGGTTGCTCTTGTAGCCTTCCTTTCCGCTACCGCCGTTGTTCCGGTTGGGGTTCCGCGGGATCCCTGCTGAGTATCTATTTTGGAGACTCATTCCCTGTTTTTCAGGTGTGGCGGTTCTTCCTCAAGGTTCGAGGGTGCGGTGCGGAGGTTATCGGTTGCCAGCTCGCCGGGCCGAGTGTTCACTCGGCATGTGGTACATTTTTACTGCTTTAGACTGTACTTTATGTTGGGCTGGACTCTGTTGTAGCTGTAGTTGTTTATTTATTTCTGTTAATTGTTGATTTGTTCTGTTTTATTTCCTATTTCTCTGTGCCTCCACACTCCTTTTAGCTCTTCCGAGCCCTCCCGGCTCGTGGGCGGCGGTTCGAGTCTCGGGTTATCGGGTCTCTCCCGGTAATCGAATTCTCGGGGCGCTACACTTGTGAAGGTCCTCCTGACCTGTTACGGATGATCTGCCGCCCTCGGAGGGTGAAGCGGCCTCCGGCGGTGTGCTGGGACACGTTCTCGCGGGGTGGGCTCTCCGGAAGGGCCCGTGACCTTCCATCCCTGGCCGCCTGGGTCCTCATGAGTTCCACGAGGACATCCAGTTTTACGTTGAGGGCTTGGAAGGCGTCAGCGCCGCCGTTGAGTGGTAGCCCTACCGCCGAGGGGGGAGGGGGAGGGAGCCCTACCGCCGCGGGGGGAGGGGGCGGTCTGTCGGCGGGGGTGCTGGCATTGGAGGGGGGATTTTGTGAGGCTTGAGAGGGGCCTTCTCCCGCCGCCACCATGGCCTTTCCCCTGTCGCTGGCGGACCTCCTCCCTGAACTTCTTCGCACCATGTTGGCTCTTTGGTCGTTTCCCACAGACGGTGCCAGATGAAGAGACGTGATCTCGCGCTGGTCCTAAGCTGAGAAGATGATCACCGGATAGTGAACTGTAAGGAAGGGAAGCGGATCAGGGGGCCCAGGGATGGTTCCCTGGGGTAAACCCTCCGATGTTTAAGTCAGTAGAGCAATGGTGGAATCTATGTAGGGAGGGGGAAGGAGATGCACGAGATCCCTCTACACCAAGGTGGTGAAGTGGTTCTTGCTCAGGGAGTATAAGCGTATGTTCGCCCTTACCTTTCGTTGGAGGGAGTCCTAGGTTTAAATAGTGCACTAGCCTCATGAGTCCCGTAAGCTGAGAGGTTTCAGGCGGGAGTTACGTCCTCAACGTGGGCTCTTTACGTCCTCATCATGAGATCTTTATAGCCTTGAGGGATCATGGGTCCCTTATCCTCATAAACTCTTGCTTATAAAGGGTTCTCAACGGCAGCATGGATAAGCGTTCGTCGGTCGACTCGAGCATGAGGGGTGCCGACCCTGTCCGGGTGATAGGCATAGCTCAGGTGAAGATAGGTCAGAATGGGCATTGTGCGCCTACCTTTATCCCGACGAGGGGATAGATCAGGCGTGGGTCTTTCTCTGACCTGACCGATGTTCGGGTCTTCCAAGCCTAAGGGCCGCCGAGGAAGGTTGTGATCCCGAATGATCTTATTTGGATTTTTAGCCTAAGTGGCCCCTGCGGGGCTGTCACTTGGATGAGCTGGGCCTCGTTTAGTCCTGATGGACCTAGTTTGGCTCCTCTTTAGATGGGCTACAGAAATCTCCCTCTCCAGACGTGATATCCCCTTTATCAAACCAAATTAATTCCCGTTTAATTGAAAGAGTAATCTTAGAGCTGAACCATTAATAGAATATATATCCTAGTCACGTCTAAACTGGCGGAGGAGGAGAAATCTTTTAGGCCATCTTTGACAACCGGGTGGTCGGCCGGTTAGCCGACACCGGCTAACCGGTGGGCCCCACCTCTCCTCGCCCTCCCCCTCACACAAATCTCTTAACCGACCCCGAGTACCGTAATCGACCCTTCGGGGTCGATTACGGCACCCCCTTACCCCTTTATCAAAGATGCCCTTAGTGTTCGGTTCAATTCTACGGCTTACAATTAATAAGGCTTCTCACGTTGTGAGGAGTTGTGTGAGGAAGCTGAATGATGGAGCTAATTATGTAAAACACATAATTTGGTAATTTAACCCAGTTTCAGTGTCTCCACACCTACCCCCCTCCATCTCACAACAGCTATTTTGTCATCCTTTTTTTCTGATATGCACCTCATGCTGACCCACTCGGACCAAGATATATGTACGTACCACTGTCTGTGTTGGACGTCCGCTCTGTAGCCATGAGGGCCCTTAATTATACCAGACTCTAGCTAGGTTGGTTTGTCCCCTTCCTCACTCATCGTCGTCGTCAGCTTCTATGCATATATAGTCTGAGCAGATAGACACGTGGGCGTAGGAATGAAGAGGAGTACTCGATCGATCAGACGAACGTACGTGTGGAGTCCACATCTAATGTTCGACACGCAGATAGGCAGGCGATGCAGAGTCACTCATACTTGCAGATCCCCACCGATCCATGTGGTTCTCTTCATCCTCACTTTGATATATGGTTAGTCTTGGGTTAGTCATAATTTAGCTTAGGTTTAACTATTTTTGAAGTCCAAATTACTTTGATACTTAAATCTGGACTAAACCGGGAGAATGAGTATTAAACTCAGAGTAATCTTGGACTTCGAAATCCACCTCCAGAGGTAGATTTCGAAGGGTTAACCCAATAATAAATACGTAATAAATGCACCCTCTCTCTCTCTCTCTTAATATTTTACTTATAAATATTATTGGGTTAACCCACTAACTACCAAATCACAATAGATTCAAACTAAGTTAGACCACCTACTTATTTTCGGGTTAATTAATACTCTTACTATCAAATTAAAAATAGACTAACTATGGACTAACTTAAGTAGTTTAATTTAACCCAAATTCCCTACCAAAGTGAGGCGAGTCTGTGTCGCAGCGGTAGGGATCGAGCATTATTAGGCCGTGAGATAATTAATAGGCGGGGGATCCAGACATCTCTGTGTGAATACAATCAAAATTCATTTAATTAATATTAGATTATTTGTCCATAAACTATTCTCTAACACAAAAGGGGTGCTACTTTAGATTTTTTTTCTTGTTTTTGGTATGAACTAACCATCAGTCTTATTCACATCGCGTCGGCATTTCAACTTTGGTAAACGTGTTCCAAAATATTCCTCCTACCCTCGGAGATGAAGATGGCCACGGCTAAACCTTTGCCATTTGATCCTGATCTTTGCTCGTGTAATAAATGGGAAGAGAAATATTAGATTGGGATATTAGACTTGAGTGTCATAAAATAAGATAAACTATTAATTTTAAAATATTTTGTTTTTAAATTTATGAAACTATAACTTTAGTATTATAAATCATCGATTTTAAAATCTTGGATTTCAATTTTAGATCGTTTTATGTGAGAATCTAAAATCAGGTGAAAAGGATGTCATAGGGCCGAGTCAATCCATTTTAAAATCTAACAATTTAGAGCACTCCTAATGCTAAGAACATAATATACAATAATTAATAAAATTAATAAAATTATAAAATTAAAATATGTTATTTTACAACAAATTATAGTACTTAAAGAAATTTTATAGTATACCAAACGACCAACTCTATTGACCTTACACCATACCAATCAGAGAAAACTTGATGTGCTATTAGCCCCGCTTTGTTTGAAGTTTATCTTAATATTATTCTCACTTTAGTCTAAACTTAAGTCATTTTATTTTGACGGAAACAGATTTAGATAATTCGTTTAAAAGTGATTTAATATGACTTAAATCAGATTAACCTATCACACCCTCATAAGTGGGATAACTTAATTTGTTGCCATGCCAAAGTAAAAAAGAGTAAAAGCAGATAAAATAAATTCATTTAACTTTAGCCATATTATCTTTAATCTTGAATCAAAGTAAGGCTTATAATTTATTGGACTAAGTAATCCAACTTAAAATCATAAGGTGTTGAGTGGAGGGAGTTTCACTATTATAAGTATATTTTCTTTTATTTTATTTTTTATGTGAGATTATTCTAACACGCATTCTCACGTATAATTTGATTTTAAGTTCTGTCACGTGGATTATCATAAATCTAGATGCAACCTAGATCATAATTATAGATTTTGATATCATATTATAATTTATTAGATTAATCTATTTAACTTAAAATCTTAAGATGTTGAGTGGAGAGAACTCCAATATTATAAATATAGATATTTTATTTTATTTTTCATATAATACTACTGTAATTAACACTTACTACTTGCATCGGCTTTCGCTTGTGGGCTTGTAAGAAGACTGACTATTCTTCAAAGCTCCCCTTTGTTCCTAGGCATCATATTAGAATTGAACGTTCCTTAATTTCGTCTGCACTTACGGGTTCTATGTATCTTCTTCGCGTTAGCCACGGGAGAGAAATAACATGGAAACGGTCACGGGTCACCAATATTGCCTTTACCTTTGTATTCTACAGATCAGACTTTGAATAATATCAGCATAATGAAACGGGGATCACGAGTCACGACAAATACCTACATATTTTTTGTTTTTGTTAGAGCGGAGAATAAATGATTGCCCTTTCCGCTAGTACATCGCAAATTCGGGGATATTTGACAAAACTAAACACCCGTGGACTTTCATAAACTTCGAGTATCTAGCTAGTTATATATATTGAAGGAAAAAATATCAAAAAAAATGTTAAAATATATGTACAATATACATTATAATATCATAAACAATGAAATATAGAAATATTATTGAGGGTAAATCTGGTGTGACCCAGAAATGACTTATGCACGCACGGCCCAATAAAATTTGGACGTGCTAAGCGTAGACAAGGGATGGGCACGCATGCTCAGCCCAGTAAGAAGGAGACCGGCCTAACGGAACATCAGATTCCGTGACACACGATGAGACTGGCCCAAGCTCAGTTCTCACCGGAGTACACTCCGACGACCGACCGTTGCCCCCGTGACGCCGGCCTTGACCCCGTAACGGGCGAGCACGCGCCATGAATGCCGTAAGACTCGCCCAGGGAACGGCCGACGCCGGAGCTATCGCCCTCCAACGGGAAACTCCCGCCAACATAGCGGAGGAACGTTACTCTACTAAATGGACACTTCCCTACTAAGGGATGAGGCCCTCGCTCCAGGACAACCCATATAAAAGGGACATCGACAGAAGAGAAGAGCACGGTAGATTCTTCTACTAAAACTCAATGCTATTACGCAAGAGGATACTTCAGCCCCAGAGCTTTCTATTAAGAAGAGAGCAACCCAACTAGCAACCACGACGAGAGGGCCGTCCGTTACGTCCAGAGAGCTTCTTCCTCCTGTGCGGCCTTACCACCCAGCGAGCACGCGTGCAGAGGATCTACACACCTCCTGGATCGACGACCACGGCCCCTACTTCTCTCTCACCTTGCTCCTCTTTATTACTCATTAATCCCTTGCTGACTTAAGCATCGGAGAGTTGTCCCCTGTGGCAACACCCGGGACTCCTTCTGACACCCTTTTAGTTTCTTGGTGTGTGCAGGCATCCACGGGCGCGAGAGGACTTCCTCAACAAATAAATAGAGAAGGTGGTACGTGGCCTAGGAACCATTTTCCTGCTGCTACACTTCTTGACACTGTCTGTGGGAAGGTGAGCGAAAAGCTATGGTGTCCCGTGGAAGCCTCCGCAACGCCAGGAACCGAGGGTGGGGTTCCCATCAGGGACCCAACTCTCGTCGGGGATCGCAGGAAGCCTCTTCCGCTTGCCCCCGACAAGAGGTCACCCCGGGTGACCTAGATGAGCTCCGCCAGGAAGTCCGAGCCCTGGCGGAATTCTGCCGAGAGCTCCGGGACAAGAGGCCCCAACACGCCCCGCCCGAGCGATGGGAGGGCGAGGGAGGCCAGGCCGGAGAGAACTTCCGGTAGGTACGGGAGGCATCCCATGTCTCCATCGCAAGAACCCGGCGATCGCGTAGCGTGCCCGCGTCTAGGGGACGCAGCCCTCTCCACTCCAACCCGGAGAGGGACCGCTGGCTCCAGCGATTCGACGAAATAGAGGACAAGGTCCGGTAACTAGACGACGTCCTCCTGGCCGCCAAGAATCGTGGCCTCATCGACGACGACCAAGACTTCCACGCTCCATTTTCCAGGGAAATCATGGAAGCCCCCATCCCACCAAAGCTTCAGTTGCCGTCATTTGCCTCTTACGGCGGCACCTCCGACCCGGCCGACCACCTGCACGGCTTCTAGTCCCACCTGGTGTTTCATCGGGCCTGGGACACCGTGAAGTGCCTGGCGTTCGTCACGACCCTTCGCGAGAATGCCCGGGCATGGTTCGAGTCCCTGTCGGCCAGGACGATCTCCTACTTCCAGCAGCTCAAGAAGCTGTTCAAGGAGAACTTCATGGGCTGCCGAAAAGTAGCCAAGTCTGCAGTGACCCTGCTCACTCTCAGGTAGGGAAAGGAAGAGGCGCTATGGGACTTCGTCTCTAGCTTCCATGCGGAAGCGCTCCTGATCCCCCATCTCGACGTCGGCATCGCCACCACGACACTCACCCCGGGGATGCGAGACCACATCCTTCGACGCGCTCGGAGTCGAAGCCCCGACGACCCTTCCAGATCTCCTCGCGCTAGCCCAAAAGCACGTGCATTGTGAGGAGAACACCGCGGCCCTGCGCCGCGCGGCCGGGACCGACTAGCCCAACCGCAAAAGAGCAGCCGACCCACCACGGGAGGGTCGGAGCAAGTGGGAGCAGTGCGACGGGGACCACTGCGACCGCGCCGAGAAGGAAAGGGGTGGCTACCGCCACTATACACCTCTGAAAACCCCGCCCGACCAGATCCTAATGGAGATCCGCAAGGAACCATTCCTCAAATGGCCCTCGTGGATGAAGTCAGATCCCAACTCGCGGAATAAGAAGAAGTATTGCCGTTTCCACCAAGACCATGGCCACGACACCGCCGACTGCATCAATCTGAAGGATGCCAACGAGGACCTCGTACACAGAGGACTTTTTGACAGGTTCCTCGGCAAAACCGCCGAGAGATGACAGAAGACGCCTCCCCCGATCGACAACCGGCCCAACGGAAAGGAGATCATGATGATCTCTTGGGGGCCCGCTGCGGGGGGAGATAGCGCGAGCAGAAGGCGTTGGTAGGTGACAGCTATCAACACGACGGATCAAGGCGACGGGACCCCAAGGGAGTATTCCCCCTCAGGCCACCCGGGAGACCCCATAGTCTTCTCCGATGATGACCTTAAAGGCGTCATGACGTCCCATTCTGATGTTTTGGTGGTTTCCTCCACCATCAATCAATGTACTGTGCGTCGCATCCTGGTAGATAATGGAAGTGGACCCGACGTTATCGCGTATGATTGTCTTGTACTTATGGGTGTGGATGTGTCATGGCTCGCACCATTGCACACGCCGCTGTATGGATTCTCTGGCACGACTGTACGCCCAGAAGGGCGTATCTCGCTCCTGATCACTTTCGGGACGGCACCGAAAGAGGTAACCTTCCTCGTCGACTTTACTGTGGTCCGTGCAAGGATAGGATATAATGCCATCATCGGCCGAGGGATCCTTGGTACCCTTCGAGGCGTCCCTTCCTCCTACCATCAGAAGCTTAAGTTCCCCACCCCCCATGGGGTAGGGGAAGTCCGGGGCGATCAACGGGAGTCCAGGAGGTGCTACCTGTTGTGCATCCCTTGGTTTTGATGATGACAATAGGATATGTTTGACTAATCTAAGTTCTATCTTGTTTCTTAAAGCAAATGGTTTGGTTATGTGTGTAAAGATAGTGCATTGAATTAATGCCTATTTGATGATGACAAATATGCTTTTATATACATTTGGAACTTCAAGTCAAATCTTATAAGTTAAACAAATTTCAGGTTCACTGAAATCCAAGTGGAATCAACAAATCAGTATAAGCGTGAAAGACTGTCTGTCGACCACTGAAGAAGCTATGGTCGACCAACGAACTCAACCAGAAAAGCATCAGATCATCTGTCTTCTGGAAGCACCTTGGCTGTCGACCAAAGCCCCGCCTCTGGTCGACCACAGAAAAGACAGAAGCAACAGACAGAACTGCTGGCCATCTGGAAACTGCCCCCTGTCGACCAGCGACCAGGCTGTGGTCGACCAACGGGCGACGTGAGTTTCAGCCAGAAGAACCGGCCGTCTGGGGACTGCCCATTGTCGACCAGCGACAGGGTCATGGTCGACCACGGGTTTATATATCGTCCAAAACCGAACTCTAACCGAATTCTGTTTTGGTTCCTTAAAACCTGCAAATGGTTGTTGCAGGTTGTTGGGCTGCTCAGGAGATAAGATTCCGCACGGGAATCAAGGAAACAATCTTGCTTAGAAGTGGTCAAACTCGTTCTAACGATTGGATTTAAACAGATCCCTGTTTTCTAGCAGATTGGCGCTCGATCTGAAAATTGAGCGGGAAGAGTTTTACTCTTGATAAAAGGGCTGTATGAAAAACAAAAGAACACACATCACGAACAAGGGAGCAGTGAGAGAGCACGAAATAGAAGCCAAGGAAGATATACACAGAAGAGGAAGAAGGAGCTCTCCACCAATCAAAAATCTGCAGAAAGGTTAAAGGCAATCTCGTTGCTGCAGAAGGAAGACTTAGCTCAAGACTGTGCGATCTCCAGCAGCAGAACAATCGAAGGCAACTGACTGGAAGATCAACAGGGAGTCTAGGCTTCTTCATAAGCGTGATCAAGTTCCAGGCTGAACACCTATTCTTCTACACACGCCAATATTCAGTCCTGTCTTTCATCACCTGTTCTTATCATCTTTTCATTTCTGATTACAATTATTGTCAAGCTGTGAGGCAGCAGAGTCAAGCTGTGTGTCAGCAGGTACAAGCTGTGTGTCAGCTGTGTTTTGATTGAGATCAGAGATTCTCATAGTGAAGCCTTGCTTGAGTTAAGCAAGGGGTGGATGTAAGTCTCAGGAAGAGACTGAACCACCTTAAAAATCCTCTCTTGTGGTGTGCTTGGGTGTGTTTGATTTCCTATACGTATGCTTGCATCTTCACTATCCGCATTAGTTCTATAATTCATTAATTACCAGTAGCTCATCTGGTCGATAGTTAGTAAATTATCAAAAAGGGGGAAAGATCTATTCACCCCCCCTCTAGATCTATTCAGTCCGTATCCAACACGTGGTATCAGAGCAGGTTCTCCAAATATGTGGTCTAACAACCAGGAGAGACCGGGCGGACTGAATTCTAAAAGCCTCATAGCTGAGGGGCACTCTGTAACTAGACCTCCATATTTTGATGGAACTGATTATTCTTATTGGAAAAATCGTATGCAGGTGTTCTTACGTGCGCAAGACCACGAGATGTGGAGGGTAGTGAGCCATGGACCTTTTGAGCTACCGGAAGATGAAGAAACCTGGACCAGAGAACAGGTCAGGAAATCAACTGTCAACTGGGGAGCCATGAACGTGATGCAGTGCTCACTACACCCCACAGAATTCTCAAGAGTTTCCCAATGCGCAACAGCCAAAGAAATGTGGGATCGTCTAAAGGTAATCTACGAAGGTACTTCCGAGGTAAGAGAGACAAAAGCAAATATGCTAGTCTCAGAATATGAAATGTTTAGGATGAAAAATGATGAAAGTATTTCTGAGATGTATGCCAGATTAGTACAACTGACTAATGGCTTGAAGAGCTTAGGGAAGACATACAAAGAGCAGGAATTAGTGAGGAAGATTTTAAGGTCTCTCACATCGATGTGGCATACCAAGGCCACAGTCATTGAGGACTCAAAGGATCTCACAACAATGACAGTGGATGAGTTAGTAGGATCCCTGATGGCCTATGAGGTCAATCTGAAGAGAAAGGAAGATGAGGGCAAGAAAAAGAAGCAACTTGCCCTAAAGACTAAGACAAGCACCTCTGAGGTGTCTGACAATGATGACTCATCTAGCTCAGGTGAAGAATCTGGTGAGCTAGCCATGCTTACAAGAAAATTTAAAAAATTCCTGCGGAAGGAAGGTAAAGGATTCAGAAATCCAAAGGGCATGGTAAGGAAGTCATCCCAGTTTAAATCTGATAAACATAAGGCTCCTTCTAACAAACTCATTTGCTACAATTGCAGGCAGCCTGGACATATGAAGGCTGAATGTCCAGAAGCTCCTAAGAAATCAAGCTTCAAGTGGAAAGGCAAGAAACCCAAGGCGATGATTAGCACTTGGAGTGAGGAGGAAGAGAGCAGTGAAGAGGAAACAACTTCCGAGGAAGAAGAAGGAAAGCTCTGTCTGATGGCCAAGGGAGACAACAGTGATCTTGAGGTAAGTTCCCCATTTCAAGACTTCTCTAGTTCGGATTGGGAAGCAGTATATTCAGAATTGCTTGATACTTATGAAAGAATAAGAAAGGAAAATAAACATTTGAAGAAGAAGATCAGTCAACTGAATAAAGACAGCAATTCAATGGATAACAAAACTGAACTAGAAATGGAAATCAAGTCACTGAAAAACAAACTGAATCAAATGGACTTAGATGAAGAAAACCACAAGAGAATGTCCGAAGAGAATGAAATGCTAAAAAACGACATTGATGAGTTAAAACTAAAGACTCAAGAATATGAACAGGAAACTAAGTTAAGTCAAGAAAGAAACAATTCACTCAAGGAAGAAAACAACCAACTCCTAAGAGAAATAGAAAGAATTAAGAGTGACCTGAAAAACAAACAGGAGACCTTGGAAAAAATGACTCAAGGTCAAGAAAACTTAAATGCTGTCTTGGGAATAAAAGTAAACTTTCAAAAAGAAGGGTTAGGATACAATCCTACGGCTAAAAAGGAATTCCAAATAAAAACCGTAACTGGGATTGCTGACTCAAAAGGAAAAAGGCCCCTGATTAATCTATACCAAGATAAACAAGAGGATGTAGCTGAATGCTCCTCCAAAAGGAACAATGTCACCAAGGAAGAGAGAAATTTTAAAGAGAAAACAGTCAATCAATATAAGATTCAAAATAATAAACAAGAAACCCAAATTCACAGAAATCACCAAACAAACCAAGGACTAAACCAAGTTAAAAGACATAAATCTGGAAAACCAGATGTCTGGAGACAGGCTGGTCGACAACAGACCCTTCATCTGTCGACCAGAGGATCTGCCAGAACAGGCGCTGGTTACTGGAGAAGCAGTGGTCGACCACAGGTACACCAGATGTCGACCAGAGGTGCTGCCAGAACAGACGCTGAGTTCTGGAGACGCGATGGTCGACCACAGACATACCAAAAGTCGACCATGGCCAGACAAGCAAACAGAAATCACAGGTTTTTTCGGGTAAAACAAAATGAAAACTTGAATACACAAAGGTGGACTCAGATTAAAGAAGCTTTAGAACAAAAGCAACCCAATCTGAACAAGTTCAGAAATAAAAATTTACACTGCTCTAACAGAATCTGGGTTCCCAAAGGATTACTGCAGCAATTTCATAATTTCACAAGCTATCTTGGACCCGGGTACCATTGGGGTCCAAAAGTTTCTGTGTAACTTGTGATGCAGGTGTGTCTAGCAGCTATACACAACAAGTGGTACTTAGATAGTGGCTGCTCAAGACATATGACAGGGGATAAGGCAAAATTCTCCGAGCTAAACTCAAAAGATGGAGGACATGTGACATTTGGAGGGAATAACAAAGGCAAGATCATTGGGAAAGGTAAGGTAGGTAAGACATCTACAAATTGCATTGAAGATGTACTGCTAGTGGATGGCCTGGAATATAATCTTCTAAGCATCAGTCAGCTATGCGACAAAGGCCATCAAGTAGTCTTTGATTCTAAGATCTGTAAAATTCTTGAACCAAATTCGGCTAAAGTTAAGTTTATGGGCAAGAGAGTAAATAATGTCTACATGATAGACTTGGATGATCCAGCCCACTCCAACTTGTGCCTCACCGCCAAGAAGGAGGACCTGACTTGGTTGTGGCACCGAAGGCTAGGACATGTTAGCTACAGGGTGCTGCACAAATTGGTTAAGAATAAAATGGTTTCTGGTTTACCTGAAATTTCGTTTGCTCAAAATGTCAAAGTATGTGAATCATGTACCCAAGGTAAGCAAACAAGAAAATCATTCAAAGGTAGAACTGAAAGTCAATCTTCTAGACCACTAGAACTTGTGCACATGGACCTTTTTGGCCCAACAAGAACTGCTAGTCTTAGTGGTAAGAGGTACGGTTATGTACTAGTTGATGATTTCTCTAGATTCACATGGGTAATGTTTTTATCACATAAAAACGATGCCTTTCATGAATTTCAGGATTTTTACAGAAGAATGAAGCAGGATGGTAAGTCCAAAGTGTGTTCAATAATATCTGATCATGGGGGAGAATTTGAAAATTCAGAGTTTGATGAATTCTGCAGGAACAAAGGAATAAATCACAGGTTCTCCTCACCAAGGACGCCAGAGCAAAATAGAGTGGTGGAAAGAAGGAATCGCACACTTGCTGAAATGGCCAGAACCCTGTTAGTTGAAGCCAATCTTCCAAGAAGATTTTGGGCTGAGGCGGTCAATACAGCATGTTATATTGTAAACAGGGCAATGGTAAGACCATCTAGTGCGAAAACTCCATATGAGGTGTTCAAAGGTAAGAAGCCATCTCTAGCTCATTTTAGGATCTTCGGTGTAAGGTGTTTTATTCATAACAATGACAAGAGATCATTGGACAAATTTGAACCAAAGAGTGACCCAGGAATCTTCTTGGGATACTCTGACCGATCAAGAGCCTATAGAGTCTACAACACCAAAGATCAGCTAGTTGAAGAATCCCCACATATCACATTTGATGAAAATAATGACTTTGACAAAACTGGACAGGTAGGCAAAGATGAAGATGGGGAATTTCTGGAAGGCAAAGAGGAACCAATGGAGACTGAAGCAGAACCAAAGCAAGGTGATTCCAATGATCAACCCGAAGGAGAGATCATCCCAGGTAACAATTCTGAAAATCTGAGATTTCTCAGAGATCATCCTCTAGATAACATCATTGGAGGAATTAATGAACCGAGGAAAACTAGATCTCAGCTTAAAACAGTTGATGAATTAGATCAGCTAGCCCTTGTATCTCAAGTTGAGCCTAAAAATGTAGAGGAAGCTTTAAGAGATGAATCTTGGATAAATGCCATGCATGAAGAATTAAATCAATTTGAAAGAAATCAGGTTTGGAAACTTGTTCCCAGACCTTCATCTCATCCTGTTATTGGAACCAAATGGGTTTATAAAAATAAGCTTAATGAAGAAGGAGTTGTTATGAGGAACAAGCCTCGGTTGGTGGCTAAGGGGTATAACCAAGAATTTGGAGTTGATTTTGAAGAATCATATGCTCTAGTTGCAAGGTTAGAAGCCATTAGAATATTGTTAGCATTTGCGGCGTCCCATGGAATTAAATTGCAGCAAGTGGATGTAAAAAGTGCCTTTCTAAATGGCTTTGTAAAGGAAGAAGTCTTTGTGGAACAACCCCCTGGTTTTGAAAATGATGATTTTCCTAATCATGTCTTTAAACTGCATAAGGCTTTGTATGGTTTAAAGCAGGCTCCTAGGGCATGGTACGACAGACTGAGTTCATTCCTCACCAAAAAGGGCTACACAAGAGGTAAAATTGATCAAACATTATTCTCCAAGACCCAAGGTAAGAATATACTAATTGTGCAAATCTATGTGGATGATATTGTGTTTGGATCCACTGAAGCTTCATTATGTACTGAATTTGCAAATCTAATGACCAATGAGTTTGAAATGAGTTTAATGGGTGATTTACAGTTCTTTCTTGGATTGCAGATTCTACAATGTAGAGAAGGCTACTTCGTAAATCAATCCAAGTACATAAAGCAGATGCTGAAAAAGTTTGGCATGGAGAGCTGCAAACCAATAGGGTCACCCATGGGGACAAATGCAACATTGGAGGCTGATGTAAAAGGTAACATGGTAGATGCCAAGAAATACAGAGGTATGATCGGATCCCTACTATATTTAACTGCCTCTAGGCCAGACATTCAGTTCAGTGTATGCATGTGTGCTAGATATCAATCTAGCCCTAGAGATTCACATTTAGGGGCTGTCAAGCGTATCTTTCGTTACCTTGCCGGTACCCAAGAATTGGGTTTATGGTATCCTACTTATTGCAAACTAGATTTAATTTCATATTCAGATGCTGATTATGCTGGTTGCAAAATTGATAGGAAGAGTACTAGTGGTTATTGTCAAATATTAGGTGGATGTTTAATATCATGGGCTTCTAAAAAACAGCATTCTGTGGCACTCTCCACTGCTGAGGCTGAGTATGTCGCAGTAGGGAGCTGTGGTACACAGGTTTTGTGGATAAAACATCAACTCCAAGACTATAATGTAGATCTTGGATGTGCACCTATTTTCTGTGACAACACTAGTGCTATTAATTTGTCTAAAAACCCCATTCAACACTCTAGGACAAAACACATTGAGATCCGTCATCACTTTCTAAGAGATGAGGTCTCCAAAGGAAATTTCATGCTTCATTTTGTAGAAACTGAAAAACAACTGGCAGACATTTTCACAAAACCCCTTAACAATGACAGATTTTCAACTCTAAGAAGGGAGTTAGGAATTTGTAGAATTTCCTCTGAAAATTCTTGAAATAATAATATTCTTGGGTTCACTGTACAGTCTTTGTCTCTTCTGTTCTTCGTTGTGTCAACTAGGTCTTAAGTACTAGATAAGTCCTGATTTTGGAGGTTATAGTGTCGGGTGCTATTTCAACAAGCTCTGAGGAACTCTGGTTTATCTACGGATTACTTCCCATGGTCAACCACAGACAAGGCGCTGGTCGACCAAGGCATCAGGACAGGAAATAGTTAGCTCTGGGAATTCGCAGCTGTCGACCACAGGCGATCCAATGGTCGACAACAGGTTTGTCAGAACGCAGTCTTCTCAACAGGCAGGTTCTGTGACAACACAGAGGTCGACCACAGGCCACTCCATGGTCGACAAAGGACCTGAAAAAGGGAAATTAGATCTAGTCAGGCTGCTGGCTTTGGTGGGAAATCTTCTGAACTTTTTGGACTCTGAGCTCAGTTTTGCTTTACTCACTCATCCTCATTCACTTCCCATTCCTTGTGTCTCAATATCTCTTTGTGGTCAACTTATTGTTTTCTATCTTCAGCAAGGACTCACAAATTGAGGGGGAGTAAAAAGTGTAAACTCATTCCTTAATAAATCATTGAACAACCTAACCATTTCTTACAAGAAAATCACCAAAGTCATCAATGAGAGTAAAGGTTAAGTGTAGTAATGAGAATTTGACCTGTACTACTGCAATAAATTCAAACCATAACTATGACTCTGACTCAAGACTATTGAGAACTTATGGTTTTAGTAATGAGACTGTTTCTCTACCTGTGTCTGTGTTGGACAGTGAAAATACACGCTGCTATAGCATGAATGTATATGGAATACGCCATAATTCTACCTTCTTGGTAGAGCAATGGACTGAGTTCTGAGAAACTACTGTTCTCTATCACAAAGCAAAATTGGCTGAAAAATTAAGTGGGAGACATGTATGTCATGAAGACTCAATCTACCTCTGCCACTCTCAAAATTATTAATTGGGCATCCTGAGTAACTGGGGATATTGGCGTCTGATAAACGTATATCCTCACGGATAAAAAGTGTGTCCCAGTTAAAAGTGGAATGGTTAGGCATGCTAAGTAGCCGGGGTTTCTGGCGTGTAAAAAGCGTGTCTCCTCGTGTGGAAAAGCATGTGATAAACCTGACCACAGCTCTTAAATATTTCAAAACGAAAAGGGAACAAAAATGGTTGACCTAATGCACTATATGCAAATAAAAGCATAAAACACTGTTCAGCTTGTTCAGCTAGTACAATTATCTCATGAACCATATTATAAGTTTAAGGAGCCGTGAGTAAGAAAGTGGATATGGGGAGTCAATTTATTGGGGCAATACTTTCAAATTCTTTGAACCACAAGACCCACTCGACTTTGTCACAAGGTGGTCTTTGAGAAAGGGAGGAAAGGTTACTTAAATGTCTTATTAAAGAAAGGGGGTACACTTCATCTTCCCAAAATATGAGTTATGCTGATTAATCGTGACCGCTCGTTCTTTGCATCGCGATGGTTCACTGCCCTAAAAATTAAGGGCCAGCCAAGCTCCATCACCCAAGCTCCATCACATTCTGCTCAACCCACACAAGTACCACCTACCTCCACTCCCTCTACTTCTGCTCCACCACCAGCATTTACCTCCCAACCTGAATCTCATGACGTGCTTCTCCAGATGGCATCTCAGTTATCTTCTCTCACCACCCAACTCCAATCATTTCAAGAGAATGTCAATGCTGCCACTGGACGCTTGGAGCAGAAAGTCCAACGGCTGGAACAACAGATGGAGGCCAGGTTCATCAAGCAGAAGGAACACTCTGACCAGGCTAGTTCTCGGTTCAACAGACTAGTAAGGACCCTCGGTGAAGTGTCCGATCAGATGGGAATCCGTATCGAGATCACAACCCAACAGAATGAGAAGTATCACAAGGATACTATCTCAGAGATCCAGAAGCTCAGGCTCTCCTATGCCCACATTGTTGACAAGCTGGATCGCATGGAAGAGAACGTGAAGCCAGAGACCTCCTCATCCTCCTCAGAGGGATTGTTCAAATGATCCACTTTTTGCTGTTGACAAAGGGGGAGAGAGAAGCTTATGTGTCATTGTGCTTATGTGTCATTGTGTGCCTAGATGTGTGTCTAGATAGATGTGTGTCTAGATGTCAAGTTTACTTTGTCTACGTGTCCTCAGTGTCTTTATCCTTTTTTGAGTCTCTCATGTCATTAGTGCTATTGTTTTTGAAAGCCACATCAAACGAATTGTCTGAATGAAATCTGTGCTATGATAGCCTTGCATGCAATATCAAATGAATTTCATAATCTGTTGTTTGTCACAATGACTCATGGTTGTCATCATCAAAAAGGGGGAGAATGTTGTGCATCCCTTGGTTTTGATGATGACAATAGGATATGTTTGACTAATCTAAGTTCTATCTTGTTTCTTAAAGCAAATGGTTTGGTTATGTGTGTAAAGATAGTGCATTGAATTAATGCCTATTTGATGATGACAAATATGCTTTTATATACATTTGGAACTTCAAGTCAAATCTTATAAGTTAAACAAATTTCAGGTTCACTGAAATCCAAGTGGAATCAACAAATCAGTATAAGCGTGAAAGACTGTCTGTCGACCACTGAAGAAGCTATGGTCGACCAACGAACTCAACCAGAAAAGCATCAGATCATCTGTCTTCTGGAAGCACCTTGGCTGTCGACCAAAGCCCCGCCTCTGGTCGACCACAGAAAAGACAGAAGCAACAGACAGAACTGCTGGCCATCTGGAAACTGCCCCCTGTCGACCAGCGACCAGGCTGTGGTCGACCAACGGGCGACGTGAGTTTCAGCCAGAAGAACCGGCCGTCTGGGGACTGCCCATTGTCGACCAGCGACAGGGTCATGGTCGACCACGGGTTTATATATCGTCCAAAACCGAACTCTAACCGAATTCTGTTTTGGTTCCTTAAAACCTGCAAATGGTTGTTGCAGGTTGTTGGGCTGCTCAGGAGATAAGATTCCGCACGGGAATCAAGGAAACAATCTTGCTTAGAAGTGGTCAAACTCGTTCTAACGATTGGATTTAAACAGATCCCTGTTTTCTAGCAGATTGGCGCTCGATCTGAAAATTGAGCGGGAAGAGTTTTACTCTTGATAAAAGGGCTGTATGAAAAATAAAAAGAACACACATCACGAACAAGGGAGCAGTGAGAGAGCACGAAATAGAAGCCAAGGAAGATATACACAGAAGAGGAAGAAGGAGCTCTCCACCAATCAAAAATCTGCAGAAAGGTTAAAGGCAATCTCGTTGCTGCAGAAGGAAGACTTAGCTCAAGACTGTGCGATCTCCAGCAGCAGAACAATCGAAGGCAACTGACTGGAAGATCAACAGGGAGTCTAGGCTTCTTCATAAGCGTGATCAAGTTCCAGGCTGAACACCTATTCTTTTACACACGCCAATATTCAGTCCTGTCTTTCATCACCTGTTCTTATCATCTTTTCATTTCTGATTACAATTATTGTCAAGCTGTGAGGCAGCAGAGTCAAGCTGTGTGTCAGCAGGTACAAGCTGTGTGTCAGCTGTGTTTTGATTGAGATCAGAGATTCTCATAGTGAAGCCTTGCTTGAGTTAAGCAAGGGGTGGATGTAAGTCTCAGGAAGAGACTGAACCACCTTAAAAATCCTCTCTTGTGGTGTGCTTGGGTGTGTTTGATTTCCTATACGTATGCTTGCATCTTCACTATTCGCATTAGTTCTATAATTCATTAATTACCAGTAGCTCATCTGGTCGATAGTTAGTAAATTATCAAAAAGGGGGAAAGATCTATTCACCCCCCCTCTAGATCTATTCAGTCCGTATCCAACACTACCTTATTTCCACCTGCGACCGACGTCCCGAAGAGGCACCACACGAAAAGAAGGCGAGGACCGAAGATCCAGGTCCGAGCACGAGCGCGCCAGCAGAGGACTTATACCTCATCCAAGTTGGGGACGACCCAAGCAGATCACTGAAGATTGGTGCTACCTTGTCCGACCACGATAAACAAGCGTACGCAAGCTTCCTCGCAGCCAATCATAACGTGTTCGCTTGGTCCGAGGACGAGCTCCCCGAAATTCCCCCGGAGGTCATCACGCACCAACTAAGGTTGGACCCCAACTGTCGCCCGATACAGCAATGCTGGAGACGGTGCAACCCCGAGCGACAAGCCGTCATCAGGAAACAAGTGGGTGAAAAATTACGATCAGGACTACTCTGGCCTACCCAGTATCCAGATTGGGTGGCCAACGTAGTCCTTGTCCCCAAGAGCAACGGGAAGTGGCGGATGTGCGTGGACTACACCAACCTCAACAAAGCCACGCCTAAAGACAGCTTCCCCGTGCCACGGATCAACCAGTTGGTCGACGCCACGGCCTGGCACGAAATGCTGAGCTTTCTCGACGCCTATTTAGGGTACCATCAGATCAGCATGCACCAGCCCGACCAAGACAAGACCGCGTTCATCACCGACCATGGCTTATATTGCTACACCTGCATGCCGTTCGGGCTGAAGAATGCCGGAGCCACTTATCAACGCCTAGTCAACCATATGTTTGACTCGCAAATCGGCCGCAACATAGAGGTCTACATCGACGACATGCTCGTGAAAAGCCTCTGAGCAGCAGAGCACTTGCGCAACTTGGCGGAAACCTTCACCACACTCAGAAGGTACAACATGAAACTCAACCCTGCTAAATGTGCATTCGGGGTGCGGTCAGGCAAGTTCCTAGGTTTCCTCATCACTCACCGAGGAATCGAAGCCAACCCTGATCAGATCAAAGTAGTATTACAGATGGAGCGACCCAAACGGGTGAGGGACGAACAGTGCCTCACCGGGCGCGTCACCGCTCTGGCTCGGTTCTTATCCCGAGCCGCCGAACGATGTCTACCCTTCTTCTGACTAATCAAGCAGGCTAACCTGGTGCCAGAGAAGAAGGGATGGATTGACTGGCACCAGGAGTGCGAGCAGGCATTTGAAGAATTGAAGTGCTACCTGACGACACCTCCTGTCCTCGCCAAACCCTAGGGGGGGAACAGCTACTCTTGTACCTATCCGTCACACCCAGCACCATGAGTGTTGTGCTCACAAGGGAGGAAGCAGGAGTCATGAAGCCTGTCTACTATATCAGCTGAGCACTACAAGGACCGAAATTCTGATATTCACGGACTAAAAAATTCACCATCGCATTAATTACAGCTGCTCGCAAGTGACGACCATACTTCCTAGCCCACCCGATCGTTGTCCTCACCGATCAGCCCCTCCGGTAAATCCTTCAGAACCCTGATGTGTCCGGAAGATTGGTCAAGTGGGCCATCGAGTTGGGAGAATTCGACATCAAGTTCCGACCGAGGACAGCGATCAAGGCCCAGGCTCTCACAGACTTCGTCGCCGAATGCACCCTACCTACCGAAGACCCACCCGAGCAGTCCTCGGGGCCCGCTTGGGAGCTATACGTCGACGGATCCTCCTGCGTCACGGGCAGCGGTGCGGGGCTAGTCTTACTCTCACCAGAAGGAGTGGAGCTACAGTATGCCCTGCGTTTCAATTTCCTGACCACGAACAACGTGGCAGAGTACGAGACGCTCCTTTTTGGGTTACGCATGGCGAAACACCTGGGGGTGTCAAGCGTGTAAGCATACAGCGACTCCATACTCATTGCCAACCAGGTCAGGGGGTAGTTCGAGGCCCGAGACCCCTCCATGATGAAATATTTAGAGAAGGCCAAGGTCACGGCGAATGAGTTTGCCCACTTCGAAGTATTCCACGTCCCACGTGAGGAGAACATCCGAGCAGACGCCCTCTCCCGCCGGGCGTCAGCCACTACGGTCTCCAGCTCGAGATCAGTCCTGATCGAGGAACTGTTGGCACCGAGCATAGATGATCCGGCACTCCAGGTAAATGCCATCGGCTATGAACCCTCCTGGATGGATCCTCTACTCGATTTCCTCCTTCGACAGCAGCTCCCGAGCGATCACGTTGAAGCGCGGCGCACACGAGCGAGAGCGACCCACTTCACTATGGTGGACAACCGACTATATCGCCGGTCCCTCTCAGCTCCTCTAATCAAGTGCCTCTTCCCCACGGAAGCCAACCAGGCCATCCAGGAAGTCCATGAAGGACTCTGCGGAAGTCATGTGGGAGGGCGAACACTCGCGAGGATGGTGATCTGACAAGGGTATTGGTGGCCCACCCTGTAGCAACACTGCCTCAACTACGTTCGAAGGTGCACGCAATGCCAGAAGTACTCCCACCTGCACCACCAGCCGGCGACACACCTCCACGCCTTGACGGAGGCTCGCCCGTTTGCGCGGTGGGGGATCGACATATTGGGGCCCTTCCCTAAGGCACAAGGGAGGAAGAAATTCCTCATAGTCGCCATCGACTACTTCACCAAATGGGTCGAAGCCGAGCCATTGGGAAAAATAACAAGTGAAGCAGGTTGAAAATTCATGTTACGGAGCATCATTTTCCGATTTGGGATCCCCAGGGTTCTCACTACCGACAATGGTAGACAGTTCGTGAGCACCGTAATGCGGGACGGACACCCGACCCGGGACTCTAGCTCGTGGGTGTCCCTAGCGAGGGATGCGTGGGACCGTGCACGGTTAAGGAACTGGCTGTGAGTCGGGTAGTCCGCTCTTCCATGCTCGGATCGAGTCACGGGACGGGTTCACTCACTCTCTCGCAGCGGCGATATAAAAATATACAAGCTAGGAACCTATCACTCGCAGCGGCATATACAAATAAATATGAGATAAGCAAAGAGCCTACGAGGAGGGTGGCGAGTGTATCTCTACGCTCGGGACGTGGGGAAGACTTCCCGGCCAAGTACGGTAACTCCCGGTACAATGGTAAAAAGTTAATTACATCCGTGAATTATATTATCCACTCCACGTAGGGAGGTAAAAGGCTACAAGTGGGGCCGGGAGGACCGATCTTGGATTGACGGATAGCAAGTTGGAAGGGCCCTCGGACAAGAGAGGGGCTGCTAGTCCGACTCGGCACTATTCCAACTCAGCTCAACTCGGTTCTGGTTCGCTGGACAGCAAGCAATGGCCTCCAAAGGAACGTCGTCCTCCTGAGATCTTCCGAAGGCGGCGCTTGGCTGGGACGATGACAGGACGTCCCTGGTCGTTTCACTAAAGTGGCGGTTCCTGAAATTGAAATTTGATAATTTTACAAGATTTATTTTGCTGATGCCTCTGTTGGTCTGTTCATGGAACAAATTTGCGCTCCTCCACGATCGGAATTTCTGTGCTCAGATCCGGAGGCGGATCGAGGCATGGCTGGTATATTTGGAAATAGCACTCATAGATCTACAATATATTTATAGCACTCATAGATCTACAACATATTTTTTTTTCCGCCGATCCAGAGAAGGGATTAGAAATGAGAATCTCTGTAAACTACGGGTTTCCTATGGATCTGGTTACTGACTATTAGGATAGAAAGGGATCTGTCTGAAGACGATTTTTGACCGGTGGGTAGGAGAATTTTCTGGGTGATGGGAAAATTAGTGGTGGAAGGGGTGGATGTTAGAAACACCTGGTAAGTTTTGGGGATTTTCTGGAGAGGGCTAAGGTGGGGGGAAAAGTACGAAAAGGGGACACTATCCCACAGATCTACAAACAAGTAGATTACTGAGGGGAAGAACAAAAATATGGGAAAAATAACAAATGAAGGCCAAATGGCACAAAAATTGAACTGGAGATTAGGGGTGATAGGGATAACAAGACCTCAAAGTTTGGGCTTGATCAGACAACAGGAGAAAAAAAATAAAAGTATGAGATTGAGGTTCTATCCGGATTTGGATAGAACTTTGGTGGGTGGCGGTGGCGGCGCGATGGCGGCTCGATGGTGGCTGTAATGACCCGAATTTTTACGGATAATTTTCGTGGGTCTCGGAGTGTGTTTTGTGCTTTACACGTGTTTTTCCCTGATGTGCCTTCAGAACTCTGTGCAGGGTGAACCATGGCGTTCTCCGACTCCGGGACGGTACCGGCACATTGTGCTCCTCCCGAGGATCGCAGAGGTAATTTTTCGTATTTTTCTAAATTTTTGAAATTTTTGGGTTTCTATATATATTAACCTCTTTTTTCTCTCTCTCCCCATCTCTCATTTCTCTCTTCCCTCCCTCTCTCTTCTGATGCTCTCTGCTCTCTCCCTCTCTTCTCCGGCGGCCGACGAAGGTGGACAGGGGCGAGGCGGCGAGGATCATGGGGAGTGGAGCGGCGAGGATGGAGCGAGGATCTCGATGGTGGAGGCGGTTCGTGACATCACGAGCCGACGGAGCTTTAACTGCGTTTTCTACGTGGATCGGCGTCCACGGCGCGTCGAATCTTCGGTGGTGTTGGGTCCCGTAGTGCAGGAACACGGTTCTAGAGGGGGGGATGAATAGAACCCTCTACTAAAAATTATGTCCAATTAAAACTTTAAACTAGCTCGGAGCGGAATTAACAAGATTAGCAAGAGTGAGGAATTTAAACTAATTGGAATAGACTTGATTCTCTCAATCTCACCGTACTCACTCGAACGGATAATTAGATATGAACAATAAAACAAACCACCAAAACACAAACCACAATGCAAGTCACAATGCACGAGGATTTTTAAGGTGGTTCGGGACCACGATGGGCTCCCTACGTCCATCCCTCACCAAACCGGTGAGACTTCACTACTGTATAAAATAGCCCGGGGATAAATCCCCACACACACACGGAGCCAAGCTCCAACACACACACGTAGGGCGAAGCCTACACAATCACAGGGGAGTAAACTCCCAACCACACATGGGGAACACACCCCAAGATATGTCCAAGCACACACGCGAATATGCTCCGCACAAAATGACGCACACGCGTCAACATAAACACTCGGAGAACCCTTTCTCCGAACCCTCACATAATATATCCTTTCAAAATTTTAAGAAGTTAAGACAAATAGATGCATTGAGCCCCAAACAAACTCTAGAGACTGAATCAAAGAAGATAAAGCATGTATGAAGCTCCCCCTTCAAGAAAGACTCCGTCTCTTCTTGGCTCATTGTCGGATGGCCGCGATTTCAACGTCCTCGCATTCCTCTCTTCGAGACGCTTCTTTTCTTCTTCTACCACAAGCTCCAAATCTCCATGGAAGTAGATGAAAACCACCTTGCAAGATCTCATCTTCCTTTTCCCCCTTTCCTTGCCCTACAAGATAGAAAGATAGCACATTAGGGTTCTTATCTTCCAAAATCAGAGTTCACATTGATATATATAGAGAACTGGATAAAAGACTCATATAACCCTCCTAAAATATGTTAGAAACACCCTAATAACATTAGAAACCATTGGGGGGAAGTTTGGTAAAGTTTAGAAAAGTTTTCATTGGGTTTCGGATGCTCCCGAGAATCTCGTGCCGGAATGGGTCGACCCCATGGGTCGACCCCTGGGCAACTAGAGGGTGGCCAACAGCAATTCTGTTGTCTGGCAGTTAGGGGTCGACCCCATGGGTCGACCCATGGCAGTGGGTCGACCCCAGGGGTCGACCCCCCCAGACAGGCTGCATATTGCAGCTTCTGTCCAGCCCAGTTCCCCTAAGGGTAGACCCTATGTGTCGACCCTTGCTAGTAGGGGTTGGAAAACACTGCTAAACCACCAATATTTCATGGGTAAATAAATGAATAAATATTACCATAAGCCCATGATGATCAACCATGAATATTAACCCTGAAACACATGATAAAACAAGAGGTTAGATCATAATCAAAGTTCATGAATAAAGCATCAATAATTTCAACTTGTTCACATAAAAATGCATCATACAACCCATTCAAACATGTCTTTGGATTTCCATTTACAACCAACAAAAACACATTCCACCATATGACAAGTGTTTGTTGTAATGAAATTGAATCTCTCAATTGTCCAAATACAAAGGTATGAAAGCTCAACCTCAACTACCTTCATTTCAAGCACACAAGGTGGTTAGTGTATTACCATGATCCACTTGATATGGGAGGGTATAAAAATCATCCTTGGACCTGCAAAAACACAAGAGTATCAAGTTACCACAGGTGTGAAAGTTAAGAGATCATAAACTAGATTCTTCCAAAAGAACCTCCATTACTTGTCAACCATCCAAATGCTCATTGCATAAATAAATATTTCCATAAAGACATAAGTCACGAGCTATGACATTTGGAGAACTTTGAATCTTCCATTGCATCCAAGGCATATGTAATGATATGGGAGCTCAATCATTCAAATAACATTGCCAAGATACGCTTACATATCATGAAACTCAATTTGACAAAGTGCGAACACCTAAACACACACATATGCAAACATATGCAAATATGCATTTTCATTATGCATCACCATGATCTCATACACATATGTAGCTATGCATATTTGTAAAGATGTTTCCACAATTACATTATCATTCAATTGCAAGGTTTTCTTTCAACATTCAAATTGCAAACATTCATGTCTCATGAAAGTTTATAACATGCTAACCATTCAAACACACATTCATTCAAATGGCATTCTTGTTGACAAAAACTAACATTCATGAAGTATTGATATCACGAGGAGCATTGATATAAACAAGGGATCTTTTTAATCATCCATACATTGAAATCACAATAACCTCATGAATGATATGACACTATCATTCAAATAGAAAGGTGTGTTCAATGAACACAATCTCATTGATTGAGACCTAATTGAAGCCATCTTCATAAGATCCAACTTCATGCAATTCTTTCACACATCAAGTTAATAAATCAAGATTTTAGTGCATAGCTCACAAGACCAAGCATCCATGCAATGCATGAGCAATATAGAACCAACTCTCAGAAGTCTTGTATGACTATTTCAAGCACATCACAAGCTTAAAAGCTTCAAGTATAAAGTGCATGAACCACATTCATATCTTTAGCAACTTAGAAGAATATGCATGAAAGTCCGAGGCGTCTCAACCAAAAATCAACATCATAACCCATGCATTTGAATAACATGTATGACCCTCAAAATCTCATATAGAAAATACATGAGGCATACATCTTCAAACCATAATGACCCATGAAAAAGGTACATGAAACCACATGTATATCTATGCACAAGTATTCTGGGTCAACACACTACAGCTCTCTTACCCAAAGTTCACTTAACTAAATATATGTGAATTGCAAAGCCTTACCAATGGTTCTTTGAAGAATGGAGATAGAATTAACACATGTTCTGAATGGTGGACAGCAAGATGACTTATTTAAGCATTCTCTTGAGTTCCATTTGATGTCCATCATGACTCGATCCTGCAATGTAAGAAGATTAGCATACTTGCATTCAAATGCTCATAACTCTCATTCAAGTGAGAGTTAAGCTATTACAAACAAGTGAGCATGATAGCATTCAAATGAGCATAAAGACTCATTCATGTTGATGGCATTCATGAAGCATTATTTTACAAATTCATTCTCATTCTAGAACATGACTCCATAGCAAGAGAACAAGTATGATTCAAGCACATGAGAACATGAAGTATCATTCAAGCACAAGGCCAAGTAACAAAGTCATTTTGTAATCATCAAAATCACATACACAATAATCTCTCCCATTTTGATGATGAGAAAATGTTATGCATTAATGCTCTCTCCCCCTTTGACAAAATTAGAAATGGGGATCAACATGGGGAGTTCAGGATAGTAACAAAACTAAAACCAGCAAGCTTTCTCCCCTTATGGCAAAATGAGAACGGTCAAGCAAAATATGATATGTTCAAAATGATTCATTTCAAAATGAACTATACCAATTGTTGAAAAATATGAATTGTTCAAGATGATATCATGCATGAACTATATGCACGTTAAGAATGTCAAATATGTAAATATGCACACGATGAGCTTCATCTTACAAATGCAATGAATGTGGACTATGTGAATGCTAAATATGCAAGATATGCAACTAGGCACATGATGACTTCTATCCTTCAAATACAAGAGTTATGCTCAGAATTAGACCAAAGAGAAATGCATGAACATCCAAGCATACAAGCACAACCGTCATGCACATAAATTTTACACATAGTAACTCCTCCTAAATGAGACACAGGTTAATAAAAGAGCATGTGATTCAAATTCAAGATGTAAGATATTAGGCATAACTAAAAGATTTGTGCATACACAACTAGAAGTACTACATAAATCATGAATCGAAACAAAGTTCATAGAATACATACATCACAAAAATGCCCATGTGAAAAGTGATGCAATGAATAATGAGCTTCAAAATATATGGATTTTCAGATTTTCTAAAGAACACTAGAAGGTAATCTCCTCTCTACACTTTCACTTTAGATTCTCGACTTTCGGCAGCTTCGCACAACCCCGATTTTGTTTCTTTTAAGGGACTTCACCGTACGACGCGAGTTTCCTCATATGTCTCAATGGGGATTCCCGGCTACTTGGATTCGTCACACATGTGGATTTTTGTTTTACCTTTCGACGCGAGTTTCCTCATTTATTTCAGTGGGGATTCCCGACTACTTAGTTCCACATACCACTTATTAATTTTTTGGGTAGGCAGCTTTTTCCTCACGATTACTCTTTAATGTCCATGTAGAGATTCAAGTTCCCTTTAAAGTGTTGGAATGAATTTCTTAAATCCTTATCAAGTAAAGTTATTAAATTCATTGTGTGCAAGAGTGTGGGAGTAGATTTTTATTTTACATGTATCAAATGAATTTGACAAGACACGGCTATGACTCCCCCTAAATGTATGCACGGTCGCAGTCAAATCCTCCCCCTTAATATATGACATGTATCACATATGAATAAAGTCACTGCATTACAGTTTAGCAAGGAGGTAAGGCCTTAGAAAGATCAAGAAATGGTTTCATAGTTTAAATACTTACAAGCATGCAAGGATTCATGAAACATTCATGCAAGGATTCATGAGTCAAGATATGCGATTATCATGAAATATATGCATATGCTCTATATGCATGAATATGTAATATGCATCTTTTTATCATTTTGTATACATAGTATGTGAATGATATGCAAAGATGTCAATGCATTCTTTTTATGCAAGTTTTCAGTTTTTGTGCATTCTTGAATATTCAAGTAAACACAAAATTACTAAATGCATGAGATGGATTTTCAATGAAAATTGCACTGAACCATGAGCATTTTATTTCAGATTTCATTATGGAAGGCCGTTTTCCTTAGAACTCAAAAATTCAACAATGATCACTCAGAAACAACATTGCATGAGATATAAGTTTCAGTTTGAATATGTTAAGTCCTACAGGTGTGTATATGCAAGATGCATTTTGATGCACATAATCAAGTGTCCTATAGATTTCACACATAATTTGGCAATAAACAAGATAAGTGTTTGAACATCTTTGAACAAGAGGAGATTTTTTAAACATGTCAAACAACTTATCAATTTTGCAAAGGAATCACACAAGGTCAATGAGCCTTAAACTGAGCCATGGTCAACATTCAATATCAATTGTTGCATTTAATCAAGCAAGTCCATAGTTCAGAAAATTTACCTTCTTGAAACAAGAAATATTTTCAATTGAAACCAATTGTAAATTAAGATCATTGCAAATCAAGGTAAATTAATTTCATTCAAAATACATGGTTCCTCATAAGCCAAACAATTCAATTTCTGAATTTTGGTACAAGGTAGAGAACATTGATCCTAAGATCACCTCACACATAGTGATAGCTTCCTGACAGACTTGATCTATCGTTTCACATATCACCATTTGATATACCAAATATTCATCCAATTGAAGACTTGTATGACTTGTGAGGAAATGCAATTCAAACATCATATGAAAACCATAACAGAATAACATACCAAACATCAAAATCATCAAGTTTAACAATGAAAAGGCAAAGTTGGGATTTTACCTTATGAGTGTGCCTTGCTCCATTTTATTGGAACCCCTTTCATTTTTTATTTACCTCAAGACACACCTTCATAACAACCGACTCATTTGTCAGATCTTAGCACCCAAGCCTTCTTGGGTCCTTGGATGTTAGTAGCATATCTTCCAAATATTTTCTTTTTTTTTATCATCAAACACATCTAGTGGGAACAAAGGGAGAGTGCACCCTCTTCCAAAGGAAGAGAATGTTCTCACTCCACCTTCAAACCACTAGTGTTATTTTATTACTGAAGAGGAGAGAATGGAATGTACAATATCAGTGAGAGAGGCCAGCTCTCTGTATTTACAAGAAAAGATAAAAGAATCTATACAAGCCGCCGATGAAAATTTGGAATACATAGGGCATCGACAGTGGCATATCCTTTAGCTAGAGTAGGCAACTCTTTGAAAGAGGAGAATTCCATGTTGTGCCCAATGGAGACGGCATGGTTGGCAAGCATGTCGGCAAGCTGATTTGCCTCTCTATATGTGTGTTTGATGGGACAATTGAAAAATAAGACTAGTTGTTGAAGTTGGCTCCACCATGGAAGAAGATGCCATGGTAGGGTTCTCTTGTTATTCACCAACTCCACAAGAACCATTGAATCAGAGTAAATGACAGAAATTGGAATGGAGTGCAACTGGGCAAGACGGAGTCCGTCTAAAAGAGCACGTCCTTCAGCCACCATGTTGGATCCCTTGCCATAGAAATATGAGAAACCCAACAAAAGATGTCCCTGTTTATTTCTGAAACATCCCCCTCCCCCGGATAGTCCAGGGTTACCCTTGCTTGCTCCATCAACATTAAGGGAGTAATCATATGAAGGGGCATTCCAAATAACAGTGAAGTAAACTGGATTGCTAAATCTGATAACAATGCCCAAATTTTGTAAAGTATTGCACAACTTAGAGCTTGGGCCATGTTTAAATTTGATCTGGTTGACAATCTGATTAATATCAGCAAGGATATGATTAATGACATTATGGAGTTTAATTCTACAGCCTTCAAATTTGACCTAGCACCTGTATTTCCAGATTTCCCAGGTGATCAGGAGAGCAGCTAACAAGGACATGAAGCCCTTAGGTTTACTGATATTGGCTCTGTTGATGGAAAGTCTCAGCAGATTTCTAATTGTAGAGGCTTCCAGGCAGGAAACTCCAAACAGAGGGCTAAAACTGCTCCATAGAAAAACTGCCAAATCACTGTGAACAAAGAGATGATCTTCATCTTCAGTGGAGTGGGAGGATGTACAGCAAACACAGCAAGAAACCATATTAATGCCAACTGACTGAACACGGCTGTCAACAGGAACAACTTGCTGCAGAAGTTTCCAACATAATAAAGAAGCCCTGGGCGGAAGTCTATGCTGCCACAATTTGCTATGTATAGAATATGTAGTCTGCTCTCTAAGAAAACTATAAGTGGATTTTATACTATAATTACCTGAATTGGTAAATGACCAAACAGGGATGTCATCCCCATTCTGAAGAGAAAATTTTTGAATGTCTGATTGGATGCTGAATATTTGTTAATGTTGTATTGACTGAGCAATCAGCAGAAAGAGTGTTGCTTTGTAAAGGAAATAAATCCACCAGTGCCTTGTCTTTATACCGGATATCTTTGATGAAATTTGTAGCATTCCCATTTTGAATGATCTTGCGGGATCCAGTAAGCAGAATAGATCTAGCTTTATCAAAGTCACACTGTTTGATGCCAACTGGGAAAGGAGTTTTGCAATCTGAAATATGAAGCCCATGACAGTATTTCCTTCTAATATAATTAGCCCATAGAGACTTTCCATATTGTGAGTGCCAAAGCAATTTAACAAGGAAGCAAGTTTGAATGTCTGAAAGGCTTCGGATGCCTAATCCTCCAGTGGATATAGGGCAGCATATCTTTTCCCAGGAAACTCAATGTTTTCTATGAGCAACTTCAAGGCCCTGCCAGAAGAAATTTGCACAGACTCTATTGATCTGCTTGTGTATAGTATAGGGAATGGAGACAGCATTGGCAGAATATATGGGAATCGAGGCAAGAACTGACCGGATCAAAGCCAATCTCCCTGCTTGAGATAACAATATACTTTGCCAACCTGCAAGTCTAGAATTGACTTTGTCTATCAGATATTTAAAATGAGGGGTTCTAGTTCTGGCTTTAAACAGAGGGATTCCCAAGTATCTAATACTTTCTGTCTTGTGATGATAACCAGTAAGTTGACAGATTCGGCTGATGGAAGAAGTGGACATTTTCTTTGCAGTCACAAAGCAGCTTTTAGAGGCATTAATTCTTTGGCCAGATGCTGCTTCATATTTACCCAGAAACAGGAGCAGCTGCTTTATTGAAGATATCCCTCCATTCATAAAAATGATGGAGTCATCAACATAAAGAATATGGGAGATTTGAGGAACACCTCGGGGGAGATGATAATACTTGCACAGTCCAGAAGAAAATATATTTTTGAGGCCCCTGCTTAGAACCTCCTCAGCTAGGATGAATAATGCAGGTGCTAATGGGTCACCCTGCCTAACTCCTCTTGAAGATTTAAAGTAGCCATGAATGCGACCATTCAAAGAAATAGAAAACCAGCAATTGACTATCAATTGAGCAACAAGAGAAATGAATCTGTTTGAGAAGCCAAAGCCTTTCATAACCTGAAAAATGAAATCCCATTCTATCCGGTCATAAGCTTTGGCCATATCAAGTTTAATCATGATATTATGACCTCTGACAGGTCTGTCAATCTCCATAAAAAGTTCTTTGGCCAATAGAAAATTATCAGTAATCTGCCTGCCACTTATAAAGCCACTCTGCTCATCTGATATGATTAGAGGCAACACAGTCCGCAGCCCGTCATTAATGATCTTGGATACAATTTTACATGTAAAATTACATAAACTGATGGGCCTGAAATCAGCATAAGTGACCGGACTTTTAACTTTTGGAATCAAACAAAGTAAAGTAGAAGTAACACCTTGAGGGAGCCCCCACCCTTGGAAAAAACTCTGGACTGCACAAATGACATCCAAGCTTATAATATCCCAGCAGTGAGTGTAAAAACCCCCAGTATAACCATCTGGACCAGGGGAGCTATTGTCAGACATAGAGAAAACACAATTTTTAACTTCATCAGCCGTGGGAATAGTAGAAAGAGAATTATTTTGCTCTTTAGTGATCAATCGATGTATCAGTGAGAGGAGGCTGTCATCAATGCTGTGGGCTTCAGTTGAAAGAAGATATTTGAAAAATTCAGTTGCACTTTTGAACAGAATCTCCTGATTTTCCACCCAATGGTTACCAATCTTCAGTTTTGAAACAAAGTTCTGTTGTCTTTTAACCTTAGTGTAATGATGGAAAAACTGAGTGTTTCGGTCTCCATTGGTGATCCATTGAATTCTAGATTTCTGATGCCATAAGATCTCCTCTTGGGATAAAATAGAACGCATATCAGCATTAGCTTTATTAAGATTCATTCTGTTTTCAACTGAGGGATCAGCATCATATGTAGACTGGGCCTGTTCCATCAGAAGTTCTATCTTCTTTTTGGTTTGATGAATATTCCCAAAAGTGTCTTTATTCCAAACCTTTAAAGCATCTTTTAGAAATTTTAACTTCTTCTGGAAGGCTTTGAAAGGATGAATTCCTCTTGAGGGCATTTATTCCACTGATCTTTCACAAAATCCAAGAAACCTTGGTGAGTATGCCACATGTGTTGGTAGATGAATCTTCCCGGAGAAGGGGTGGTGGAATTTACAGAAAGTAATAAAGGAGCATGGTCTGAGGGACCTCTAACAAGGTTCCTAACAGATAGATTATGATTTGAGCTCAGCCAATGTGGGTTATATAAGACCCTATCTAAACGGGCTCGAATATGAGAGCCTCCTGTTTGGTTATTAGACCAAGTAAAGTTTGAACCAGTATACCCAGCATCAGTTAAACCAATGGCAGTTAAAAAGCCTTGAAAGTCAGTCATAGCTACCATGGAAGAAATATTGCCACCAATCTTTTCCTCAGGGGATACTATACAGTTGAAATCCCCACCTATTATCCAAGGTATAGTCACCCCTTGGCTGAATTCCATCAGTGATATAAACATTTCCCTGCGTTGATTGAGACTACAAGAAGCATACACTGCTGTAAAATATAGAATTGCAGAATTATTATCTTTAAGAGCTACTGTCAGATATTGAGAATGGGATTGTATAGTATCAAAGCATATGTTGGGCTTGTAAAATAACCAAATTTTAGAGATATCACCATTGTTTCCCAAGAAAGAATGAAGATGTATGCGATGGGCAACACCCTGGGCTCGATTGAAGTCAATACGAGGTTCAAGAATAGCAGCAATTTGAATGTCATTGTCTTTAATATGCTGGGCCAGGCTTCTGACAGTGGCTTTGTTGCCAATACCTCTAACATTCCATATCAGTACTGAGTTTATCATGAATAGAAGAAGATGATATATGAGCTGCTAAAATTTTAGCCTTAGCTCTAGTTAGACGGGCATCACAGAAAATTACTCCGGGAGTACTGATATTTCATTTGACTGCAAGTCTGGAAGTTGTCTTGTTTTGCTGCACTTATCTAAATAAAGCATCTTAGAATTTTCCATAATTGATATTTTGGAGACATCATCCGAGCAGATGATTTCAATTTTTCCTGAAGTTGAGAGGGGAACTTTTTGAGACATTGAGACTTCCTTATTTTGTTGGATTGAAGGAAGCTCAACTGCAGCCGACGAGTCTTTTATACTCGGAAGAGTTGAGAGAGGCTTTCTGACTGTGTCATTGCAGCAAACAGATACCAGGGGACCATTATCGTCTATATCTTGGGAAAGTCCAGTTATAGGAATTGTAGTCTGACAGCCTTTAGGATCTTTACTATGAGTAAATTCTTCAGAATTGGGCTTGTTATGAACCATCTCTTTATCCAAAGCTAAGTCTTCATGGTCCAAGATAGAAAATCTGTTGAAATCAGTAATTCCCTTTTTTGGATTGGAGGCATGGAATTGCTTTGACTTAATCTTATCCTCGTCCAAAACTAATTCATCAGGTTGCTGGCATGAAGCAAGGGGCATATTAGTATCTTTAATTCCCAAATTCGGACTGGATGTTTGAAGTAATCTAGGTATGTATTCCTGTCGGAATGTTTTTGAAAGACCATTTCCCAGAGACTGATTTCTGAACTCTTTCTTGTTTAACTTCTTTCTGCATTCTTGTTCCATATGACCAATTTTATGGCAATGGGAACACAAATGTGGCACCCTGTGATAAGTGATGGGTTGCCAGAATCCATTTCCTCCCACACCTATCCATATCTTTTCCTTTCTCTCAGTAACCAAATCAAGTTTAACACACGCTAATGCTTCAGAAGTCTCAGTCATGGCGAGGGTAGCATCATGGATTCGCATAACAGTACCAATATTTCCTGCTATTGATCGAATCATATCTTCATGATAAAAATTAACAGGTAAAGAAGGAAAACCGATCCATACAGGAGCAGACGGTGGATCTGAAGAAAAATCAAAGTCCTGTGTCCATCTAAAAAATCTAAACATGAAACCTTTGATATATAAATTCTTTTGGAGGAGGAGCTTCAAGAAATCCGCTTCAGATCCTAAACGGATCAGAATATGTCTAGCATTCAGTCTACTTATAATGCAATCCGATCTAAGTGGAAGACGCAGAGAAATACAAGCTTTTATCTCTGGAATAGAAGGTCGTCCATAAGAGCATTTTGCAATGATAGTGTACTGAAGCTGCTGACAAGAGATTTGGAATTCTTCTAGGGTGAAGAAAACAGCTGATTCTCCCTTATCCGTAAATGCAGGGAACTTCAACTGGATAGGAACTTTTGGCCAGTGCTGATCCTCCATTAGAGTCTGAGCATATGATTTCCGAGAGCCAGCCACTGTCGCATCCGATCGCCCATTGGCATGATCATCCAGCGAAACCAGGGTTTCCCCCGCCGCACCAGCCATGGCCGGTAGGGGGGAAACACCAAGAAAACGGTGAAGAACAGCGGCGGGAAAGGAGAAGCGAAGCAGAGCTTCTCACTCTAGGAATCTAGAGAGAGAATCTTCAACTGTTGTTCTTTTTTTCCAAATATTTTCTTTGACTTTTTTATTGTCACTATATCATCCTTCATGATCCTGCAATCCTCAATGATATGTCCATGGTTTCCACAATAAAAATATTGAGGGATGGCATTTCTTGCAAATGATTTTTGTTTAAGATCAAAGGTATTTTCAAAAGTTTTCCATCTCCTATTTCTAAAAGATCTAGGTCTAACAAAATTAAACCTAGCATTCATTCTAGAAGCATGGAAATTATTAGTTTTCAAAAACTAACATTCTTTCATAACATGCCCGTACTTCCCACAATGATAGCAACAAGGAGAAGTAGTTTTAACAAATGATTTATCATTATGAGCAAAAGTTTTTCCAAAGAACTTTTCCTTGTTAGTTGAAAACCTTTGAGGACGAAAGGCATGTTTATCATTGAATTTTCTTTGAAGATCAAACTTAGCATTCATGGCACAATAATCATCATTTTATTTCATGAAGCAATTATCCATGACATGTCCAAGTTTATGACAATAGAAACAAGAAACATTTCTTTTTCTATTAAAAGTATTTTGTTCACTTTTCTGCTTTGAAAAATAATTTTTCATCCTGTGACCTAGCTTACCACAATGAAAGAAAGAAACATTTCCTTTTGATTTGAAAACATATTTATCTTGGCATGCATGTTTGTCATCCTCTTTCATGACAGCACAATCATCCATCACATGTCCATTCAATCCGCAATAGAAACATTCAACATTTGATTTCATTTTCCGCCCACCTTGAACTTTTTGAAATCCTTTTTCCATGGTGGGTTTTGTGTGAACATTTTTCTTTTTCTCAAAATATTTTTTAGAAATTTTTGTTTGTGTAATAGGAGGAGGAGCTTTTGAAGTGCTAGGGATATCAGAAGCATGAACAAAAGAGGTTTTTAGTTTTGATTCAAAAGACGTTTTTTTGATTGGAGAATATCCAAGACCCTCTTTTTGAAAGTTGACCTTAACACCTAGCATTTTATCTAAGTTCTCCTTCCCTTTGACAAATTTAGACAATGATGCATTTAAGTCTACAATTTTAGATTCAAGGGATGTAATGTGCAATTCATAGCTAGTTATCTCCTGTTCACTGCAAACAATGCTCTCATTCAATACTCTATTTGCAGTTTTATAGCTCTCAATCTCTTGTTCTAGCACATGCACTTTTTCACATTCATCTTCATATAATTTGACATTAACAGATTTTCCTTTTTCAAGAACTAGCAGTCTTTCAGACATGGTGTTGTTTAATTGTTTGAACTTTTCATTTTCATATTTCAACAACGCATTTTCTTTTTCACTTTTATCAAAACTGTTCAATCTACCTTCAAGCAAAGCATTCTCGATTAGCATGGTATCATTTTTCGTTTTAAGTTCCTCTTTTTCAAACATGATGCTCTTGCTATCAATTTCAGAATCAAGAAGTTTTTCAAGTATTTTATCATCGTCAGATAAGGAATCCAAATTGTTTCTAAGACATTTTTCAGTTTCTTCAAGCAATGAAATCTTAGATAACAAGAGTTTATTTTGATCACTCAATTCATGGCAAACATTCTCATTTTCAAGAGCAATATTAGATTTTCTAAACATCTCTAGCTCTTCATTCATGCAAGACATCTCATCTGAAAATAATTCTACTTTAGATTCTAAAAGTTCATTTTCATATTCTAGGTTCTCAATCTTTGACTCCAATGTTTTACAGTTTTCACATGAAGGATTATCATGCACATTCTCGTTAAGTTTCTTTTTCAATTTTCTATTTTCCGACTTGATTTTCTTATATTACTTTTCCAATTCATCATAAACATCAATAAGTTCATCAAGAGTAAAATCTTCAGAATCAGAATTTATCTCTTCTGCATTTTCCTCACTTTGTTCATCAACATCGTCGGCCATGAGACATTTTTATCTTTCCCTCTCTTGAGCTTTGATCAACTCATCCATAAGCTCCTGTGCCGACCTACAAGAAGATACAAAAGGATACTTGTTAGTACTCACGGAAGCTTTCAATAAACTCAAGACAGTGAGATTTTCATGGTTTTTCAATTTGTCATGATTAGACCACTTGGTCTCATCTAAAGGTAATATGTGAGGACCATCATAAATCAACTTCTAAAGATTAGGATTAATAGAATTAATCATTCCACACATTTTACATAACCATGAAGTAAAATCAGAACCATTAAAAATGGGCAAGCAATTCATTGATACATGCTCAACAGAAAAATTCATGATTGTAGAATGCACTGGAATCACTCTGTAGATCGTTAGATCTAGGGACAACAGAGCCTCGCTCTTATACCAATTGTTGGGTCCCGTTGTGCAGGAACACGGTTCTAGAGGGGGGGTGAATAGAACCCTCTACTAAAAATTATGTCCAATTAAAACTTAAAACTAGCTCACAGCGGAATTAACAAGATTAGCAAGAGTGAGGAATTTAAACTAATTGGAATAGACTTGATTCTCTCAATCTCATCGTACTCACTCGAACGGATAATTAGACATGAAAAATAAAACAAACCACCATAACACAAACCATAATGCAAGTCACAATGCACGAGGATTTTTAAGGTGGTTCGGGACCACGATGGGCTCCCTACGTCCACCCCTCACCAAACCGGTGAGGCTTCACGGCAGTATAAAATAGCCCGGGGATAAATCCCCACACACACACGGAGCCAAGCTCCAACACACACACGTAGGGCGAAGCCTACACAATCACACGGGAGTAAACTCCCAACCACACACGGGGAACACACCCCAAGATATGTCCAAGCACACACGCGGATATGCTCCGCACAAAACGACGCACACGCGTCAACATAAACACTCGGAGAACCCTTTCTCCGAACCCCCACACAATATATCCTTTCAGAAATTTAAGAAGCGAAGATAAATAGATGCATTGAGCCCCAAACAAACTCTAGAGACTGAATCAAAGAAGATAAAGCATGTATGAAGCTCCCCCTTCAAGAAAGACTCTGGCTCTTCTTGACTCATTGTCGGATGGCCGCGATTTTAGCGTCCGCGCGTTCCTCTCTTCGAGACGCTTCTTTTCTTCTTCTACCACGAGCGCCAAATCTCCATGGAAGTAGATGAAAACCACCTTGCAAGAGCTCCTCTTCCTTTTCCCCCTTTCCTTGCCCTACAAGATAGAAAGATAGCACATTAGGGTTCTTATCTTCCAAAATCAGAGTTCACATTCATATATATAGAGAACAGGATAAAAGACTCATATAACCCTCCTAAAACATGTTAGAAACACCCTAATAACATTAGAAACCATTGGGGATAGTTTGGTAAAGTTTAGAAAGGTTTTCATTGGGTTTCGGATGCTCCCGAGAATCCCTTGCCGGAATGGGTCGACCCCTGGGCAACCAGAGGGCGGCCAGCAGCAATTCTGCTATCTGGCAGTCAGGGGTCGACCCCATGGGTCGACCCATGGCAGTGGGTCGACCCCAGGCAGTGGGTCAACCCCAGGGGTCGACCCCTGCAGATAGGCTACATATTGCAGCTTCTGTCCAGCCCAGTTCTCCTAAGGGTCGACCCTATGGGTCGACCCCTGCTAGTAGGGGTTGGAAAACACCGTTAAACCACCAAGATTTCATGGGTAAATAAATGAATAAATATTACTGTTGTGTATGTGATTTTGATGCTTACAAAATGAATTTGTTGCTTGGCCTTGTGCTTGACTAGTTATTCATGTCTTCATATGAAATGTTGTTATTGGGATATCATCATGTGGATACATTTGTGACTCTATAAGACTCATATGTGATTTGATGTTAGCACATTGCATATACATTGCATATACACTTGGTGAGATTACTTTGCATTCAATGAGAAAGCCTTTGTGGAAAACATGCTTGGATAAATGTCATATTGAGCCTCATGTCATGCATGTGTACTTTGGTAATGCTAAATGAATGATTGAGATGCAAACACCATTGCTAGCCCCCAAGGTAATGATGTGTGGATTGATGAGTTTGGATGATGATCAAATGGAATGTGACTCAATATTATTTTACGTGGCTTGGCTCCTCACTCTTTAAATTCCAAAATTAGTTGCATCATGCAATGGTGACGGATGCTCGGACTTATTTCACAAGAACTTATGGTTCTATTAGAGAAGGTGAAATGAAATGGGTTGGTTGGTGAGGTTAACATTGAAGCAAAACTAATTTTCTCTTTGTGTTTTGCAGGCTGGAAGAACTCCTTACAACCCTCTTTCATCACTTCAAAACTCACGGTGAAGTTGGAGCTTTCATTCTTAGCAATATAGGCCATTGGGCCTTCTGTAGGAACAGGTGTCGACACCCAGTGTCGACTCCTGCTTCCAGGATGCTCTGTTGGAGCAATTTCAGACCTGGGAAGAGAGGTGTCGACACCTACCTGCACTGGTTCTGGCTGCAGGCCAAACACCAGGTGTCGACACCCAATGTCCAGCACTCTATTTTTGGCTTTCTGTAAACACCTGGGCACCAGGTGTCGACACCTGTGCGGCGCCATGAAAGATGACTTTCATGTCCGAGCACCGAAAGTCCATCAAACCCAGTCAAACCGCCCTCAAATCACTCCATAATTTGTGGATCTGGTCCCTAAGCTGTCCTTTGACCGTCCTAGTAGCATATATACATCTTATTGGGTTGTAACTCAAACGACCATCTACTGGAAGCTATGTGGAAAATCAAGATACAACCATTATCCTCGCAAGAATCGATCATCTTTCTTCAAGAACGGTTTCTCATCCTGTAGAAGCATTTCATTGAAAACCTGAGGGAGTTATCTTGATCTTTCACTTCTGTATCTTTTGTTTGAGATTGCAGAAGGTTTTGAATGATTAGCTAAGCGGTGCGATATATATATACATGTTCTTTTATCCATATATTTACTACCCTCTTATTAGTGCTGCATTTTTCATCCTAAGCAACAAGATGAGCTAATGATTTCCATTCTCTTGCAGAAGAAGGAGGAGTGCGGCCACAAGGTTGAGAGGAGAGGGGTTTATGAGGTTAATCATTTTTCTGATGTATGAAGGTTTGATTGGAGCTAGGATTTGAAGGAAAAGAGGATCGGCTCGAGGAGAGGAAGAAGATGATGTCTAAATCATGATCATCCGTCAATGAGCCAAGGAGAATCAGATTATGTTGAAGAAGGGGGAGCCTTTTACTTGATGCATCTTTCTAGTTTTCATCTATAGAATTTGTTTGGGGGGTCATAGCATTTATTTGTCTTTGATTCATATACATTTGAGAGAATACTTTGTGTGGGTGTTCGGAGAAAGGGGTCTCCGAGTGTGTGTGTTGTCATATGTGTGTCGATTTGTGCGGAGTATATCCGCGTGTGTGGTTGGGAGTTTTTCTCCCGTGTGATTATGTAGGCATTGCCCTACGTGTGTGTGGACGGAGTTGTCTCCGTGTGAGGTATTTAGTGCGGGGTGTGCTCCCCAACGTTGTGTGTGTGTATGCGTGCTGCTGTGGCAGCAGTTTGAGGCAAGGCCTCATGTGTGGATTACTGCGGAAGTAGCGTGTGTGGTGTTGGGGTTCGTCCCCGTGTTGCTATATTTTGTAGCGTGTAGTGAAGCCTCAGCGGTTTGGTGAGGGTTGGACGTAGGGAGCCCGTCGTGGTCCCGAACCACCGTAAAAATCCCCGTGTCTTGTGGTTTGTTCTTTGTGATTGTGTGTTTCAGTATCCTTTCTGTTATGCAATTGTGTGAGCTCGGTGAGATTGAGTGAATTAAGTTTAAACCTGTTTAGATTAAATTCCTCAATATGATCAATCTTGTAAATTCCGCTGTGTGCTACTTTGTGTTTTTAATTGGACATAATTTTTTAGTAGAAGGATCTATTCACCCCCTCTCTAGATCCGTATTCTTGCACTACGGGACCAACAATTGGTATCAGAGCGAGGCTCTGTTGTCCCTAGATCTTGCGATTTACAGAGTGATCCCAGTGCATTCTATAATCATGAATTTTTCTGCTGAACATATCTCAATGAATTATTTGCCAATCTTTACTGGTTTGGACTTTAATTCATGGCTAGGCAAACTGTGTGTGGTGATCAATTCTATTAATCATTGTCTCTGGAAATTGATTTGTCATGGTCCACACATATTACCTCTAGATGAGACCAAGTGGTCCAATTAGGATAAGATGATGCACCATGATAATGTTACTTCTTTTAATTTATTGAAAGCTTCCGTGAGTACTAACAAGTATCCATTTGTATCTTCTTGTAGGACGGCGAAGGAGCTCATGGACGGGTTGATCAAAGCTCAAGAGAAGGAAATGTTAAAATGTCTCATGGTGGATGATGCTGATCAACAAAGTGATGAAAATACAGAAGAGGTAAATTCTGATTCTGAAGAATTTACTTTTGATGATCTTGTTGATGCTTATGATGAGTTGGAAAAATAATATAAGAAAATCAAGTCAGAAAATAAAAAATTGAAAAAGAAATCTGAAAACATGCTCCATGAAAATAGATCTTGTGATAAATGTTCTGAGCTTTATAACTTCAATGAACGTTTAGAGCATGATGTTAAATGTCACAAAGAAACCATTGCTTGTTTGAGAAATGAAAATGTTGCCCTCAAGAACAAAATCGATCAATTGGAGAAAACTGAAAAAGATCTAAGAAACAAAATAGAATCAAACTCTATTGATCAGGATATTTGCAATGAATTGATTATGAATGATAAACCTGCAAATGTAAATGAAGAACTTAAAAAGGAGAATAGTGCGATGCTAATTCAAATCTCCCTGCTTGAAAGTAGATTGAAAAATCTTGAAAATCTTAAAAAAGGGAAATCTGTGATTGTTGATGAATCTGATAAAATACTTGTGCTTGAACAGGAAATAGCTAACTATGAATTGTACATTGCATCCCTTGAATCTGAAATTGTTGACTTGAATGCATCATTGTCTAAGTTTGTAAATGGGAAAGAAAATTTGAACAAGATATTGGGGACTAAGGTGAATTTCCAAAGAGAGGAGCTGGGCTATAATCTTGTGAACAAAAAGAATTTTGAAAACAAAGTCTATACATCATTTGTCTATAGTTCAAATATAGTCAGCACATCAAATGGGTCTCCAAATCAATATGCTCCTCAAACAACAAAGAGATCAATTGAAAATCTGAAAAAGAAATAAAACCTACATCAAAAGGGTAAAAATATTGTTGGTGTCACGATGAATGCCATAAAAAATCATGTTACACACACACATGCATCCACAAAGAAAATCTCATATTTTTATTATGGTGAACTTGGTCATATGATGCATGATTACCTTTTGATGAAATCTGAAGATCTAGAAGCATGCAAGAAAATGAATGACTTCACAAAGCCAAGAAAGTTTTTGAACACAAAAAGAACTCTTGATAATTCTTATGTTCATGCAAGAAGACCATTTGAAAGATTTGGTCCATTGAACTGTTTGCATTGTGGAAGGTTCGGTCATAGGAAGAACAATTACTTTAATTTGAAAAATGAGAACATCTTTTCAAACCCACAAAAATTCCATGCTCATTCTTACAAGAAAAATCTGAAGTCTTTTGGTTGTTGTCATTATTGTGGTGAGTTTGGGCATACCATGTATGATTACTCCTTAATACATTTTGATGATATGCATGTCCAAAAACTATGGAAGGCACCCTCTAGAGGTGTAACTAACCATCCGGGACCCAAGAAGGTTTGAGTACCCAAAACAACCAAATGAGAACTTTGTTGTAGGATTGCCTTGAGGCTAAGAGGAAGGCCTTAAGTCGACTTGGCCAGTTCTGGTGTGATGCCTTGGTTAACATGGGTTTGTCCTTGAATTGACACTGATTTGTAAGTTGGTTGTTCATGTTTGTGCACATTGATTGTGTGAATTCTCAGTTCATGCTGCTGGAATTTAAGTCTCTAATATGCAGTTTTGAAGAGGCAGTCTTGTGTGTTTTTTTTTGTGCATCAACCTTGTCTACACATATGGCTAGACTTGGTCCTTCATGTGCATTGACCTGTGCTACACATGGACAGACCTTGATTCTTCATGTGTTTAGACTTGTGCTTTATATGCATAGACTTGACTCTTTATATTATTGGACTAAACTTGAAATTTCTGAACTGAACTTTGAACTCATGTCAGCTTGAGTGAATCAAACTTGAATGTGAACTTTAGAAATGTTCTGAATCACTTGCATTGATAGCTGCAACTCATCATACATACTTGCAGCTCATAAGAGATTATCTTGTGGAAGAAAAGCACTGAAATTGGCTTTCTCATTTGTATTGAGTTGAGATTCATATGAAATTGAGTTTTTGATATTGCAGGTTGAGAGAGAGAGAGTCTTATGTGATGAAAAGCCTTGAAGTTAGTTTCTTCATATGCATTGGCTTAATATTGATATGAATTGAGCTCTTTAAAGTGCAGGTTTGATTATGACCATCAACTCTTAAAATCATGGTAAGAATTCAATGTTTGAATGTATTTCCATGTGCCTAGATTGAGTCTAATTCATGTATGGCTTTTCTGAGCTCAGATTAACTGTCTTAGGCAGTTTTGCATGTTTCCTCAGTCGGTGTCGACACCTGGTTTGACAGATCCGGAACAGGTCTATGCTTTGGGTTTCATAATGCCCACCTTGAGGTTCGATTGATTTGAACTTTTACCCCATTACCCTTAGGGTTTCTCTTCTTATCCTAGAGGAGTTTTGAAAGGATTTTGGCATGGGGTTCTTGGTATTTTCATATCCTTACATGCTGCTATCTATAAGATGCGAATTTGGGGTCTCAATGGAACTCCTTTGTTTAATATCATTATATTTCTTGCAGGAGAGAAAGAAATGAGCTCAAGAGGACTTCAATGCCAGATTTGATCTACTTCCATTGAGATTTGGAGCTTGTTGATGAAGATTACAGCAAGCGGAATAAAGTGAAGAATTTGAGGATGTTAATAAAGGTAACTCAATGCAAAGGTGAGAAAATAAATTATTTGGCTAAAGCTCTATGGACTTGATGCCAGTGCCATCTCTTGACAGACAGTGAATTTAAAATTGTTATTCAATGCCCATGTGTTTGCTAAACCCCCGATGTCATATGGGATTGCATTGTATTTTTCTGATCATCATTTAAATGATTACATGGCATATAAAATGGTGACATGTGGAAGGGCAGGTCATGCCTGTCTGAAAGCTATCACCATACGTGAGAATGTGCCTCCGCCCGGTACCATGAATCATCTATGCATATGGCATCAAACTTAAATGAATGTTTTGAAATCATGCATTAATTATAGGGGAGTCTTGCAAGTTGAAAATTTTGAGATTGATGTTTTTCCATTCTCTCAGCATGATGATGTTATTCTATGGCTGAACTTTTTGAGGACTCAATTTGATCAATATTCCATGGTCTGTACCAATGTGCTACTCATCCTTTGGATAAAAGTAAAACTGTTTTCAAGAAAAAGTTCACATGTGATGATTTTGATGCTTTGAATGAATTTCTTGAATTCTCTTTTCAAAGTAAAATTGTGTCCTCACATTTTAACAAAAAAAAATGCATGTCATGCATCAGTTGCATTAAATGCATATAGAGTTGTCATGTGCATCTGAAATCGTGCATCACATTACATATTTGCATATCATTCTCTGCATATCATTCACATATATTTTTGGGAGATGAAACTCATCGTGTGTCGTGTAGCATAGTTGGCATTTCCAGCATGCATATAGTGCATATTTTTAAATGCATCATTTGAACATTTCATGTTGTATGAATGCCAAATGCATACTTCTTACAATGGTATCATATCTTTGGGGCCAACATTTCAAGAACTGAAATTGCATATCTTTACATTCTGCACTGCATATTTGCATATCTCCATTGTGTGCCTGCATGTTATTATATGCTATTCAATCCCTTCCTTGAAACTTCTAAGATCGTATACTTCAATGTTAAATAATGTTGCATCTGAGTCTTAACAAGTGTGCTTCATGTCAAACTCTCAAGGGGAGCTTTTCATGCTTATTGCATTTACGTAGGGGGAGCTACACTATCCTGTTTTAAGTTAAATTTTCTCCATACATGTTAAATCAAATTCACACACCTCATGCACTATAATGTGAAATTGAGTGTTATTCATAAGGATATAAGAATTTTATTTCGACACTCTAAAGTAATTCAACTTGCTGCATGAATGATAAAGAGACAGTTGAGGAAAACGCTGCCTGTCTCTGCATACAAAAATTGGATGAAATGAAAGGCAGAGCAATGCTTTGTTTCACTGAGTAAATTGGGCACATGTCACCTGAGACGTGATGTGGTTCATTTCTGAAAAGTGTTGACTAAAGTATCTCTGTTCAAAATGAGGTGAAATGGTTCAGTATTCTGAGTAACCGGGGATTCTGGCATGAGCTCCATGTGTCTCCTCGCATAAAAAGGAATTATTTGAACCTGATCATCCTTAGAAAAATTCAGATTGTCAGTGTATAAATTTCATTGATGCAGAGGGAAGCCTCTAATACGCTGCTCTCTAGATTGAAATACAGTCTGTGTAATTATTATTATGTTTAATTGAAAATCTGATTATCCATATGGCTAGAATTCATTCTCATGTTACTCACTTACACATAAAAATTTGATTTTCTATGTATTCTGAAAATTTGATTAACTACATGACCTACTGTACGTCTTCTCCTATTGATCTGCACACTCCTCAAGGTGTAATCGTGAGCACTCTAATCTTAATGACTCACCTGCACTTTTCGTACACATATCCTTTCACTCTAAATAAAATAGGAGAGCTATATTGCATGTATATATATCTATGTGCTTGGAGATCAATCATACTGGATCATCTTACTTGCATTCTGCATGTCCATATTGTCCACCTTTGCATTTCATAGTTGTGCAATTAGTTCATGCATATTGTGTATCATGGTTTTCTTTGGCACCCCATTATCCGTCAATTTTTGTCAAATTTTTTTTTTTTTTTGCTGCCATCATGGATTCCCAATCATGATCCCCATTTCTGATTATGTCAAAGGGGGAGAGAGTATTATTGCATAACATTTTGTCATCATCAAAATGGGGGAGATTGTTGTGTATGTGATTTTGATGCTTAGAAAATGACTTTGTTGCTTGGCCTTGTGCTTGACTGGTTATTCATGTCTTCATGTGAAATGTTGTTATTGGGATATCATCATGTGGATACATTTGTGACTCTATAAGGCTCATACGTGATTTGATGTTAGCACATTGCATATACACTTGGTGAGATTGCTTTGCATTCAATGAGAAAGCCTTTGTGGAAAACATGCTTGGATAAATGTCATATTGAGCCTCATGTCATGCATGTGTACTTTGGTAATGCTAAATGAATGATTGAGATGCAAACACCATTGCTAGCCCCCAAGGTAATGATGTGTGGATTGATGAGTTTGGATGATGATCAAATGGAATGTGACTCAATATTATTTTGTGTGGCTTGGCTCCTCACTCTTTAAATTCCAAAATTAGTTGCATCATGCAATGGTGACTGATGCTCGGACTTATTTCACAAGAACTTATGGTTCTATTAGAGAAGGTGAAATGAAATGGGTTGGTTGGTGAGGTTAACATTGAAGCAAAACTAATTTTCTCTATATGTTTTGCAGGCTGGAAGAACTCCATACAACTCTCTTTCATCACTCCAAAACTCATGGTGAAGTTGGAGCTTTCATTCTTAGCAATATAGGCCATTGGGCCTTCTGTAGGAACAGGTGTCGACACCCAGTGTCGACTCCTGCTTCCAGGATGCTCTGTTAGAGTAATTTCAGACCTGGGAAGAGAGGTGTCGACACCTACCAGGAGGTGTCGACACCAGGTGTCGACACCTACCTGCACTGGTTCTGGCTGCAGGCCAAACACCAGGTGTCGACACCTAATATCCAACACTCTATTTTTGGTTTTCTGTAAACACCTGGGTACCAGGTGTCGACACCTGTGCGGCGCGGTGAAAGATGACTTTCATGTTCGAGCATCGAAAGTCTATCAAACCCAGTCAAATCGCCCTCAAATCACTCCCTAATTTGTGGATCTGGTCCCTAATGTTGGGTACGGTGCTATGTATTCAGAGGGGGGGGGTGAATGAATATGTCCCTTTTAAACTCTCACCCAATATAAAATTTCGCTCAAACTAGAACTATGATGCTAACTAGACAGATTTACCAAATCTGAAAGCTAATCAACTATTATGTTCGACCAGTTAGCAAACACATGGAGCGCCCCTATGCATTCATCTAGCGGAAGCACAAATGAACAAATCAAACCATAGTGCACAAGGGTTTTTTAGGTGGTTCGGTCCTGCAGACCTACATCCACCCCACACTCAACCCGAGTGTGGCTTCCTGCTGACTCACAGCTTGAACAGCTGGGCATCACAGCTTGCCATACATCCGCTGGGCAACACAGCTTGCCGTCCAGTGGAATCCACCACTTCAACCGCTGGGGATTACAGCTTACCCGTCCAGTGGAAACCTCCACTGCCCGCTGAGCAACACAGCTTGCTGTCCAGTGGAATCCTCCACTGCAAACCGCTGGGCAACACAGCTTAGCCGTCCAGAGGCAGCACCTCTGCAATCCGCTGACTAACAGCTTGAAAGGAAATGTAAAATGGAAAACAGAATACAAGATAACAGCATCGGAAAGCTGTAAACGTAAAGCACAATGTGGCTCTTAAAGAGCTGACTGGCCTGGATTTGATCCACGGTCCAGTGAACAGATCTCCCTCGATCTCACTCTCTTTCTTCACTCTCTCTCTTTCTCTTTCTTCTCTGCTGCACTTCTCTTCTTCTTTCGCTAATCTCTCACTCTCTGCTCTTCTTCTCTTCTTCTTCTTCTTCTATTCTTCTTTTCTGGATCGTGGCTATCTGTATGGACTTTTCTTTTTGCCAACTCGATCAACCTTCTTCTGTGGAAGGAGGCTCATATATATAGCAGCAGCCAGCAGGAGGGCAGCACTGGGCGTGTGTGTCCTCCGCATTTCCTGCCCAGATATTTGGCCACGTGTCAGCATTCTGTCAATCCTTCAGCCTCGGATCACGTGCTGCCCAGTCACATGGAAATGTTCTTCCTCGGACCTGCAAGGAGATACAACCCATTAAAACTGAGGGCCACAGGAACTAAAGCTGCATGAGGTATGTAATAGTAATACTAGATGCACTGAGAACGACACGAGATACACAGGGTGACTACAGCACGAAGTAAGGAAAGAATGACACGAGATACACTGTGACAGAACAGACACAACGAAGAGAACGACACTAAGTGAGGTTATAAAACAACACGAGGAAAAAAGAAGAACGACACGAGATACATACGATGACTACAGCACGAAGTAAAAACGACATGATATAATAACCAGTAATGAGAACGGCACGAGAACAACATGGAGACAAAACAGAAACCAACACGAAGTGTGGTTTCAACATACGAACGACACGAGGTCTAGGAAGAACAACACGAAGACATAATACGGAAACGACACGAAGTAAGTGAGAACAGCACGAGGTGAAATGACACGGGCTGACCACGACACGAAGACAAATAACAGAAACCGTCACGAGTTGAAAACAACACGAAGACGAAGACAGACACGGCTATCACGACACGTGATGAAGCAGTGAAACCAGAGACAAAGGAAACGACTCGAGGAACAACAGTAAATGACACGAAGACACAATAAAGGGAATGACACGAAGACGAAAGGAACAGTGCAATGTATAGACTTTAAGTCCAATGCAAAAGGCTGTACAAACTTCATGAACAGTGCATGATTGTACTGGACGATGTATACACTTAGCCTATGCAGACCAGTCCGATGTATAGACTTTAAAGAAATGCATGCTACAGTGCAATGTCTAGACTTGCTATATGCACGAGACGCTGTCCACTGTCTAGACTTGCGATGCCTTCGCCAAATGCATACTACAGTCCAATGTATGGACTTAGACGAATGATGCATGAGACGCTCAATGTATCGACTTTGAGCTTGCTATGCAGTGTATAGACGTAGAGCATAAACCCCACGATGCAATGTATAGACTATGCACATACCAGAAGTCTAACACAAACAATATATCAGTCATACACGTGCATTCTCCAGATGATATACAAATCACAATCATGAAGCTATCATCAAAGCACAATGTCATCAAAACACTCATTGTGTTGCTATCATCAAAACAAAACAGCATTGCTATCATCAAATCAGCATAGCACATGCTTGTGCCTAGGGGGCACAACACCTAAGCTGTCCCTTGACCGTCCTAGTAGCATATATACATCTTATTGGGATGTAAACCCTAAGGCCCTATTTGTTTGGGGGATAAACCGGGATATACTGGGATACCCCACTGAAAGTTATCCTATTCCCTTCGGTTGCTCATACAAGGTATTCCATGGGATAGGCTCTTATTCTGGTTTATCCCGGGATAACTTGTTCTACCAAAAAGGTAGAACAAGGAGGGTTAAGCTTTTTCACAATTCTCAAGGATATTCCGGGTTACCTTATCTCCCAATCAAAGTATTTTGGTGTATTTTATAGAATATCTTACCTGCGGTTTAGCTTATCCACTTAACCTATTCTGCAATCAAACAGGGCCTAAGGGAACCAAGCTAGATCTGATTTTTCATTTTGTTCTTAACTCTTGTATGTGCAGGGACGCTGCTGCAGCTCCAGAGCTTCTTCCACAACGTTTTGGGCGTGAAAGTGAAAGGAAGAAGGCTCCTTCCAAGTCTCCAAACGACCATCTACTGGAAGCTACGTTGAAAATTAAGATACAACCATTGTCCTTGCAAGAATCGATCATCTTTCTTCAAGAACGGTTTCTCATCCTGCAGAAGTATTTCATTGAAAATCTGAGGGAGTTATCTTGATCTTTCACTTCTATATCTTTTTTTTGAGATTGCAGAAGGTTTTGAATGATTACCTAAGAGGTGCAATATATAGTTACATATTCTTTTGTCCATATATTTGCTGTCCTCTTGTTACTGCTACGTTTTTCATCCTATGCAACAAGATGAGCTAATGATTTCCATTCTCTTGCAGAAGAAGGAGGAGTGCGGCCACAAGGTTGAGAGGAGAGGGGTTTATGAGGCTAATCATTTTTATGATGTATGAAGGTTTGATTGGAGCTGGGATTTGGAAGGAAAAGAGGATCGGCTCGAGGAGAGGAAGAAGATGATGTCTAAATCATGATCATCCGTCAATGAGCCAAGGAGAATCAGATTTTGTTGAAGAAGGGGGAGCCTTTTACTTGATGCATCTTTCTAGTTTTCATCTATAGAATTTGTTTGGGGGGTCATAGCATATATTTGTCTTTGATTCATATACATTTGAGAGAATACTTTGTGTGGGTGTTCGGAGAAAGGGGTCTCCGAGTGTGTGTGTTGTCATATGTGTGTCGATTTGTGCGGAGTATATCCATCTGTGTGGTTGGGAGTTTTCTCCCGTGTGGTTGTGTAGGCATTGCCCTACGTGTGTGTGGACGGAGTTGTGTCTCCGTGTGAGGTATTTAGTGCTGGGTGTGTTCCCCAACGTTGTGTGTGTGTGTGCGTGCTGCTGTGGCAGCAGTTTGAGGCAAGGCCTCATGTGTGGATTACTGCGGAAGCAGCGTGTGTGCTGTTGGAGTTCATCCCCATGTTGCTATATTTTATAGCGTGTAGTGAAACCTCACCGGTTTGCTGAGGGGTGGACGTAGGGAGCCCGTCGTGGTCCCGAACCACCTTAAAAATTCCCGTGTCTTGTGGTTTGTTCCTTGTGATTGTGTGTTTCAGTATCCTTTCTGTTATGCAATCGTGTGAGCTCGGTGAGATTGAGTGAATTAAGTTTAAACCTGTTTAGATTAAATTCCTCAATATGATCAATCTTGTAAATTCCGTTGTGTGCTACTTTGTGTTTTTAATTGGACATAATTTTTTAGTAGAAGGATCTATTCACCCCCCCCTCTAGATCCGTATTCTTGCACTACGGGACCCAACAATTACCATAAACCCATGATGATCAACCATGAATATTAACCCTGAAACACATGATAAAACAAGAGGTTAGATCATAATCAAAGTTCATGAATCAAGCATCAACAATTTCAACTTGTTCACATAAAAATGCATCATACAACCCATTCAAACATGTGTTTGGCTTTCCATTTACAACCAACAAAAACACATTCCACCATATGACAAGTGTTTGTTGTAATGAAATTGAATCTCTCAATTGTCTAAATACAAAGGTATGAAAGCTCAACCTCAACTACCTCCATTTCAACCACACAAGGTGGTTAGTGTATTACCATGATCCACTTGATATGGGAGAGTATAAAAACCATCATTGGACCTGCAAAAATACAAGAGTATCGTGTTACCACATGTGTGAAAGTTAAGAGCTCATAAACTAGATTCTTCCAAAAGAACCTCCATAACTTGTCAACCATCCAAATACTCATTGCATAAATAAATGTTTCCATAAAGACATAAGTCACGAGCTATGGCATTTGGGGAACTTTGAATCTTCCATTGCATCCAAGGCATATGTAATGACATGGGAGTTCAATCATTCAAATAACATTGCCAAGATACGCTTACATATCATGAAACTCAATTTGACAAAGTGCGAAGACCTAAACACACACATGCAAACATATGCAAATATGCATTTTCATTATGCATCACCATGATCTCATACACATATGTAGCTATGCATATTTGTAAAGATGTTTCCAGAATTACATTATCATTCAATTGCAAGGCTTTCTTTCAACATTCAAATTGCAAAAATTCATGCCTCATGAAAGTTTATAACATGCTAACCATTCAAACACACATTCATTCAAATGGCATTCTTGTTGACAAAAATTAACATTCATGAAGCATTGATATCACGAGGAGCATTGATATAAACAAGGGATCTTTTTAATCATCCATACATTGAAATCACAATAACCTCATGAATGATATGGCACTGTCATTCAAATAGAAAGGTGTGTTCAATGAACACAATCTCATTGATTGAGACCTAATTGAAGCCATCTTCATAAGAGCCAACTTCATGCAATTCTTTCACACATCAAGTTAATAAATCAAACTTTTAGTGCATAGCTCACAAGACGAACCATCCATGCAATGCATGAGCAATATAGAACCAACTCTCAGAAGTCTTGTATGACTATTTCAAGCACATCACAAGCTTAAAAGCTTCAAGTAGAAAGTGCATGAACCACATTCATATCTTTAGCAGCTTAGAAGAATATGCATGAAAGCCCAAGGCGTCTCAACCAAAAATCAACATCATAACCCATGCATTTGAATAACATGTATGACCCTCAAAACCTCATATAGAAAATGCATGAGACATACATCTTCAAACCATAATGACCTATTAAAAAGGTACATGAAACCACATGTATATCTATGCAAAAGTATTCTGGGTCAACACACTGCAGCTCTCTTACCCAAAGTTCACTTAACTAAATATATGTGAATTGTAAAGCCTTACCAATGGTTCTTTGAAGAATGGAGATAGAATTAACACATGTTCTGAATGGTGGACAACAAGATGACTTATTTAAGCATTCTCTTGAGTTCCATTTGATGTCCATCATGACTCGATCCTGCAATGCAAGAAGATTGGCATACTTACATTCAAATGAGCATAACTCTCATTCAAGTGAGAGTTAAGCTATTACAAACAAGTGAGCATGATAGCATTCAAATGAGCATAAAGACTCATTCATGTTGATGGCATTCATGAAGCATTATTTTACAAATTCATTCTCATTCTAGAACATGACTCCATAGCAAGAGAACAAGTATGATTCAAGCACATGAGAACATGAAATATCATTCAAGCACAAGGCCAAGCAAGGCCAAGCAACAAAGTCATTTTGTAATCATAAAAATCACATACACAACAGGTGGAAGTAGAGAGATGGACCTCCAGCTCGTGTACTTCATTTCCCGTGAGTTTTGTGGGCCGTGGTGAGCCGAGCGGGCTTATTTGAGCATTTTGGGGAAAAACCATGTTTTTGGGGAGTGAGCTGGATCTCTCATTTTACGGAGTTTTTGGTCGATCCAGGGGTTTAGATGCATGCCTAGGAGCTTGGGGAAGGTTTCCCCTTTTTTTTCCCCTTCACCTGGGGGTGAACGGGGCGGGGAATAATTTTTTTTCGTGGTTTCCGCCGTTTTCGGGCGTGGACTAAGAACGCGCTCGCCTTGGTGGGCATGTTCTTGGAGAACGTGCCATCCCGATAGAACGCGTTCATCGGGGAAGATGAATAGTAAGTCGGTTCCTATCACGCTATATGTAACGACCCGAGAATCCGATTACCGGGAAGGCCCGATAACCCGAGACTCGCACCGCCACCCACGAGCCCGAAGACTCGGAAGGGTTAAAAGGATGGTGTGGAGACTACACAAGTATCACAAATAATTGCAGAAAATAAACAGTTATAATATTAAGCAGGAGATAAATTAACAATTTACATGGTCCACAATAAAATAACAACAACAGCAACAGTAGTCCACGACTAGTACAGTGACAAGAAAGAAAAGTACAGCTACACGGGGCATTCCCCGGCTCTGACCTCTGGCACTACCTCTGGGCACCCGCACCACGCTGCGCTCCTGACGCGCTCCCCGAAGGTGGCGTCTCACCTGAAACACGGTGAAAACACGCAGTGGATGAGTCTCGGAACAAGACTCAGTAGGGATCACTCGAACCCTACCTCGAAAAACGAGAAACCACTACTCTAGCGGTAGGAAAGTACCTCGGAAAGGAAAGCCCTGTACTCTACAGAACTAGACCCTACGACACGCAAACCGACACACGTGCCACGGTACGAGAAGACTGAAACTCAACGGTCGAACTGCCAAAACCCGAAGGTCGGAAACACACGACTGACAGTCTGTCACTCCGTACTCGACAGGAGTACCACCCACTAGAAGCACAGCCGGTAGCGTCCCCTGACGTCTTACACCGCACCGCAGGTGAACCGCCTGACGTGGTAGGTCCTACCCGAGGCGCAAACACTATACAAGTAACCACAAACAAGTGACTAGCTGGGGTCACGCCCGTCGACGTGGGTCCAACCGCCCCCAACCACGTGTGCACACACAGACCACGCGTCCTAGGTCTGGCCCTCTGACCGGTTTTCCCGTGGCACTGGACTCTGATGGGACGAGGGGCCTACGGTAACCGATCCACAAACCGTCTCGACAGGTGGGTGCCCGTACACCACTCCCAGGTGAGACCAGCACCTCGTACTGGTGGGCTACGACTAGTGGAGGGTCACTAAAGGAGTAGACTCTCAAGTCAACGGAAAATGACGTCCGAACCCGACAACGTGTGGGAATCACCCCACGTACTAGCTCCGTCGCACGGTGACCACGGTCGGAAAAGAAACAGATGCACCGCCCACGGTCAAACGCCCGACCGAGGCAAACGGGACTTCCGGACACCAAAGACACGGTCACGGAACTCCACGGGGTGCCCGGGGCGCACACACGGCCCAAGGAGAACACCCAACAACGAACCAAATCGCGCTAGGGATCCCTAGCGCGACACTATAGGTGTATAGCACGTTCTGAACGCGCTATAGGTGGGTAGCGCATTCTGTTTTGAACGCGCTACTGGAGGCCAGCGCGTTCTATTTTGATCGCGCTATAGATGTATAGCGTGTTCGTCCCTGCCGCGCTACATGAGTATAGCGCGTTCTGTTAAGAATGCGCTATATGAATGTAGCGCATTCTTGGGGGCGACCAGTCGGGCAGCCCAGGGCAGGTAGTCTATGGCTGCTTGTGCCTCCTTGACCGTGCGTGTCTCGGACACCCCGTGGAGTTCCGTGACCGTGTCTTTTAGTGTCCGAAGGTTTTATTTTCCTCGATTAACATGCCCGTGGGCTTGGTGGATCCGGGTGACCCCAGGTGTTCCGGGCTTCCGTGTTCTTGCTAGATCGAGTCACCGTATATTGGTGTGAGTGCGGTGAGATTTCCTCGCACGTCGTTGTTTCTCTGGAAGGTGGCTTCCGAGTGGGCCAAGCGTGTGGCCTTGGACGGTGAGTCCAGTCTCCCAGCCAGGGACTGGAGGTTTCTTAGTTCCCTCGTGAGGGAATAGTTTCGGTAGTTGTGAACTGCCTCGTGAGTTATCGCATCGTGGTTTTGAACCTAGGGATTAGGCTAGATTGATGGCTTAGTGCTGTTGGGTGCAACGGTCTTAACCGCGAGTCTCGTGAATCAAGGACCGTTGTGATTAGTAGGTCTAGTAGGCTGTCCAGAGTCTGGTGGCCTCGAGCCGCCTGTTACTTCGCGTTACTCGCGATGGGTGCGTGCATGGTTTTCTGTGTCCATGTTCTGTGAGTCCCCACTAGTCGTAGCCTTCTTACGGCATGCAGTGCTGGCCCACCTGGGAGTGGTGGAGCGGCTGACCCGAGAGAGACAGTGAGTAGGCTGGTTACCGTAGGGCCCCCACGTACAGCCGAGTCCGGGCTTAGGGAGAATTACCAGCTAGAGGTTATGCCTAGGGCGTATGGTCTGAGTATGCACACGGGGCTGAGGGTTTCGGACCCACGCTGACGAGCACGACCTCAGCTAGTCCTTGTTTTATGGTACTACTGGTTACTGTGTGTGTCTGAGTCTTGCGCCCGGGGCGTCGTAGCTAGACAATTGTGACGCGGTGTAAGACGTCAGGGGACGCATCCGGTCTATTCTTCTGGTGGGTGGTACTCCCGTCACGTGACGTGAGTTGTCGTGTCCCGGGTTTATGTTTCCATCTGCGATACGGGACTTCATGTGTGGTTTCGGGGGCGTTCCCGGAGTCGAGGTCTGGGGTTTCCGGTGAGCGTCACCGAGGGTTCCCCCTAGACAGCGTTGTGTTCACGACGGCGAGGTCGTGACCGTGTTCTAGACCGTGCGGTTTTGGCTTGGGCCCTTCTGTGAGGGCAGGCCTCCGCTACGGAGGTATCGTGGCGTTTTCCTTGTAGCATGGCTAGGGCGGTTCATGTCTGGTTGTCTCTCGACCGTGGGATCGGGATGTCGGGTTCGTGGCTTGGTTGTCCCCCGACTGGGAGACCGGGTCGTGTTTTCTGGTACATTAGGAGTAGCTGTAGAGCCGAGGTTTTACCGGCCACTGTAGTTACCATTCCTGCTATTGCTGTTGTTCTTGTTTGCTACTTTCCGTGCCGCCATTGTTCTCAGTTGGGGTTCCGCGGGATCCCTACTGGGCCAGTGACAGGAGGCTCACCCCTACTTTTTCAGGTGTGGCGGTTCTTCCTCGTGGTGCGAGGGTGTTGTGCGGAGGTTCTTAGTTGCCAGCTCGCCGGGCTGAGTGTTCACTTGGCATGTGGTATGCTTTACTACTTTAGATTGTACTTTTCGTTGAACTGGACTCTGTTGTAGTTATATTATTTATTTTTTTTAATTGTTGAATTGTCCTGCTTTACTTCCTATTTCCTTGTACCTCCACACTCCTTTTTAGCCATTCCGAGCTCTGGCTCGTGGGCGACGGGCCAGGATTCGAATGGTATCGGATCCCTTTCCCGGTATCCGGATCCTGGGTTGCCACAGTTGGTATCAGAGCGTGGTTGTGGACGTACATGGGAATTCAAGATATTGCAGTGATCAGAGTCCTTAAGGTCCAGTACAGTCGGCAGCTGGCATTGGGTTTTGTGCATGTTTTCCTCTTGGTTTCTAGTGTAAGAGCTTGAGTGCGCGGCGTTGGCGCTGTGAAGGTAGTTGTTGTTTTGTTGAAGTGCCAGCGTGGGGTCTGAGGATCGAGGTTGAGAGTTTTCTCCCTCATCGGTGGTGACCCCAGTTGTCTAGCGTTGGGCAGAGGTTGCCGGCAGGTGCGTCGCTGCGGTGCTATGTTTGAGGAATTTGCAGCGAGGTCAGGTGGCTGGCGAGGACTGTTCATCGTTAAGTGGCCGTAAGCGTGCTCTGAGAGAGCTGTTATTGAGTCTGGCTACTCCTGCTTGAGATTTATCCAGCTCCTGAGGTGTTAAGGTTGTGGTTTGAGGTGTCGGAGTGAGTGCTCTGATCACGAAGTGTGCTTGGGTGAGCGGAGGATCTTCTCGGTGAGCTGTTGTTTCGTCGAGCCTGATGTTCTTGTCGTGCTCTATGGCGTCAAAAATGACGTGTCAGTCCCAGTTATTCTTGTGAATTTTGAGGAAGGATTGGGTTGTGGTGTCCCAGTAAGTTCTTGCTCCTGTGCTCCTACGTGTGAATGGGTGGTGTTCGCCTTGGAGCTGGCTTGAGATGTGAAGGTTCCGCGGTGAGTTCGGGACTCGGGGGTGAGCATTGGTGGTTGTCGGTTATGGCTCATGTTGCGGCTCTTGGCGTGGCATGTTGCAGTTCGAGGAATTGCAGCGGTGGTGCATCAAGAGATTATGTGATCGTGATCCGACGGAACATTTGGTGAGTGTTGTCGGAGGAGCTAACTTGACGGAAGTGATGGTTTTCTTGATGCTGGAAGGTGCTGTTCCCAGCGTGCGCGAGGCTCGAGGTCAGATCGAGCAGAGAGTTTTCCTTCCATTGGTCGAAAGTGTATCAAGTTTTTCCTTGGTTGGAGAAGATCGCGGTTGGCTAAGGTTCGTCGTCTTGTATCATGTGTCTAGATTGGTTGGCCTCTGTGTGCCATGAAGTCCGTGCGAGACACGTCCCGTATTTTGGCAAGGTGGTTGCCTGTGAGAAGTTGTGCCCATTTCCCTACTGTGTAAGGGAGTTGGCACTGTTCCAGAAGGACGTGTGCCGGTCGGGCGGTGTTCCTGAGAATTTACGGTTGGTGTTGTGGTTCCCGATGTGTTAAAGATCAGAGCCTACGGAGTTGCAGAGGATTGTCGGGATGGAGGATCCCGAGTTATCATGGTGGTGGGCTGAGCATGTGGATCAGAGTACGCTGATCGTAGCGTTGGTTGCTGCAGGTGAATTTTCTGAGGAAGTGTGGAGCAGCGGAGGATTGGTTCATCGATGTGCGTTGTCTCCGGCAGTGTGAGACATGTTGTTGCTCGAGATATTGGGGTTCATGGCACTGGCAGGCGGAGAGTTGGGGAAATATGCTGGAAAGGTTGCCGTATGAGTACCCTGTTCTTGCATTGGAGGTTGTGTTAGTGGATGAGATTATGTTTTGGAGAAGTGATCTCTGAGAGATTATGGGTCCCAGTTGGTGGCTGCGAGTGGCTGGTAAGGTTGACTGAGTGGTCGACCACGGTAAGATGTGTATTTATATAGGGACCCGTGTGCATTGGTCGTGGTGCCGTTGACCTGCTTGCAGTGGTTGCAGGCGGCACTTGTCAGTTCTGGAGAAGTGTGCCGTGGATTGTAAGAAGTTGTGTGTCCCGTGGCTCTGTGATAAGAGCGGAACCGGGATTGGCAGGTGTCCATTGGGAATGATTGAGGTGAGATAGGATTTGATGAGACAGGACGGTGGTCGATGCTTGTGCGTGGAGGTCTCTGATGAGACGTTGGCATTGGATATTGATCCTTAGTCTGCGACTAGCAAGGGAGGATTCCCTGTGAGTTTGAGTCGAGTGACGTGAGGACCGAGGGGAGATCCTTTCATGTGGTTCCACCGTGCTCCCCTGAGAGGGTAGTGTTGGCGTAATGCTCGAGATTGGATGTGGTGGTGGTCTGTGCGAGAGTCAGCGGATGGCCTGTTGTGATTTGGATCGTGCCTGCTAGGCCGATAGAGGTTTCCCGTTGACGTATGTCTGGTGACCCGTGGATGGTCTTTCACAGACAGAAGATGCTGGTGGTTGCACATCGGGAATGGCGAGAGTCGTGTGCAAGTGAGGCCTTTGGGGGTCGTTTCTGTGGTGGGTTTTCCCGGATGGGATTTGGGCTCTGTCAAAGTTTGTCGTCTGGCAGAGTTGGTCCGGTGCTGTTGTTGGCGTTTGGCTTGCCAGGTGTGAGCTGGTGCAGGGGGTGAGATCGGTCAGCGGGTTGTGAAGCTGGTGTTTGGTTGGTCCACCGAGCATGGGCGTTGACCGGTGGATTGGTTCTTGTGGTGAGGATTGCATTCCCTCAGTGGCCGAGAGGGTGGCAGCGATGCCGTCATTGGTTATCGTGTTGTCTGAGGTGATGCTAGATCTACACTTTTGTGTTACGCCTGCTCTGATGACTGATGTGTGTGCGGTGTGCGGAGCGTGACGTTGTTCGTAATTAAGGTCTAGCAGAATCCCTCATGATTTGTGCTTTCGTGAGAATCGAGGTTTTCTGTGCTGGGGCTCTAACAGCGTTGTCCGTTGGTTAATGTGTTCTTCCCCTTTGACTTAGTGCTAGTCTTGAATTTTGAGGATGAAATTTCTTTAAGGGGGGAGGGCTGTAATGCCCCAAAATTTTTAGATATTTTTCAAATATTTTTCGTGGGTCCCGGAGTGTGTTTTGTGCTTTACACGTGTTTTTCCTCGATGTACCTTTGGAACACTGTGCAGGGTGAACCGTGACGTTCTCTGACTCCAGGACAGTACTGGCGCATTGTGCTCCTCTTGAGGATCGTGAAGATAATTTTTCATATTTTTTTGAATTTTTGGAATTTTGGGGTTTTCTATATATATTAACCTCTTTTTCTCTCTCTCCATCTCTCATTTCTCTCATCCCTCCCTCTCTCTTCTCACGCTCTCTCCTCTGTCCCTCTCTTCTCCGGCGGCCGACGGAGGTGGACAGGGGTGAGGCGGCGAGGATCGTGGGGCGTGGAGCGGCGAGGATGGAGCGAGGATCGCGATGGTGGAGGCGGTTTGTGAGATCACGAGCCGACGGAGCTTTAACAGCGTTTTCTTCGTGGATCGACGTCCACGGTGCGTCGAATCTTTGGTGGAAGTAGGGAGATGGACCCCCAGCTCGTGTACTTCATTTTTCGCGAGTTTTGTAGGCCGTGGTGAGCCGAGCGGACTTATTAGAGCGTTTTGGGGAAAACCATGTTTTTGGGGAGTGAACTGGATCTCTCGTTTTACGCCATTTTTGGTCGATCTAGGGGTTTAGATGCATGCCTAGGGGCTTGGGGAAGGTTTCATCTTTTGTTTCCTCTTCACCTGGGAGTGAACGGGGCGTGGAATGGTTTCTTTCACGGTTTTCGTCATTTTCGGGCGCGGACTGAGAACGCGCTTGCCTTGGTGGGCGTGTTCTTGGAGAACGTGCCACCCCAATATAACGCGTTCATCTGGGAAGATGAACAGTAAGGCGGTTCCTATCGCGCTATAGGTGTATAGCGCGTTCTGAACGCGCTATAGGCGGGTAGCGCGTTCTGTTCTGAACGCGCTATAGGAGGCCAGCGCATTCTGTTTTGAACGCGCTATAGATGTATAGCGTGTTCATCCCTGTCGCGCTACATGAGTATAGCACGTTCTGTTAAGAATGCACTATATGAATGCAGCGCATTCTTGGGGGTGACCAGCCGGGCAGCCCAGGGTGGGTAGTCTACGGCTGATCGTGCCTCCCTTGACCGTGCGTGTCTCGGACACCCCGTGGAGTTCCGTGACCGTGTCTTTAGTGTCTGAAGGTTTTATTTTCCTCGATTAGCGTGCACATGGGCTTGGTGGGTCCTAGTGACCCCAGGTGTTCCGGGCTTCCGTGTTCTTGCTAGATCGAGTCACCGTATATTGGTGTGAGCGCGGTGAGGTTTCGCCGCACGTCGTTGTTTCTCCGGAGGGTGGCTTCCGAGTGGGCCAAGCGTGTGGCCTTGGATGGTGAGTCCAGTCTCCTAGTCGGGGGCTGGAGGTTTCTTAGTTCCCTTGTAAGGGAATGGTCTCGGTAGTTGTGAACTGCCTCGTTAGTTATCGCATCGTGGTTTTGAACCTAGGGATTAGGCCAGATTGACGGCTTAGTGCTGTCGGGTGCAACGGTCTTAACCCCGAGTCTCGTGACTCAAGGACCGTTGTGTTTAGTAGGTCTAGTAGGCTGTCCAGAGTCTGGTGGCCTCGAGCCGCCTGTTACTCTGCGTTACTCGCGATGGGTGCATGCGTGATTTTCTGTGTCCACGTTCTGTGAGCCCCCACTAGTCGTAGCCTTCTTACGGCACGCGGTGCTGACCCACCCGGGAGTGGTGGAGCGACTGACCCGAGAGAGACGATGAGTAGGCTGGTTACCGTAGGGCCCCCACGTACAGTAGAGCCCCGACTTAGGGTGAATTACCAACTAGAGGATAGGCCTAGGGCGTATGGTCTGAGTGTGCACACGGGGCTGAGGGTTTCGGACCCGCGCGTGCTGACGAGCGCGACCTCAGGTAGTCCTTGTTTTGTGGTACTACTGGTTACTATGTGTGTCTGAGTCTCACGCTCGGGGCGTCGTAGTTAGACACTTGTGACTATCCGGTCTGTTCTTCTGGTGGGTGGTACTCCCATCACGTGACGTGAGTTGTCGTGTCCCGGGTTTCTGTTTCCGTCTATGATATGGGACTTAGTGTATTGTTTTGGGAGCGTTCTCGGAGTCGAGGTCTGGGGTTTCCGGTGAGCATCACCGAGGGTTCCCCCTAGACATCGTTGTGTTCACGACGGCGAGGTCGTGACTATGATCCAGATCGTGTAGTTTTGGCTTGGGCCCTTCTGTGAGGGCAGGCCTCCGCTACGGAGGTATCATGGCATTTTCCTAGTAGCGTGGCTTGGGCGGTTCGTGTCTGGTTGTCTCCCGACCGTGGGATCTGGATGTCGAGTTCGTGGCTTGGTTGTCCCCCGACTGGGAGACCAGGTCGTATTTTCTGGTATAGTAGGAGTAGCTGTAGAGTCGAGGTTTTACTGGCCACCGTAGTTACCGTTCCTGCTGTTGCTGTTGTTCTTGTTTAGTGCTTTCCGTGCCGCAGTTGTTCTCATTTGGGGTTCCGCGGGATCCCTACTGGGCCAGTGATAGGAGGCTCACCCCTGCTTTTTCAGGTGCGGCGGTTCTTCTTCGTGGTGCGAGGGTGCTGTGCGGAGGTTCTTAGTTGCCAACTCGCCGGGCCGAGTGTTCACTTGGCATGTGGTACGCTTTACTGCTTTAGACTGTACTCTCCGTTGAACTGGACTCTATTGTAGTTAGATTATTTATTTCTATTAATTGTTGAATTGTCCTGCTTTACTTCCTATTTCCTTGTACCTCCACACTCCTTTTTATCCCTTCCGAGCCCCGGCTCGTGGGCGGCGGGTCAGGATTCGAATGGTATCGGGTCCCTTTCCCGGTATCTGGATCCTGGGTCGCCACAGTGGCGGCGGCGGCGGCGCTGAGCTTCACACTCAAGAAGGGGGATTGGAAGGGAGGCTTCACACCTCAGAATATGCAGAAATCCATCTTCAAGGGGGAGAGGGGAGAGAGACAAGGGCGCACCCTTCTTTGCTTGGAGCAAATTCTGAAATTTCTAATCATTAATTCTACTGAAATGGGAATTACATAGTATTTGTATGAAATGTAAAATGACACTAACTATCCCTAGATCTAGAATTGGGAGGGATAAAAGAGGGAGTTCATAATTAATTCTCCCATGTGGTTTGGAACCACATTAACAAAATCAATAAGAGGGGGGCGCCCCTTGACTAATGGGATGGCATCTTGGACAATTTCAACCCATTATCCCCTTTGAATGTCAAACCATCTAGAAGCCCACCTTGGACCTTTGACTGACCTCACATGGGCCCTAAGGCTTAGGTGGACCAATAGAGAAGGAGATGGGGGCCCCTTACTGGTCCTACCGGACTTTTACACAAAAATCTAAAGAATCTTAGGGAATGACAAATTGGCTTATAAAGCCTTACAATTGCATACATGTTTTCCCAAGGATATAAATGCAAACTAAAAGGACTCAAATATAAAATAAAAAGATAGTGGTCTTGCTCTGATGTCTCCCTCAATTCTCCTCGGGTGGGAAGAACTCAACCCCGTCGAGTAAGGGGTGTGGCTGCTCGTGACGCCGGTGGATCCATCATCGTACCAGGAAGCGCGGAGTACGCTCCACTCCAAGTAATCAACACATGTTCATCCCGTATAGATTTGATATGCTCACGCTACAGGGGAATGAGGCTAGAGGTGGACACCCCGGGGTGGGGTCACTCTCAAAGGAGGGAGGTGGCTCAAAGACTCAATCGGAATCACCGATGGGTCCCTATATGTGACTAGATCCGAGATAGAGAATGGTCAAGCCTATCCCAAATGCCGACAAGCCTCGCACTCAAAAGGGACTGAAAACGCGAGCGTACAAAAGACCGACTCGACGCGATGCATGTAGACTCACTATGCACTCGACAAGAAAGGAAAACATGGACTCACACATGACCCTAAACAAACCTACGGTTAGTCCGACCCAAACATATGCAAGGTGGACCAGGACACCCGAATGTGTGCCATGCATGCGTTTGATGTAACTTGAGGTTGACGTCATCGAGGACTCCTAGACATCCTAAGATGCACCATGCATGCACATGCTCCCTAGTGGACTTGATAGGTGGAGAACTGAGTTCACCTTCTTTGACACCCCTATATGATGACCATGGAATGGTTCCTGGGTTGGGTGTAGCTGGACTAGCCCGTGGGGAAGGGGTGTGATAGTAGACGCCCTCGAAGAAGTGGAGTAAATGTGGTGGGGCAAGGGGTTCACTAAGGAAGGGGTCGAAGGGATCAAAGAAAGTATGATCCCTCGATATGGATTCCCCCATGACACGGTCCCAAGTTTGAAATTCATAGTGACTGTCATACATTGTGATCGGTGGGACGACGGTCATGTGTAGAAAATAAGATTCCTCCCTTGGGCAATAGGGAAGGAAGTCGGGCTCGGCCGTCATAGGGAGGAATAGAAGAATCTCTATGGTGACACAACCCACGGTGCACACTGAGGGAATGGATCCAACGGTCAGATGGGTGAAGCTACGACTAGTGGGTTGGTCGAAGCCTCGGGCCAATAAGTGCGTCAACTTACATTGCGAGTCTAATCTCACAATAAGGTCATCCAATGTGTTAATATGGTGACTAGACCGGAATGTGGTGTGGAATGAGTTGACCGGCACTAATGGTAGGGTGGGGTCCATGGATGGGTAAGGAGGTGGGACCAAGCCATTCTTGAGCCAGCTAAGAAGTGGCTCGGCTATGAAAAGCGTATCCGTTAGAAACACGGGTGGCTCGGGCTGAGGTGGCTCCAAATAAGATGGCTCTGGATGAGGATCGGAAGTAAAGGGTGGCAATGGAGCACTCACGGGTGGTGAAGGAACGCATGTCCTTTTTATCCTATCCATCCAGTCTGAAAATATTTTCAAGAATTCGATAGAGGTGCGGGTTGGAGTAGGGGCCTCGGGATGGACTCGCTCCTCATCTCTCAGCCTGGGTGTGGACCTAGGCTCGGCTATAAGCGGGGCTTATTCCCTCCGGCTAAGACCCACTTGTTTTGAAGTGTTTGGGTGGGATTGGTTGGAGGTGTGGCCCACTTGATTGGGAGTGCTTTGGTGGGGTTGGATGGAGGTGAAGGGGCGGGGTTGGTTGGAGGTGTGGCCCACTTGATTGTGAGAGGGTTGGTGGGGTTGGCTAGTGGTATGACCCCCGTGGTTGGAGGTAGATGGGCGGGGAAAGTAGACCCTCCTAAGCGCCCTCTTCATGTCCCACCATGACTCGATGGGCCTTTGCCTCCTATTCTCCCTCAAGTATTTTATGTCCCTCCATGTTTCAGCGGCTTCATAGAAAAATCACCTTGAGGCAAAGTCGACTTCCATGGGACCGGACATAATGTAAACCTCGAAGTATTGGTCCATGATGGCTTCCCACTCTAGGTAGTCACAGGGGTCTTCGGAGCCATAGAAGTCCCGGGCTACGGGTCTACGGGGGTGGTCGGGTTGGTTTTCCCATCTTTGGATGTATCGCCACCATGCATAGGATGCGGGCCCTTGGTAATCCATGGGACACGAGAAGCTAGTGGATGGCCATGCCGACAGTTGGTGACAAACACTAGACACAACCCTAAAATGCGATGCAAAGTGGGGATGCTGACTCGACTACACACCTAGACACGACCAAGATCCGGTACCAGACGGAGTCCGGGGATCCGAAGATCCTCTCACGTGAGTGTGTGGCCTTCTCGATAGGCGTAACCTACAGTTCGGACAACACCTTTCTATATATCAAATAAAGGTATGTGATGCAACATTGGACCGACTTAAACTTAGACTCAACTTAAATGACTCTTTTTTTGTATTTTTAAACAAGACTACCCTAGACTCGACTCGCTCTGATACCTAATTGATGCGGGACGGACACGCGACCTGGGACTCTAGCTCGCAGGTGTCCCTAGCGAGGGATGTGTGGGACTGTGCGCGGTTAAGGAACCGGCTGTGGGTCGGGTAGTCGGCTCTTCCGTGCTCAGATCGAGTCACGGGACGGGTTCACTCACTCTCTCGCAACGGCGATATAAAATTATACGAGCTACGAACCTATCACTCGCAGCGGCATATACAAATAAATACGAGATAAGTAAAGTGCCTACGAGGAGGGTGGCGAGTGTACCTCTACGCTCGGGGCGTGGGGAAGACTTCCCGGCCAAGTACGGTAACTCCCGGTACAATGGTAAAAAGTTAATTACAGTAGTGAATTAAATTTCCCATTCCACGCAGGGAGGTAAAGGGCTACAAGTGGGCCCGAGAGGACCGATCTTGGGTTGACGGGCAGCAAGTTGGAAGGGCTCCCGGACCAAAGTGGGGCTGCTGGTCTGACTCGGCACTATTCCAACTCAGCTCAACTATTCTAACTCAGCTCAACTTGGTTCTGATTCGCTGGACAGCAAGCAATGGCCTTCAAAGGAACGTCATCCTCCTATGATCTTCTGAAGGCGGCGCTTGGCTGGGACGATGGTAGGACGTCCCTGGTCGTCTCCCTGAAGTGGCGGTTCCTGAAATTAAAATTTGATAATTTTACAAAATTTATTTTGCTACTGCCTCTGCTGGTCTGTTCACGGAATAGATTTGCGCGCCTCCATAATCGGAATTTCTGTGCTCAGATCCAGAGGCAGATCGAGGCGTCGCTGGTATCGTTGGAAAGAGCACTCATAGAAATACAACATATATATATTTTCTGTCGATCCAGAGACGGAATTAGAAATTAGAATCTCTAAAAACTACGGATTTCCTTGTGGATCTGGTTAAAGACTATCAGGATAGAAAGGGATCTGCCTAAAGATGATTTTTGACCGGTGTGTAGGGGAATTTTATGGGTGATTGGAAAATTAGTGGTGGAAGGGGTGGATGTTAGGAACACTTGGTAATTTTTGAGGATTTTCTGGAGAGGGCTAAGGTGGGAGGAAAAATATGAAAGAGGACACTATCCCGCAGATCTGCAAACAGGCAGATTACTGAGGGGAAGAACAAAAATATGGGAAAAATACCAAATGAATGCCAAATGGCACGAGAATTGAACTGGAGATTAGGGGTGACAGGGAGAACACGCCCTCAAAGTTTGGGCTTGATCAGACAACATGAGAAAAAAAATAAAATTACGGGATTGAGGTTCTATCCTGATTTGGACAGAACTCCGACGGGTGGTGGTGGCGGCACGATAGCGGCTCGATGGTGGCGGCGGCGGCGGCGGCACTGAGCTTCACACTCAGGAAGGGGGATTGGAAGGGAGGCTTCACACCTCAGAATCTGCAGAAATCTATCTACAAGGGGGAGAGGGGAGAGAGACAAGGGCGCACCCTTCTTTGCTTGGAGCAAATTCTGAAATTTCTTATCATTAATTCTACTAAAATGGGAATTACATGGTATTTATATGAAATGTAAAATGACACTAACTATCCCTAGATCTAGAATTGGTAGGGGTAAAAGAGGGAGTTCATAATTAATTCTCTCATGTGGTTTGGAACCACATTAAAAAATCAATAAGAGGGGGGCGCCCCCTTGACTAATGGGATGGCATCTTGGACAATTTAAACCCATTGTCCCCTTTGAATGTCAAACCATCTAGAAGCCCACCTTGGACCTTTGACTGGCCCCACATGGGCCCTAAGGCTTAGGTGGACCAATAGAGAAGGAGATGGGGGCCCCTTGCTTGTCCTATAGGACTTTTACATAAAAACCCAAGGATGCTTAGGGAATGACAAATTGGCTTATAAAGCCTTACAATTACATACATGTTTTCCCATGGATATAAATGCAAACTAAAAGGACTCAAATGTAAAATAAAAAGTTAGTGATCTTGCTCTGATGTCTCCATCACACCGCCTTTCAAGAGAAGTGCTTGGAGTTGGGGATCTGGAACCACTACACCTCGGTGGGACATCCCCAAGCCAACGGGTTGGTAGAAAATGCCAACCGAACTCTACTCCACGGCATCATGACTCGCCTGGACCAAGCAGGCGATGCATGGATTGATTCAATCCCCAGCATCCTATGGGCTCACCGGACCACCGCTAGAGCCGCCACCGGGGAGACGCCCTTTCATCCCGCCTACGGAGCTGAGACAATAGTCCCGGTGGAGATATCCAACCCCTCGTTACGAGTGGGACATTTTGATGAGGCCAGGAACAACCAGGCAATGCGGGAAAACCTGGACTTGCTCGAAGAAAGAAGAACCAATGCCCAGATAAAGCTTGCGGCATATCAGCAGAAGCTGGCGCAGTATTACAATGCCCGAGTTAAGGAGAAACACTTCTTCCCCGAAGATCTGGTCCTACGGCGAGCAAGCATGGCTGACCCGCGAGGAGCCGCAGAAAAACTCACGCCTAACTGGGAACCCCCATACCGGGTAGCAGAAACACTCGGCAAAGGAGCGTACAGGCTGGTGACGCTTGGGGGAGAGAGGTGCCCAGGACGTGGAACTCCGTCAACCTCAGGAAGTACTTCCAGTGAAACATCACCAACCATACTCCACTAGGGTAAGTTGCCTGTGAACAACAAAGATGGTAACCTAAGGGTTCTCTAAAGGCGAGCACCGCTCCCCTTGAAAATAAGAAGGTAACCTAAGGGTTCCCTAGAGGCAAGCATTACTCCCCTTGAAAACGAAGTGGTAACCTAAGGGTTCCCTAGAGGCGCGCACCGCTCCCCTTGAAAATGAGAAGGTAACCTAAGGGTTCCCTAGAGGCGAGCAGTGCTCCCCTTGAAAACGAAGTGGTCACCTAAGGGTTCCCTAAAGGCGAGCACCGCTCCCCGCGAAAATGAGAAGGTAACCTAAGGGTTCCCTAGAGGCGAGCATTGCTCTCCTTGGAAATGAAGTGGTAACCTAAGGGTTCCCTAAAGGCGAGCACCGCTCCCCTTGAAAATGAGAAGGTAACTGTGGACATGCAAAATTGCACTCCTGTATGTCCCAACTAGTCCAACATCAACAACAAAGTCAACTGAAGAAACTGTGAAGAAGGGAGGGCCATCCGGACTCCCCGAACACGCACGCACTACCGTGAAGCCGCCTCCGGAGTCACGGCAGTGAAGAGAAATCGACTGCCAAGATCCCCACAATCCATGGACCTCGGAGAAAATCAAATTGGTCACAACTCGTGCTCACAACGGGCTCAAAACTGACCATTTAGCCCTTCAGCGGCACGCCCCTCTCGGGCCCATCAACGGCACACCCTCTGCCTTGTTCAGTGGCACGCCCTTGGGCTCTTCAACGGCACACCCTCTGTCCTGTTCAGCGGCACGCCCCAAATGGTCTTCAACGGCACGGCCTCCTAGCCGCTCAACGGCACGCCCTTTGGGCTCTTCAGCGGCACACTTGCCGTGTCTTCCAGCGGCACGCCCGTTTGGCCCTCTCAGCGATACGCCTGTTTGGCCCGCCAGCGGCACAACGTTCAGGCATTTCAACGGCACGTCCGGCAGACCAAATCTCGGCTCTATGCCCTACAGATCTTCGGCGCGCAGTGGGCAGTCCGAGGTGTCAGACGGGGGTTGGGCCACGCAGGCTACTCCCCTGACACTGAGTACGAAGAAGGTCAAACCCATCATGATCGGCCGCTTCCAGCCCCCGACTGCCGTGTTCGAAGACTTCCGCCAGGAGAAGTATAAAACCCTCATCTTCTGGCAAATAAAAAAGACGGACGAGAACAAAAGAGGGAGGAGACGGGAAAAAAAAATACACTGCACAGACGCGGCTGGAGAGGGCCATCATCTCCGAAGGAAGAAGAAGAAGAGAAGAAGAAGAGGAAGAAGGGAGAGCTCGGCCGTGGGGTTACTCTCCGACAGCAACCCAGAAGAGAGAGTAAGGGAGAAAAGAGAGATAGAGTGTGTGTGATGTATTACGGAGGACCGGGGAAGGGCAGGGAGCCGTCGCCCCTACTTGACTCCAGCTCCTCCTATTTCTCGTCCCCACTTTCTTTTCTTCTATTTTTCCGTCGCCGTACTTCCTGCCTCGGCGCTCTGAGGTGTATATGGCCAATCGTGGCCCTTGTTATGCATGAATAGAAATCTCCCTCTTGTGAGTCCTGTCTTTTTACCGTCTCTGTTTGCCCGGATCTATGGGTGTGTGTGTGTGTTCGAACGCTTCTGCCCCCCCCCCCCCCCCGTTCTTCGACGTTTTGGTCCCCAGTTCGGACCTTCTTCTCCTCTGTAACGCTCTTTTTTTTTTCTCTCGGGACAGCTAACCAACAACGCCACCATGTCTTTCTCCTAGCCCAGCTTCCCCTGTTTCCGACCAAAGCTTCCCATTTGGGTAAATCAAACTAAGTCTATAGCCCTTTCCCCTTTGGCTTTGTCCCACCTAGCTAACCCTCAGCCTTCACCCTCTACTCAGCCCCCCCCCTACCGGCCTACGGGTACCCCAATGCAGCCATCGGGCCTTCAGCGGCACCCCCATTGAGCTCTTCACCGGCACGCCTTTCGCCTCCCTTCGCCGGCACAACCCCATTAGGCCTTCACCGGCACGCCTTTGGCCTCCCTTCGTCGGCACAACCCCTTTAGGCTTTCACCGGCATGCCTTTGGCCTCCCTTCGCCGGCACAACCCCATTAGGCCTTCACCAGCACGCCTTCGGCCTTCCCTTCCCCGGCACGCCCTTGAGTGGCTCTACATGGTTTTCCCCCTTTACCCATCGCTGCTTTCAGATTTTTCGAGGTTTTATCAAAGGTGTTGCTGCCTTCGGGTGGCCACCTCCAATTGTCGGGTTCCGCCACTCCATGTGGGCGCGTTCCCTTTATCTCCCTTACGCTCGGGTCAAGGGGAGATGCTGCCGAATTTCTTTTGTTAGAAAATAATAATACACATCAAAAGACAAAAGGATGCAACAAACAAACGGGACAGCAACATATTAAAGGGCAAAGGAAGCAACAAACGAGTGGAATGATCGGCGATAAAACACTCCAACCGAAATAAGGCATTGCGGGCAACATGATTGGATTAAACGGCTATGTGGTGAATTAAATGCTCAATCTGTAAAGAAAAGGTTGGGGGGGAAGAAGGAGAAGAGATTTGTATAAAACTACATAAAAATCAAAGAAAAGAAGAAAAGAAAAGCCTTAAAGGAAACGGAGGAGGAGTGGGCCCTTCAACGGTACACCCCTGGCTAGCCCTTCGCCGGCACACCTGGCTAGCCCTTCGCCGGCACACCTGCCTTGGTGCCTTCCCTGGCACGCTCCTCTTCTCCCTTCGCCGGCGCGTCTTGGAATGTCTTCACCAGCACGCCACCCTTCTTCCTTCACCGGTACACTACCTGTGGGCTTCCCCGACACGCCCCATGTCGGCGAAGGCCTTCGCCGGCACGCTCCTTCAGTTCCCTTTTTGGCCCTTCGATGGCCCACTCTCTCTCCAGAAATATATATATATATATATATATATATATATCTATAATATAATAATAATAATGATAATAATAATAAATTAATAAAAATTCTGATAAATAAATAAACCTGGATATATATATGAAATAAATAAAATGTGAAATAATAGTAATAATAGTAAACAAAAAGAGAAAATATGATAGTAATGATAATAAAAAAATAGAGAAATCATTCAGAATAAATATATAAAAAAAGGGAAATAAGCAATAAAATATATGTATATATAATTTGAAACCCAGATAAAAAAATGGTAAAAATCAATATCGCAGCCCCGTCTATCTCGTGACCCGGTGCTCAAGGAACAACAACGCCGCCCTTCTAAGTTGGATCTGAGCCCTGGGAATTACCCCGGAATGGCCATGACCTGACCTCGCTTTGGGCCGACATTCCGATTGAGCCGGACTCGTTTCTCAGGCCGGATCCCTTCCAAGCCGCCACTAAAATTGCTGTGAACTCGGCAGACATTTGAACGGATTCGCCCCGTCTTCCACCGCGCTTCTGTCACGGACCTTCGTCCGAACATGAAAAGGTCTGCGAGTGACCAATATAGTCCGTGGCCCATGTCCCGACACGGATCTCAATGTGATTCATTCTTGCTTCTTTCTCACGCAGTTAGTATTAATCCTTTCGGTCGCAGGGCCCCTAATTTCGGTAATTAATCAAGGGTGTTCCCTCGTACGGGGGATGTAAATGACGTCGTGGCCTTCATGGCACGATAGGATCTGGTCCCGACACGAACCACACAATCGTCTGACGAGGTCAGGTCGAGCGCATCATGGGCTCCTCGGAGCCCGAATAAATTGTCACTCCGGTGACTAGCACGCCCACGCAATTAATAAACCAATAAACGACGAGTGCATAATAACAACAATGACGATGATAAAAAGTGCATCCACAAGTCTGGCATGCCCGGTGGGACGGATCCACCCTTCATCTCTTTGCCGGAATTAGGGGGGCCTGCGGCCCCCTTCTTGTAAGACTAATTGCTCTACCTTTGTGAATGCAGGAGAGTCACACTATGCTGCCAACGATGGCGGTTACTTGCGGCCCTCAGGTCGTCGGCAACCATGTTCGGGATGGCTACCTGGCGGTCCCCCTCAACTTTGGGAGCTTCCCTCCCACGGTGGGCATCCCCAACTTCTTGGCGGTGGCCTTCGTCAACATACTCGACGTGAAAGTGCCTTAGGAGCCCCTGACCAACGCTCCCACCCAGGGGGCCACTGAAGCTGCTGCCGGCCGAGCTGTGGCCGAGGACAACGATGGCGTCCCTTCAACGACGCTGGCCTGCAACGTGCACCACTTGCACCAAACGGCTGGTCCGTCCCACCAAGGATCGGCATCTCACCAGAGGAGGCTCCGGAGGAATAATACTGGCGTCATCTCGGGGCGCCGTATGTCTAACTCCGGGAAATCCATGACCGTCGGGACCCTCCGAGTTCGCCTGGACGGGCAGAGGTCCCAGGTGACACCGGATCGCGTCGTCCCGACTATCCCAGTCCAGAACTCTTTCCAGGGGCTGGAGAAGCTGAAGGAGAAGGTGACGCCCGCTGCCCCGGCCGAGCCACCGAAGACTGCGCCAGCTCACAGGCCGACCAAACTGAAACAAATCTGGGTTCCCAAGGAGGCCCAACCCACCGCATATGCCCAGAAGAGACCCAGGACTTTTCGCCCGACAAGGGCCCGAAGAGATGAAAGGGTCGAGGTGACGACCCCAGCCTGCCAACCAGCACCTGCCACGCCGGTGCCGCCCAAGAATGCCCGCCGCCATCGCCGTGGACGCAGACATAGTGCTACCCGCCTGGCACCCAGGGTTTACTCCCCTCCTGTCATTGCCATCGGCACACAACCACCGGCTGCCCTCCCCGACCTGGAGTGGGAAGGGATCGAGCTGGCCATGAGAAATTACCTCCGGGGCCAGGGTAGCACTCCCTTGGGTCGCCAGAGATTGCTGGGGGCGGTGGCCGCAGCCTTCCAAGAAGAAGAAGCCCAGCCCGTGCCTAGCGCGGAGTCGAGGAATCGGTCAAAGGAGCCACGCCAGTCCCCTTCTCGGGAGGAAGCGCCGCCCCAATGCTCGATCTTCGACAGGTTGGTCTTCCCGGGAAGGTCAGCCAAGAGAATGATGAAGAGGGACAAAAGTTGGAAAGTCTTCGCCTGCAACATGGTAGGAGTCTTCGGTCAGTATGGGGCCCTACCCACCGACCCTGAAGAGATTGCCAGACTCGCCGCCAGGCCAGGGCCCCTCACTAGAAGAGGAAGAGCGGCTGGCCACGCGGCACAGACAGGCGCCGAAGGGACCTTCCCTGAGGAGCCCTTTGCGGCCCTGATGGCCAATGTGGTCACCACTGGGGCACGGGCAGCGGAGCCTCCACATCATCCGAGGACGTCCCGGCCGAAGAGGCAGGGGGCATGCCCAATCCCCCCGCGACCGACCCGGCAATGTTGCTCATGATACAATGATTCCAGCAAGAGATTGAGTTGCTAAAGAAGCAACTGAATGAGCGGAATGCTCAACCCTCGACGTCTGCACAAACCGAGGTTTTACTCGAAGTGCCCAGGGACAATGGGCAATCTGCAGAAGCAACTTCGCAAGCCGCGGCTCTTCCAGCAACCCTCAACCCTCTCGGGGGCATGCCCCCGCAGCAGGCACAATACATGGCACCGGCCCCACCACAGGCCTTACTTTCCCATGGGTCCCCCATGGCCCCCAGGGCAACCGTGCTGGCTACCCCGAGTGTGCAGCCCGCTCATTTCTATCCAAGCCCGGTCGACCCGACAGCAGTTAGCCGGTTGATGCTCGAACAAATGATAGAGATGAAATTGGCAGAGAGAGACGACGGAGATCAGACGCCGTTCGACGTCTACCGGGAGCCCTACCCGGCCCATTATGCCGCAAAGAAGCTGCCAGTTGGCATCACCAAGCCGCCAAAGTTCGAAAAGTTCAATGGGCAAGGGTCTCCTAGGGAGCACATTGCCTATTATGTGAATGTCATGGGGGATCTGGCTGCTGATGAGGACTACCTCTTGAAGTTTTTCGGCTCGACACTTACCGGGCTTGCCTTCGAGTGGTACTCCAGCTTGCCACCCGGGTCTGTTGCTGACTGGCCCGACATGCAGAAGAAGTTTAAAGAAAGATTCTACGTTGCTGAACGGGAAGTCACTGTGGAAGAGCTTTATGCCACAAGGCAGAAGAATGATGAGTCGGCCCTCGACAACATCAAAAGATGGAGGAACCTCAGCATGAGGTGCAGGCATCCCCCGCACCAGGAGGATGCGGTGCAGATCTGCAAGCAGTACCTGAAGAAAGAAATCCTGGAAAGGATGATCGGCACCAAAGTGAAGACATTTGATCGCCTGAATAATGTCGTAGTCGAGATTGAGGCATTTCTTGCCCGATATTCTTCCACCCCGGCCGCATCAAGCCAGAGAGCTAGTGCAATGCCGTGGATCCTTGGTAGATCTTCATTGGATCTTTTGGATTTGTTTCGGTGAGTTTCGGTTCGCTTTAGTGGCTTCCGAGTTGAGTTTTACGATCCGTGTGAGTTTTTCTCTCGTACTAGTTACAGAACCCTACGGTGAGTTTATTTGTCAGTTCCTCGACTCGTGAATTCTGTAGCGATAATGTACTCTCCGAGCCAGTCGTTTTGACTATTTTTACGTATTTTTCGGAGATAGGGCCAGAAATCGGATTTTTCGAAAATTAAGAAAATTCCTAATTTCTTTCCTTTTCCTCTCTCCTCCTTCTCATTCGCCGCCGCCGTCTCTCTCTCTTCGTTTCTCTCTTCCCGAGCCTCCTTGGCTCCGACTGCAGACGGAGGGCCTAGGGGCACGTGTTGGGGATGCTGTGGAGTTGACTGGGTGCGCGACGGAGCGAAGTTGGTGTGGTTTTGGCGCGATCCCGAACAGTGGATTCAAAGCCGACGTTTGAGCTCGCGGCGTGGTTTTCGGCACGGTTTAGTCCCTTCGCGGCACGGTTTCTTCGGTGGAGGTAGGGAGATGGACCGCCACCTTGTTCTGCACATTTCCTCTGTTACTGTGCATGATTTGGTGCTCGATCGGGGGAGATCGGGCCAGTTTTGTGAAAACCGTGGTTTTTGAGGTTTTCAAGGTTTGCCGGAAAACGGCAACCATTTGTAGCTCGGTTAGTGTCTAACTGACCGTGGGGATGTCTGGATCCCATCCATGCTAGTTTCGTGTTGATAGGTGGTCATTCGAGGCCGGTAGGAGTCCGAGAACCTCGGTGGCTCGTTTAGGGTCGATTTATTGAAATCGCCCCGATCTCTCGTTTTAATGCTTGCATGTGGGCTTTTTATCCTTCTAATGTAGTTTTTCATCGTCGAGGGTTTTTTCCCCTACGCTTCGGCGTGAATGGGGCGTGGAACGGTCGATTTGGCCAACCCTCTATTTTCCCGCAGTGACTGGTGTGGCGGTCTTTCCAGGGACCGTCACAGTCCCTGACGGCCCCACGATAGACCGTTACAGCGTCTAGGCGTTTTTATGCTTTTAATGGTTTTGGGAGTGTGACGGCCCAGGGGTGGCGAGTCATAGCCTCCTGACGTGTCCGGTGCGACGGGTTACGCCTGTTTTGTCGTTTAGTAGTTTGGTTAAGTCGGTTCCCCTGACGCGCTTGCCCTAGTGCGTCAGGTGTATGTAACGCGCTCGAGATAGGCCGTTACGTTCCGTTTGACCAGCTTTGACTCGTTGAGTCGGTTAGTGTAACGGTGGTGTCCCCGTGCGTCACAGCGTTGTAACGCGCCTGCCCCAGGCCATTACGTGCTGTTCTGGCTGAGTTGGGTGGCTGCGTCGTTGGCTCTAACGGCCCCGCCCTCGTGCGTTAGGTGTCTGTAACGCGTCCGTGATGGACCGTTACGTGCCTGTCGGCCAGTGGTTTTCTTGACTTGAGCCTGTTGGCCCTGACGCGTCTGCCTTGCGGCGTTAGGCTGTGTAACGTGCCTGGTCAAGCGCGTTACGTGGTTCAGGTGTCATTTTGAGTTGAGGTTTGTTGGCCCTGACGGCCCGGGTCCAGCTAGCGCTGTCAATGGGCCGGGCCCGGGCCGGGCTTAGGTCGGCCCGGCCCAGGCCCGACTTCTCAACATTAAGGCCCGAGCCCGGCCCGAGCCCGACTTATGTCGGGCCGGGCCGGGTCGGGCCCGACATTATGTAAGAATTTTAAAGCCCGACTAAGGCCCGGCCCGGCCCGACAACTTAAATAAAATAATAAAAATAATAATATAAAGCATATAATCTCACTAAATTAATTAAAATTTTGATATTGATTACATAATTTGTGTAAACAGAGAGTTTTAAAATTTATCATTAAGTAAAATAACATAGTTTTAACTAAATAATTTTTAAATTTTGATGTGGGAATAAAAAAAAGAACGGGCCGGGCCGGCCCGCGGGCTAAACTCAAAGCCCGAGCTCGGCCCGCGGGTCAAGTCGGGCCGGGCTTTTAGGCCCGACTAAAAGTCCACGGGCCGAAAATGACCTTGCGGCCCGGCCCGAAATCGGGCCAAGCCAGCGGGCCTATCGGGCCGGACCGGCCCATTGACAGCCCTAGGTCCGGCGCATCAGAGCGGTGTAACGCGCCTAGTGTAGGCCGTTACGGGCCTGGTGCGTTTTTGAGGTTGGTTAGGGTGGTGTGTATGACGGCTGTCCTCCTGACCGTCACGTGGTTGTGACGCGTCTGCTTTAGATCGTCACGGTTGGAATGTAACGGCCAGCGCCAGACCGTCAACGTTCGTGTAACGGTCTAGGGGTGGTGCGTTACAGTCCTTCTGCTCCGATTTCCGTTGTTTTGGTTTCTACTTGTCTTGGCTTGTCCTTGTGGTCTGCCCGCTGTCCCGTGGATGTCTCCTGACGTCCTATGAGGGCTAAGACTACGTTGTAAGGTGGTCAGGAGTCTTCTTGCTTGGGGTAGGATTCTCTATCCTACTCTTGTGCGCGTCTTTGTCTGGTTCCAGTCAACCCGGGGTGACCCAGTGGTTGATAGGTGACCTTGTGTGGGTGTCTTGGCGGTTCTGTCCAGTCCAAGACACTGGTTCTGGATGCCTCGAGGTTTTGCCTCACCTCGGTCCATGTGTCCAGGTGTGCTGAGGGTCTCCGGTGTCCCCTCAGGTCTCCGTGAGTCATTTTCTGCGGAGCGTTATTTCTCGTGGCATAGGATTAGACCGATTGGCGGCTTGTCCCGCTGTCTGTGATGATCTTGCCCTTGAGTCGTTCGACTCAGGATCATTACGTGGTAGATCTAGTTGCCTAGTCTTGAGTCTGTTGGCAGTTGCCGTACTACCGGTGGTGCTTCGTAGTACGTGTGACAGCGTGTCTGCCTGTCAGTACTCTAGCACTTGTGTTTCGAAGTTTTGTGTTTTGTACGCCTCCGATTGTTTTTTCCCTAGGTCTTTGAGTGCCGATCCGCCTGGTGATGGCGGAGGGGTGTTCCCGAGACACGGTTTGTAAGCTAGTTCCGTGGGCTCCCAGCCAACGGTAGCGTCCTACCGAGGGAGAAAACTAGCTGGAGTACCTGGCTTAGGCTAGAGCCAGTGTGTGCACACGTGGTCAGGGGCTGAGGACATGTGTCGACGGGCATGACCCTGACTGGTTACTTGATGCTGTTTGGTTCTGTGCGGGTGTCTGCGACTCTACCGTGGCTTCGGCGGTATTGTAGGCGAGACACCTGTGGCGCAGCATAAGACGTCTGTGGACGCAGCTGGCTGTTGCTCTGGTGGGGAGGTGCGTCCGTCTGTGACGCGTGGCTTTCCACTGCTCTTCGCGTTTCTTGCGCGTCGTGACCTTTCCGGGTTGGCCTTTCTGTGGCTGCACCCGAGGTCAGTGTCCTGTCACATGCATGATGTTCTGGTCGTGCGTGGGGCAGTGTGCACGATGTTCTGGTAGTGCGTGGGGCAGTGTGCACGATGTTCTGATCGTGCGTGTTGTCGAGTCTGTCGGTCGTCTATGTGGGTCTTTTCTAGACCTTTTGTCTGTTCTTGCAGGTCTTCGTCTTAGACCTGGTGTTGGGTCGACAGATCGGTAACTTCTGACTTTGTTAGATCAGAGTCGCCCTTCTGTCGCTGCTTGGACTAGTTTGGGGTGCCGAGGTTAGTTCGGTGCCGCTTGTCTGGCGCGGGTTCTTCCCCTTCCTTGCTTGTTCCCTACTCCTACTTCCCGTCTGTTTACTACTGCTTGTAGCGTAGTTTTACAGTTTTGTAGTGTAGTTTTCCTGCTTTACTACACCTGCTATTTTGTTGTTGTTGTTCCGTGTTACTGCGTGTTTTTCAGTGGGGATCCGCGTGACCCCTACTGAGCTAGTGACACGAGGCTCACCCCTGCTTTTCAGGTGGGGTGACGTCGTTCGTTCTGCTTCCGCGTGGTTCCTGGTGCGCGTGCTCATAGTGTGATGTTGTGGCCAGCTGGTACCTGCGTCGGGTCTCCCCCGACTTCTTGGTACGTCTTTCCTTTCTGTCGACTGTACTGTGCTAGACTTGTTGTCTTTAGCTTGGGACTGACTCTGGTGGTGTATAATTATTTAATTGAAACTGTTAATTAAAAAGTAATTTTATTTCTGCTACTTTAGCAAACCGATCTAGTGAAATTTAATTGCTACTGTTATATCTCTGTGGCTTCAATGTACTCTATACATGCCTTTATCCGTTCGGAGCTTTCCCGCTCTTGGGAGGCCTCACGGGTTCCAAGTGGTATCACGTGTATTCGGTAGTCCTACCGGGTACACCAGGTATCCGAAATCCGGGTCGCTACAGAGCGGTATCAGAGCAGTGTTCTGAGATGTTTGGAGTTCTTTTCTGAGCTGTCAAAGCATTGTTGTGTGAAGTACATGGGAATCCGAGATATACGGTATCCAGAGTCGTGAAAGTCCAGTACAGTCTTCAGCTGGCTTTGGTGTTGCGATGGTTTATCGCGTTGTTTTCTTCGTATGTTGTCTTGTGCGTGCTGTTCTGGCACTGCACGAGATGGTTCTGCTCTCGTCAGGTTGTGACGAGGTGTTTCTCTTCGTCGTTGTGTTTGTTTCGATCATGTTGTACTTGGCAGTGTTCGTCGGAAGGCTTGAATCTGTAGTACGTTGTTTGAGGTTTTCTCCATATGTTGTTCAGGTTGCTGTTGACCTTTAGCCTTGGTTTGATGACCGTGCACGTTCTCACGTTGTCTTGGTCGTCCCGGCTTGAGTCTGTTCAGCTCCTGATGTGTCTCGCTTCTGTTGAAGTGCTCGGTTAGATTCCATGTTGGAGAAGTTGCTCAGGCAATCTAGGATTTTCCCTTCCTGGTGAGCTTTTGCGATTGAGCTACCTGCTTCTCGTCCCTTCTGGTGGAATCTTTTCGAGGGTTGCCATGGAATTGCTGTCTTGGTGATGCCTTTATCCTGTGTCTGCTTAAGTGTGGACCGCTTTGTTTTGAGCCTGATCTACTTTTTGCTATACAGTTGCTTGGCTTTGGACTCCATGATGGTGTTAAGAGCTGTCGTGTACCGTGTTTGTCGTGCCATGTCTAATGGCCGATGTATTGTGAAGGCTCATTTATCATTTCAGGATGTAAAGGTAAGCTGAGATTAACGCTTTTCCTTGTGCCTTGTGCTGAAGCTGGTACTCCTCTTCTTTGCACTTAGGTTTCTTGTGATCGGTTGTTCCCGAGATCGGTACTCGTGGCGTGTTATTTGCGATCTTCATTGATTGCGAAGGCGTCTGTTGTGTGCTGAGATGTGACTACCGAGGTTACTATGTTGCCTGTGTGCGTTGTTGAGAGTGCAGTTGAAGCGTGTGGGTTGGCTACCCACGGGTCGAGAGGTTTGTTCCTTCTTGATGTGACTTCGTCTTGGCTTCTTGTGCCTTGATGTTGTTGTTGCTGTGCTATTGCTGGTGATTTTCTACTATTGGCATTGGCATTGGCATTTGCGAGTATTGGGGAATTTGTCGGCATTCCTGCTGATTGAGTACCCTCTACTCTGCATTTTCTTCTCTTGGGCGTTGTGCTCTCGAGGCGTGTTGGTGGTCCTTGAGTTGCGTTCCCCGATATTGTTGTTGTTTCTCGTTATTGTGGGTCTTTTCTGGGTGAGCAGTCTGATGCGTGACCCGTTCCTTATGGTTGTGTGCTCAGCTGTTCTTGTGCCTTGTTGTGACCCTGCTTGCAGTTGAGTTCCATGGTTCTGCGTTCAGAGTGGAACCGAAAACCTACAGGTGCTGCCGTTGTGTTGTTTCTATAAACGCTGTTTCTCTATGATTTTGTGTCTCTGTGTGGACCAAGTCTTGTCGGTTAGCTTTGCTGTACTCTTCTTCCTTAGAGTTAGCTTGCGACTCGATCAGACGTAATATCTGAGTGAGTGCTGACTTGATTGTGTTTGTGGTCCGATGTTGCTGTTGTCGTTGGCGTCCTGCGTGCCAGGTGTTCCCTTTTACCTTTGGCACTGGATCCGATGATGTGGCTGAGCTGTCAGCAGAGAGAACTGTGTTTCCTTGTGTAAGTTGATACTCGCTGTGTCTGTTGTTCCGTTTCTCCGATAATTGTGGTTGTGGCAGTCGTGTCTCCATTTCTGGTGAGACGCAAGCGACGTTGCCTTGTTTAGGAGGTGTCGGACTTGTGTCCACTTGTGCCGTGCTTGATCCAGAGCATGTGCTCGTGATTGTGGTCTGACAGTGCTCCTATGAGCTGTGTTTCTCGATATTGGTGTTGTTTCCGTGGTGGTGTTGTTGGGTTGTTCTTCCCTGCTTCTCCTTTGTTAGTCCTTAATTTTGAGGGTAAAATTTCTTAAAGGAGGGGAGGATGTAATGCCCTGGATCCTTGGTAGATCTTCATTGGATCTTTTGGATTTGTTTCGGTGAGTTTCGGTTCGCTTTAGTGGCTTCCGAGTTGAGTTTTACGATCCGTGTGTATTTTTCTCTCGTACTAGTTACGGAACCCTACGGTGAGTTTATTTGTTAGTTCCTCGACTCGTGAAGGCTGCAGCGACGATGTACTCTCCGAGCCGGTCGTTTTGACTATTTTTGCGTATTTTTCGGAGATAGGGCCAGAAATCAGATTTTTTAGAAATTAGGAAAATTCCTAATTTCTTTCCTTTTCCTCTCTCCTCCTTCTCATTCGCTGCCGCCGTCTCTCTCTCTTCGTTTCTCTCCTACCGAGCCTCCTTGGCTCCAGCTGCAGACGGAGGGCCTAGGGGCACGTGTTGGGGATGCTGTGGAGTTGACTGGGTGCGCGACGGAGCGAACGATCCCGAACGGGGGATTCAAAGTCGACGTTTGAGCTCGCGGCGTGGTTTTCGGTGCGGTTTAGTCCCTTCGGGGCACGGTTTCTTCGGTGGAGGTAGGGAGATGGACCGCCACCTTGTTCTGCACATTTCCTCTGTTATTGTGCATGATTTGGTGCTCGATCGGGGGAGATCGGGCCGGTTTTGTGAAAACCGTGGTTTTTGAGATTTTCAGGGTTTGCCGGAAAACGGCAACCATTTGTAGCTCGGTTAGTGTCTAACTGGCCGTGGGGATGTTTGGATCCCATCCATGCTAGTTTCATGTTGATCGGTGGTCATTCGAGGCCCGTAGGAGTCCGGGAACCTCGGTGGCTCGTTTAGGGTCGATTTGTTGAAATCGCCCCGATCTCTCGTTTTAATGCTTGCATGTGGGCTTTTTAGCCTTCTAATGTAGTTTTTCATCATCGAGGGTTGTTTCCCCTGCGCTTTGGCGTGAATGGGACGTGGAACGGGCTGATTTGGCCAACCCTCTATTTTTTCGCAGTGACTGGTGTGGCGGTCGTTCCAGGGACCATCACAGTCCCTGATGGCCCCACGACAGACCGTCACAGCGTCTGGGCATTTTTATGCTTTTAGTGGTTTTGGGAGTGTGACGGCCCAGGGGTGGCGCGTCACAACCTCCTGACGTGTCCGGTGCGACGCGTTACGCCTGTTTTGTCGTTTAGTAGTTTGGTTAAGTCGGTTCCCCTGACGCGCTTGCCCTAGTGCGTCAGGTGTGTGTAACGCGCTCGAGATAGGCCGTTACGTTCCGTTTGACTAGCTTTGACTCGTTGAGTCTGTTAGTGTAACGGTGGTGTCCCTGTGCGTCACAGCGTTGTAACGCGCCTGTCCCAGGCCGTTACGTTTTGTTCTGGTTGAGTTGGGTGGCTGCGTCGTTGGCTCTAATGGCCCCGCCCTTGTGCGTTAGGTGTCTGTAACGCGTCCGTGATGGACCGTTACGTGCCTGTCGGCCAGTGGTTTTCTTGACTTGAGCTTGTTGGCCCTGACGCGTCTGCCTTGCGGCGTTAGGCTGTGTAACACGCCTGGTCAAGCGCGTTACGTGGTTCTGGTGTCGTTTTGAGTTGAGGTTTGTTGGCCCTGACGGCCCGGGTCGGGCGCGTCAGAGCGGTGTAACGCGCCTGGTGTGGGCCGTTACGTGCCTTGTGTGTTTTTGAGGTTGGTTAGGGCGGTGTATGTGACGGCTCTCCTCCTGACCGTCACATGGTTGTGACGCGTCTGCTTTAGACCGTCACGGTTGGAATGTAACGGCCAGCGCCAGACCATCACGTTCGTGTAACGGTCTAGGGGTGATGCGTTACAGTCCTTCTGCTCCGATTTTCGTCATTTTGGTTTCTGCTTGTCTTGCCTTGTCCTTGAGGTCTA